>JARHVA010000873.1:2562500-3070000 GCA_037957365.1 Torreya grandis | reverse complement strand
TGTTTATTTATTGTACATTGATAGTAGTGGCTATATATTTGTACCAACTATGCATAGATATCTACAATTACTTTCTATAGTCAATTACGATGTGTTTCATATGATGATATTGATCATTAACAGATAGATGTCAATTACTTATTTTATAGTTATCATACTTAGAGTATTTTATCTATATCACTAATTAGTTTCTCGTGGTGTAATCTAATGAAAGGATATGTTGATTAAATTTTGAAAAAAAATCATGTTATTTTAGGTAGATTCAAGTGGGGATGTTACATGTGATATTAGAGATATGGCTTGAACTCTAAGAATGAATATGCCCACTAAGATTTTAGTATATTTATATTTACTACAAAGGAGATGGTGAAAAATAGATTATTCAAAGAGGGTCTATCAAATGTCAATGATAGTAACCCTCAGTTCGATCTGAAATAATTTGACATTGAGCACGCAAAAAAGTTGGATCAAATTCTCATAGCCATGAATGAGACTAGGGACCAGATTATAGCCCTTGAGTAGAAATTTCATGGCAATCAAGAGGAATAACATTAGGATGAACCTAAAAATCATCCCGCTGAGCAAGAAAACCCTCAGGATGTGAGAGCATAGTAGTTGCAAAGTTGACTAGAGATATGAAAAAGGTAAATCCACCTTAAGTTAGATGGAACTATTTTGGATGATGGAGATGAAGCATGGTCAATTGATATGGAGAAGTATTTTGATATTCAAAACTAACATGAGGTCACTAAATTAGTTTTAAGAGTTTTCCAGTTAGCTAGTGCATCAACTATGTGGTGGTCCAACAAGAAATTGGAAATGAATCTTAACTCGACCACCACTACATGGAAATAATTTGTGACTTTGTTTAGATCATAGTGGCTTCCATAATTATACTTTGAATATAATATTATAGATTTTTAAAATATAAATCAATGAGACTTAATAGTGAATGAGTATTCGGAGCAGTTCACTAAACTTTTGAAGTATGTACCTCAGTACTAGGTAGATGAGAGATTTATAATTAAGAAGTTCATCATGGGGTTGAAACCCTAGATCAATGGAGAGGTGGATTTTCATGGACCTCCCACCATAGACCAAGTCTTCGAGAAGGTAGTCAAGCAAGAGAAAAGATAAAATCTCTTGCAAAAGCTAGGGATAAGTTTAGAAAGAAGTTTGAAAGTTATAAAATAACTTTCAAAAAGAGGAACTAGAAACATAGGAGTGGAGACTTCAAGAAGAAGTTCAAAAATTAGAATGCCAAATTCAATAATGGTTCAAGAAACAAGAAAATGGACAATGGTTTTAAAGGCAGTTTCAAAGGAAACTAATTGGTTGATAGGAAAGGACCACCTAAACATTGCTTCATTTTTAGAGATGACCATTATGCTTATGAGTGTACTCAGGACAAGTCAAAGAAAAAAGGTCTTAATCCTCAATAGGGAAATTTTTAGTAACGTATTCATGCTATCATTGATAATCAATAAGATGAATTCCAAGCTTCACCCATAGACACAGGGGATACATAATGTTTTATATCTCCTAAAATGATTAGTAATCTATCTAGAAAAGCTAGAGTAAAGGCAAATGTATGGTAGATACAATATGGGAATGATTCAAAAGTCATGGTTAAATTTTTTTTATTTGAAATAGAGATTAGGTTGACCAAATTCACAATAATAGTGGATCTATATATAAGACCACTAGGGTCATATGATGTGATCCTAGGAGTCAACTAGCTTGTAAAACATAAGGCCAAGGTTGAATGCTACCTGAATAAGGTTAAGTGTCTGAATGATTTTAGATATTAGACACAAATGCAAGGTTAGAATAGAGAGTTTAGGATCAATAAAATTTCTATTATGCAAATCAAGAAGGCACAGGGAAAATGATGCCAAGCATTTATTGTCAAGATGTGTTTTTGGAAGAATTGCCAGGATTGCCTCCTAAATGAGAGTTTTATTTTTCAATTGATATCAGACCTAAATCAAGACCATAGTCCAAGTCACCATAAAGGATGAAAATCACTAAATTGGTTGAATTGAAGGCTCAACTCTAAGAATTATTGTCAAAAGGGTTAAACAGGCCAAGTGTGTCACCATGGGGTGCACTAGTTATCTTTGTCAAGAAGAAGGATGATAATATTTGACTTTGCATATATTATAAAATGTTGAATAAGTAAAATATAAAAAAAAGGTATCTGTTACATCATATAGATGATGTTTTAAATCAAATATGGGGAACAATGGTATTTTCTAAGATTGATCTTAAAACTAGATATCATCAGCTGAGGAAATTCTTAAAACAACATTCAGATCTCATTATGGGCACTATGAGTTCATAGTGTTACCATTTGGGTTTAAAAATGCTTTGATAGCATTCATGAATCTCATAAATAGTGTATTTAGATATATATAAATCATTTTTTTGGGTCTTTCTTGATGACATTATTATATACTCTAAGAATGAAGAGGAACATCTTTAACTGGTTTTGTAGTGGTTGCATAAGCAAAAGTTGTATGGTAAATTGTTTAAGTGTGCATTTTTATAGAAGAGAGTATAATATCTAGGATGTATTATATCTATAGATGGAATTTCAATAGACTTGACAAAGATAAGATCCATTATGGAATGGTCAATGCTAAAGAATGTTCATGAGATAAGGAGTTTTATGGGATTAATAGGCTATTACAGGAATTTTGTTTTGAATTTTTATAGGATAGCTAATCTGATTACCTTTTTGTAATGAAAGAACAAAAGTTTTATTTGGTCAGATAAGTGTGAAGTAGCTTTTTAAGAATTGAAAAAAGGCTTATTTCAGCATAAGTTTTAAGATTTCCTAATCCCAATGGTCAATTTTTAGTGATCACAAATGCATATGGGGATGGACTAAGAGGAGTCCTCATGCATGATGAAATATTAGTAGCTTATGAATCAAGGAAGATAAAGCCTTAAGAGGTGAACTATGCCTCTCATAACCTACATCATATATCAATTTGCATGATTTTCAATTTTGGTGGCATTATTTGTTGGGAAAATTATTTGAGCTCAAGATGGATAACTTGGGACTCAAGTACATCTTCACCTAACTAAATCTAAATGCTCATTAAAGATGTTGGCTATAGCTCTTATCTAATTATGATTTTGATATCAACTATATCAAAGGTAAAGAAAATAGAATAATTGATGCCCTTAGTCATAGGAGGTACATAACATCTATGGCTACTATCAGGAGTAATTTTAGGGATCGAGTGATAAAATTATTGTCAAGAGATGAATTCTATGATTAGGTCACAAAAGTATTATTTGAGAATGATCAAAATCCTATATATAAAGGATTCAAAATACAGAATGATTCTCTTTTATTTTATGATGGAAGGATGTATGTGCCATATTGAGAGAATATGCAGAGCATAGTGCTAAAAGAATTTCCAAATGCCCCATATTTAGGACATATAGGAGTAACCAAGCTTATAGTAGAGTTTAAACCATTATATTTATAGAAAGGAATAAAGAAATATGTAGTGGATTTTGTGTCATGTTATTTAGAATGTTAGTAAGTGAAAGATGAAAATGTGCATCTCGTTGGTTTGTTATATCTACATCATATATCAGAATAAAAGTGGTAGGTGATTAGTATGGACTTTGTCCAAGGTTTAACATTGTCTTGAACTAGGCATGATATGATCTTGGTGGTACTAGATAAACTAACCAAGGTGGTATATTTTATATCAAGAAATTTGACAGATGATGCACCTACTCTTATGAAAAGGTTTGTAAAGGAAGTGTATCGATTGCATGGATTTATAGAGAAGATCATTTTAGATCATGTTCTGAATGTGAATTCTAGATTTTGGATAACTCTGAATTCAGCTTTGGGTATGCAACTAAAATTTAGCACTACATATCACCTAAAGACTAATGGTCAGACTAAGTAAGTTAATCAGGTGTTAGAGGATCTTTTTCATATGTATTAAAAAGACCAACAATACAAGTTGGAAGATTATCTTTTGTTGGTTGAGTTTAAATACAACAACTCATACGAATTAGCTATGAAGATGGCACCATTTGAAGCATTATATGGGAGAAGGTGTAGGACACCAATTAGTTCAGACAAGTTGGAATAAGGGTACTATTTAGATCTGAGATGATTTCAGAAATGGAATATCAGGTTAGATTAATCAATCAGAGATTGGATGAGGCCAATGATAAGAATAACAATTATGCTAATATGGAGATAATAGATAAGTATTTTTAGTAGGTGATAAATTATTCTTGCAGATTAAGCTGTAAAAGAGCTCAATTAAATTCAAAAAGTCAATGAAACTTTCATCGAGATATGTGGGACCCCTTGAAGTGTTAAAATTGGTCAATCATGTAGTGTATAGGTTTGCACTACCACCAACCCTAACTCTATTGCATAATATATTCCATGTTTCTTATCTTAAAAAGTATGTAGTTGATCCTTCACATGTGTTGGATTGGAATGCTTTGTAGGTTCTGGATCCTGGGGTGGTCATGATACAACCAATCAAAATAATTAAAATTTTGACATAACTTAGATATTACATTGTTTCGTTAGTTTAGCAATCTATTAAAGCATCAATTAGGTGCTTAGATGGAATAAGAGCTAGGTGATATGGTTAGGCAATACAGTTCTATAACAGTTATGTAGTTATAGTTACAAATTTATTCTATTGTATATATACACCTCTTGCATATGAATAATATCATTCATGCATTGTGCTCCTTCATAGTGGTATCAGAGCAGGATTTTCAAGTAGATATGGGTTAGATTAAAGTTTACTCATGTGCAGTTCTACGAGTCTGTGAGATTTTTTCATGGTCATGGTGTAAGCTATTTGTAATATGGTCAGGTCTTTCCCATCTAGTTTTGAAAACCATTTCATTCTAGATTCAAGTTTCTAGTATGATATTTCATGTACCTCAAGTTAAAGACTCAGTTTGCATCATATTCTAATAAGGGGATGTAAAGATTTTGGTGGAGGATATTAGAGAGTTGAATCCAACTATTTTCTATTGTAAATTACTTATAAAATTTTGTACCTCATCCCATCCCATCTAGATAACCAGGCCTTTTCTCCTATCATACTTATCAGATCATTAAATCCTTGTTTTAGTGAATCAATCACATGTTATATCTCTACTTGATATGGTAAAAACAATGATCTTCACTACACATGGTGATTATACAGATTACTACAAGTCTTGATTTTATGATCTTAAACCAAATGGGCACATAGGCCATGAAGTTTCCATCCATAAAGATTATGAATTCCCAAGTTGTTCTCACTACATCATTCTGGTACTAGCATCTAAGACCAATCAGATCTGCATCCTTGGGTCTTGCCTTAGCCACTGTTGTATATTAGCTAGTTATTTTATGCATATAGTCTGTATAATGAATTGTTAAGTATTAAAATGATCTTTATTATCGTACTTTTCATATGGTAATCGTTATTAGTGTGTCTTTGTTTATAAATTGTGTAAGTTTAAAATTAGTTATGCGTCAAATTAAAATTAAGTTGATATAAGGTCATTTAATGTTATTTAGTAATGATTAAAGTTTAGAGTTAATATATGTCATAAAAAGTTAGAGTTGTCAATCCTAAATATGTCATAAAATAGTGTCATCATTTAAAAAAAAAACAAAGAGGAGTCCTTTATGTCAATTATGTGTCATAGACATAGTTTTAAGTTGTCAAATTAGTACATGGACAAATCCTTATTTAAGAGTATTTCATTAATTTTTATGTCCATTGTCAACTTAAGTTTAACATTAGTAGTTTGGTATAATTAGTCACTTATTTGTTTTTCTCAAATCTAGAGTCAAAGGTGTGCTTGTCAAAGTCATTAAAAATATCAAAAATTCATAATGAATCAAAATGTCAGTTTTATGTCAAATTTGTCAAAATTAAAATTAGTTATTTGTACAAGAATTCACTATCACTTATATGAGACATCCTGAGTCTGAGTCAAATGTCATCAAATTTCAAATAGATCCAAACTAAGGGAGGATTTCTCTTCAAAAAAATCATGCAGTTGAGCTTCACCAACACATTCACTAAGTAAGCAACTTCACCAACTAGAGGTTGGAGGATACACGGAGGCTAGAGGACAACTTGTATCCTCTCATGAGTCACGTATGATGGGGTCACATCATTACTATGGTGATAATTTTTGATGTATTTATTTTATGTTTTACATTGTGTTTTTCAATGAAGAACTGAGCATTATTTTCTAGTTTGCTACCTCCTTAGAAAGAATATTATGGGGAGCAAAAGCACTAAAGTAGTGCTTGGTTCTTGGAAAAGGGTTTGTGGAAATCCTAGAAACCACCAATGTGTATAAAATAGTTGAGACCACTTTCTACCTCTAGGTTCATGGTCAACCTATAGTAGAAAACCATAAGGGTTTGTGGTAATCCTAGAAACCATCAAAGGTGTTAAGCAGAGAGATGTAATACTATTACTTCTAGGTTTGTGGTAATCTTGCAAGGAAAAACCAAGGTGAATCTAAGACAATGAAGCAACAAAGATAGCATCCCACCTCAAAAAGTGAGCAGGCTACACGGACAGTGTAAATATTTTTATTGTGTTCCAAATAAAGGGGGGACCACTACCAGGAAATATGATGTTTGTAAAAATAACGCAATAAAGGGGGGAATGTTGGCATAACTTAGATATTACATTGTTTATTTAGTATTGTTTAGTTAGTTTGGTGATTTTTTATAGCACTGGTTAGGTGTTTAGGTGTCATAATAATTAGGTGATACAGTTTTATAATAGTTATGTAGTTACAGTCACAAATCGATTCCATTATATATATACACCTCTTACATATGACTAATATCATTCAAGCATTGTGATCCTTCATGAAAATGACAAACTTCATTTATGCAATAAAGAGATCTCATAGTGCAAAGTCTTGTAGGACCAATACTCTAAATAAAGTGCTACTTAGGAGTACTATGATGATTTCTATAGGTTATTTCCATATTTATTTTCTTAATTTGATACTTCATACTATGCTAATTTTCTACTGAACAATATTTTTAATTCATAATTTATGTTTGAATAAGTGTCATCAAAATGATGACTAGCTTTAGGGGGAAGGATGTTACGTCTCAATTCTTTGTTAAGCAAACTTAATTGATTATTCATGGATATTTATATTTGGTGATTTGATTTGACTATTATTTGATTTAGTTATAAGTCATAGATTGTTATGGGATAGATGTATGTTGTATTTATTTCATGATTATATCATTATGAGTTAGTTGTGTTGTATATACTTTTTAATGTGATCATGTTGATTTGTTATTTTAATAGTATTTTATGAGATATGTCACAATGTTATAGACTAACTACTTGTTTATTATGAGTTTGACACAATATAAACTCATCCCTTAGATCATGATGGAGGGAGAGCATCATCGAAAAAGGTGACATAGATGGAATTATAGGGGGATGATAGAGAAATGGCTATAACCCTACACACACCACGTTAGCTAGTACATATTTTATGCATAGTTTGAATGGTTAGTTTTAGTAAATTTTTAATGATTATTTTCATTTACATAATTGTTTATGCATACTAATTGTGTGTTAGTATGGTTTAATTCTTATGTGGAATTAATCTTGTGTGATTGTGTTATGTTGTGCTAATGTGTTCATGACTATTAATGTTTTCATATATGTAAACTTGCATGAACATGTATGTAGACTAACCCTCATGGATTTGAAATGTTTTAGAACATAATCTATCTATCATTATGATACTTCAAGAATGTCAATTACTATTAAAAAGTATCTTCAATCTTATACTAGTCATTTCTAATTAAGGTCATAACATTAGTTATTTTTACTCAGTTATTGAAAATATTTCATAGTTAATAGTGATAAATCATAATTAATGATTAAATGGGGTAACTATTATTATTAAGTCAAAAAATAAAAATATGAAAAGCCTCATAAAAATAAATAAAAACAAATAAAATAAATAAAACAATGATGTGGTGATATAAATAGAATAAAACAAGTATTTTTATTTTTGCTTTAAGACAAATTAGAGAGAAGAAGACTACCTAGCAGTTTATGGAAAGATTCTAAAAAAATAGAAAAATAAAATAAAAACATGGGATAAAATAAATCAAAGGAAAAAAAGGTAGCTTTAAAGAAAATCCAATACTCACACAAAGAATAAGAAGAATGGAGAGAGGTGCAACATAGGTAGAAAGAGTAAGAGAAAGAAAAAAGGGAGGCACGACATAGAATAAGAGAGAATTGTGGAGCATAGATGATAAGGAAGAACATAGAGGACAATGAGTCTAAGTGGGAGCATTACCAGGTAGGTGTCATTGTTCTAATGAAATCTCTAAATTTTTGTGTACTTCTATAATTATACGGATTGTGTAAACCATGAAGTTGGGTTGGAAGTTTAATATTTATAGTTATGAAAATAAATATCTATGTGAATGTTATAAATAATAGCATAGTGATATGTTTATAGGCATATCAAACCTTGAGAATATGTTAATAGCTAAGTGAATTAACATCAAACCATGTATATAAATAAAGCCATATATATTACATATACTACTAAACCTATACCCTGATTAAAACTATATATTATCCAAATCATAAGGCTACATCTAGAGATTTGGTAAGTAACAAATTATATATTTAAAGATATATCAAACTATGCTTTTATGTATATAAAATTGTATATATATGTGGTGATCTGCATTCAATAGTGAAATGTATATAAAAATAAGTATTGAGTACGTAGTGAATACTTCACGATTTTATACTATAGATAAACTCAAAAATTTACCTATACAATATTTTATAAGTAATAGGACTCCCCTAAAACTCATTTCCACTAAGGCAAAAGAGTATATATAAATATATATCTCATATATACAGTCAATGCCATCTAATACCATAATTTATGATATCTAGATAATAGTACATCTAAGTACATTTGCCAATATTAGTGGAAATAAAATTATATTTAAGTTAAACGACATCCATTAGTTTATAAGTTAAGATTATATGGATAATATTTATAATATAGATTTAAATACTGGTAATAAGTATAAATTAGCATTAACATATGTATATAAGTTAATTAACTATATAAAATAATGAATATATATATATATATATATATATATATATGGACTATTATAATATAATTTCTATAACATTTTATTGTAATAACATATCCCTTAGTGTAATAGCTCAATAATATTAATAAATAACTTATCATAGTGAAAGAGTGTAATAGTGATATATCAATGTCCCTATATGGATATCTGATATTAGGATGTGAACTAGTGATAACATGTTATTGTAGATTATAGTTTTGGGATATCCTTATGAGTTATACATATTTATTTGATTATATGTATATTACTTCTAATCATATTTATTTGGTATATATATATTATTACCATGTGATGTTTTACGCTTTAATGATTTAATTTGAGAAAAAAATTAGGGATTATATATATATATATATATATATATATATATATATATATATATATATATATATCCACATGGTATGTTATACATATTTATGTGGTATAATAATATAAGTGACATCCACATGAGAGGTATGAATATAATTATCCCTCGGTAATATCGCAATTAGTACCTTTCTCGATTGATTATGAATATCACTCTGATATTTGTAGAAATATAATGGGTTAATAATGGCTTTTATCAATGAATGAATGTAGATAAGATCTGTAGTTATAAAAAATACATATAGATAAGTTTACATATAGTGAATATATAATGGCATTATGACAAAAGTGAATATTCCACTAATTAGGATTCTCATTATATGGATGAAACTAGATAATGGATTTAGATTATATAGTTAATCTAGATATTACATTATAAAGAGTAGCTATTATAATATTCAAATGTTGTATATTAAATAAATTATGGATTTAGGTTCACCATAGGGATGTTACTAGGACATTACATTTAGATAATAATTTGAATATATCTATATTTGTAAATATAATTCAGATAAATTGATAGAGGTGTGCCTATATCTATTTTGAATAATAAAAAATATATAGGTTTTTGAATGACATAAAAATTATAACTTTATGAATGTAGCCTACTAAAATTATAAAATGAAAGGTTTTGTTTTCGTTACTTTTATGACTCCTTTATTATGATCGGCTGTTGAAATTAAGTAGAGTATATATGAGAATGCTAGACTATGATTTCTTGTCATAGAATTTACTATGTTGTATCTACCTATGAAAATTAAAAATATGTAGTTTAATGTGTAATATATCTAGATGGTATGAACTGTACTTGTATTGCTTATTTTATTTATGTGACAAATAATATAGTGTTGATTCATTCATACATTTGATGGACTAAATGTATGCATTTTGATTATTCTTATGTTTGGCATATTGTATGCTTACTAGTAGGAAGTAATCTATATAAATCTTTTAGTTATATTTATATTAACCAAATCTCACATTGATGGTATTGAGTAAGTAGTGAGATGAACTTCACTAGCTTACTAGCATCACCAATGCCAGATGAAGGTAATTTGATCAAGTGGTATGTTCAAATTTATTGATCATATAAATCAATGACCTATTGAAAACTTTAGCCAAAGTAATGTTAGTTAGATTTTCATCTAAAGCACTCCCTAAAAACTCGTCAAAGTTGGGGTGACCTTGGCATGACCCTAAAGTCTTTCTATTTTATCCTTTCTTTTATTTCATTGCATCTTGGATTATGAGGGGGATGCCATTACCTCCCACAAGTTCTTTAGGGAGGCTTTGAATTGAGGTTTCACCTCCCAACATTGACATCACTTACTCCTTCTGAGCTTGACATGGGACATATTTGCATTTGGATATTACACTGCACTGAGCAAACAACAAGATATAGTGGTTGTAAAAAGGACTAGACCTTTTTACAACTATCCAATGCCATGGTCACCTAATTTTTGTGCTTTTATTTTGTATTGTTTGATTTTAAAGTCATTATGAAATTGATTCCCCTAGAAACATTCAAAATCTTGATAGCTTAGTCAACCGTACATTGCCATACCCTTGTTAGGATTTAGACGATTATACTAGTATATTTTGGTCATTTTTACTTGGTATGTTTTGAGACTAAAACTTGTTTGTTTTTTCATAAGCCATGTCAAAAAAATGTATTTAAGTTGAGGAGGGTAGTGTTATGCTGCCCAAATCATGTCAAAACATTTTGGGCCTTTTGAGTCTTTGAAAAATAACATATATCACATAATTTGAGCATGCTTACACCATTAGGCTACTCAATTTGTTTCAAGAATAGTTTACCTTGTATCAAAAACTATTGTTTCAAACCATTTTATGTATACTATTTAGACCTTTATCTTCTGTTGTCATGCTATCCAATCTTGTCTAGCCTATTTGGTCAAATCCTAGTTTTCACTGTTGAGTTTTTAATTAGCCCTGTCAAGTTTGGATTCAAATATTGATTGATTTCTATTTATTCCTTAATTTGTGGGGTTGATACATAGATATTTCTCTTTTGGGTTGCATAACTTTGGTTAATCAATTACCCAAAATTTGAAAACTATTGATGGTTTGTTTGTTTAATGCCTATCCTCATCATTGTTTGTGCCTTTATTTGGGAGAAGACAACCTTTGACAAAGATCCTTTTGTCTTATGCCTTATGCCAACTAATCATGTTTATGTTTGCTTTTGTGTGCCAGGTCGATGTCAAAATTATTTCCAAACTTGTTAGATTAAATCAAATCACATTAGCCTTTGTTTCAAGTCTAGATTTTGATTCCATTGGCCAAAAGTCATAGCATATGTCTACTTGTTTGAGCCTAGATTTTGACTTCACATTTGGACAAAAGACCTAGAAACTCAACTTTTCCCTTTCCTAGTTTAGAAATTGTTTATAACACTTTGACCTAGACTTTCAACATGCTAGTTTTTATTCAGACACTTGACTTTTTGTGTGTATGACATTTGACATTAGACATTTGATGTTAATATATTTTATGCCAAGTCTTAGCACACATTATTTTGGAGATATAGCTCCACTTTCAGACCACATTGGAGATATAGCTCCACCTTTTAACCAAGTTAAAATAAGCTTGAACCATTTGTCCTTTGGACATAGTTCTTTAGAGTTTGTAGAACTCTAAGCTTTTCTATTTTAGAGCTTTCAAATTTTACAAGGATATGTCTCACTACACTTATGGTGGAGTCAATTACAATCTAAATTATGATATAATGACCACACAAAATTGCAATAGGAATCGCTATAGAGAAAGATTTTTTAAGGAGTTCTATTATTCTCCTTACAATACTCCATATGGGGAGCATAGTGAAAAACCACAAAATATATATCAAAACCTTGATTGGTATGAAGATTCTTGTGAAGAGGAATTTGAAGATCTAATTATAGATAATGTTGTCTAGGGTATGGATCCATACCCTCTTTGCAATAATTAGTACATGGAACATAGTCAAGAATGAGCTTATGAACCATCTTGCAACTAGGATGATATAGTTTATGAGGAAGACTAGGATGCTTTGGCTTATTTGAGTAATCATGATCCACCACATTATACCATTTCTCTTCCAAGACCACAACATCACAACATTCCCATACCAAGACATCATGCTTTGGATTATATGAGTAATTAGAATCAATATTAATCTCAACATCAGATTTAGAGTCCCTTGAGTTAGAATTAGATTCAAAAGAAGAATATGTTTATGGCTATTACAAAATTTATTATGCATTTCTTACAAATCAATTTGAATACATTTGTGATCCTTCTAAGGTATTTGAGGATGAGTAATTCATCTTCAACACACGTTATCCTAGTATCTTCTATGAGGATTGTTCAACCTCTTCCCATTCCATTACCATTCCACAGGCCATTACCGTCAACCAAGATAGCCATATTATTGACATTCCATCTCCCATAAGTGCTAATTCATATCAATAGAGTCACACTTTGTTGAACTACATCCATGGTGACATAGTAGTTGGCAAAGAGCAAGGAGGCCAAAACCACATTCATATAGCAGAAGAACACTCTCCTAGTGAAACCTTTTAAGAGGTGATAGGGGAAAATCAAAGTTATAACTCAAAATATTCTAGTGAAACATTCCTTAGTGAAACCTTCTTAAAGACATTATGGGATAATCAAGATAGTTTCATTGGTGAAAACCTCTTTCAGGTACCAATAGCTGAGCACAAAAGTTCTCCACTGCTTGATGAAGATCAAATCAAAATAACTTCCAATCTATAGCATAATCAGATGGTAGCTACTCTCAAGATAAAACAATAAAAAAACCTGGTGGTCCTATTGAGATAACAAGTCTTCGGCCCCACCACAACCAAATTTATGTTGAATCTGGCATCAACAACATCACATGTGACTGAAAGTCCTGATATTCATGTGTTTCCCCAACCATTCCACATTCTATTATCATCTTCTATTCTATTTCACAAACAAACCTACCATCCATTATTTTTCCCTATTTACCATCCACAACTACACTTTCCTTTACAGAGGCTACAAAGATACCTTATCTTGATGGTTGAAGGAATCAAAATCAATGACCAACAAAGATCACAAAAGTATTCTCGATAACCAAATATATAGGTAGTTATTGATAGAGTATCTATTTTGACGAGGTGTGGGATAGTAATTAGCATGATCAAGTATTCTATTTATATCATTTATTGATTAGGATGGGCTTCTCCCCATCAATAGGAACAATATAATAAAAAATCACACCCAAGCCAACAACATGTACCATACCGTTTCATATTGCCATACCATTGCCATTATTACATATCCATTTGCCATTGTCACATATTCCTATGATTCACTTTATCACATGGGGCCAACCCTCTTACCATTTTATCAAATTTATCAAACCATCATTATCCTTAACAATACCATGCCATCTAGCCATTGCTTTCCTATCTAGACCAAAGCATGTTTTTTGTCATCTTACCCAATCCTATTTTGATATTGGCTACTTCGGTTCTTCCTACACTTTTTGTGAGAGGATTCTGATTAGGTTTCAATAATTAATCCAATTTGTGTTTTAATCATAGTATATGAAATTAGTGTGATAGTTGATCTGGTAAGATATCTTTCATCCTATATCCACATTTGTTTATGTGAGCTTGATTATGATTGCCTATAGGCAAATCAGTGTTTCACCAGTCTTACTAATAATTATAACTACCTATGGGAAATTTAGTATCATTGAGATATGTCATTGTATCCTAGTTATAAATTCATATGGGAAAACTAGGGGCAACACTTGTTTATCATACATTACCGTATCACCTTGCCATTACTATTTTCATTTGACTAGCCATTTTCCATATTTGAGAACTTATTGGGACTTAGTTGGTTTTTTGCTGCATTTTATGTGGATGGAATTACTATGACTTGAGGTCATTTTAAGACTATGTATGTCATTCTCAATTCATGTTGAGGTTACCTCATTCCCCCTTTCCATACACTCTCACCATTTTGTGAGCAACCTAAGCCAAATGCTCTCACCATTTTGCGATCAGGTATCTAGTTATTCTCTAATGAGTTAAGATACATCAAAATGATAAAAACATTCATAATATTTCAAAATTCAAAAACATTTATCCTGTCTAAGCCTAGTTAGCTATCCTTGATTTGCCTTATTGGGGCAAGGTCAGTGTTAGGATGCTTTATTTTTATTTTATTTTTAAGATTTCTATTTTATTTTTTTTAAGTTATTTGTTTGTTTGTTTATTTATTCACTTGCCTATTTGTTTGATTTCAACACTATTGCCTCAACTTAGTCTATATGTGTTCATTGGGTGATTCATTATGCACATTATTCTTGAATCTATCCATATTCATACATCAATATTATCATCATGGTTTTTATCATTGGTGTATTGTTTTCACGTTTTTATTGGATATGGAGTCAGTCCTTATGCATATTTTGGAATAGTCTTCATGGTGTTGTATTATGAAGACTACCATCACATGCTATAGCAAAAATTAACTTCAAGAAGGTCTACAATCAATAGAGCCACAAAATTTTCTCCTTGGTACCTTGGCAAATCCTCCCATCCCACCCTTGATCAAATCAACCCATTAACCATTCTAGTTGTATCATTGCTAATCAGGATGAGCATCTCCTCATCGGTAGGTACACCTGAATCATTCCCACTTATCAATATTATTCTTCTATTCATCAATTTATGCTTTCTCATATTTAATTTATATTCTAGGTTATATCCTTGAGTTATGCTTGTTAATTATCACTAACTTGGGGACCATCATCTTTAGCCAATCTAGGTCCTCTTAATGATTATATATGCCTATGGGAAAATCATTATTTTGAATTCTATTATTGATTATAAATACCTTTGGGAAAATCATCATCCTTTCTACATCAATACATGGAAGCATTTTCTCATTTGGATTAATCTTAACCATGGGTTAATTCCACCTTTCTTCTTGTTTCTTTTTGAGGGACCGCCCATCAACAAATATGATGACCACTCCCTCGAGGGGGAATCATCATATGATTCCCAAAACCATTTAGAGATTTATTCTTCAACCATCATCTTCTTTTTGGCATACATGTCTTTTCTCATTATTTGAGAATACATTGCTTTGCCTATGGTTTGCAACATCTTCCCAAATAGGGGCAATCTGTAGACACCTAAATCTAGCCACTAATAACCTCCAACCAGGCTTTTGACCAATTTATATGAAAATGCACAATTTAGCCTAAAAAAACTAAAACACACTAAATGAGTTGAAATAGATATATTCAAGTGCCATTTTTGGCCAAGGTATCTTTAAATGTGGCAATACAATTTATGGGCCAGATAAATTTGATCAGATCATTTCGAGTCAAAATACCAATTTTGCACTTGGGTGCTTTGAATTGCTATTTCCTATCAAATCTCTTACACAAGATGCATGCCTTTGTTATTTGTTATTGATAATATCCTAAATGGGATCATGGATCTAATACATTTTTCATCGCCTTCCAATTCTAATCCAGTCAAATTTTAGACCAACAACAAGGCATTCTAATCAATTTGACTAATTTATGCACAAAGTGCTTAATCATGCTTAGAGATAATTAATCCAAGTTAGAGCCTAATTAATAATTATATGGAGATTTTTTTGAATACTTGTTTTTAGAAATGAATATTGAATATCTACATCATCAGGTGACCTCATTTCTTTGAAAGACATCCCTTGGCCATAAATACCATAAATATTAGAATTCATGCCTCTCATGCCTCATCAAAGCCCTCCATGCCTCTTAATTATTCCTCTATCCAAAATATTGAAGATATTATTTATCAATTTTAAATGCATAATTGTATTAATCCTTAGCCACACATCAAAATCCTAAGATTGACGTTTTAAGTTGATTTTAGACATTTACTAAAATTTATAAATAGGAGGCCTTAACACATGATTATGCAAAGTTATAATGTAGAATTGATTACAAAGCTTCATGAAACTAGTGTTACCATTCCAAATTTATTCCAAGCCAAGACAAGCCACAAGCCAAAGGTGCCAAGGAGAGTTGGAGGTAGATAAGATTCCACTGTCAAGGGCTTCATGAGCACAAAGTCGAGCAAGCTACTACCACAAGGGCATTTAGAGCATCCAAGGAAGGTGAAGGGATTCTTGTTGTTTTTCCTTAATTTTTAGTTGTGTTTATCATTTTTTTTTACTAAGCTCACCCTAGTAACTAGGCATAAAGATGTTAGCCTAGTGTGTTTTTGATTTGGTTTCATTCACTAACACCATACTAATCTCCTCTTCTTAGTCAAATTATTAGTTCACATAATTCTTAGTGGAAATTTGCTAAAACATGTTTAGATCACCTTGTGCATGATTTTAAATGGATTAGGAACCTTATTTTGGTGTTTAACAAAAAAAATAGATGTTTATGGTGAATGTTTTCAAAGTTTTCAATTTAGACCAAGGGGTCAAAAGAACACCATCACACCTTTCCATTTGGGCTTAAAAATGAACTCACATTTCCAAGATTTTTGTATTCACTTAGTTGTATAAATTAAATTTTTGTTTGGAAAAAAGAGGGGTGTTGCATGTATGCTCTTCCATTTATCTACTTTAGGGAACCCTTGAAATCAAAAGCATCATTCTTATTTCAAATAGCCTAGTCCAAGGCTTAGAAAGAATGTCATCTAAAACACTCCCCAAAAACTTGTCAAAATTAGGGTGACCTTGACATGACCTTAAAGTCTTTCTATTTTATGTTTTATTTTATTTCATTACATCTTGGCTTGCGAGGGGGACATCATTACCTCCCACAATTTCTTCAGGGAAGCATTGACTTCACTTAATCCTTCTAAGTTACACATGGGACATATCTGCATTTGGACATCACACTACACTAGATGAATAGCAAGATGTAGTGGTTATAAAAAGGAATAAACCTTTTTACAACTAGCCAATGCCATAGTCACCCAATTTCCATGCTTTTTTTTTTCATTGTTTGATGTGAAAGTCATTGATTGCCCTAAAAATATTCAAAATATTGATAATTTAGTCAACCCCACATTTCCATACCCTTGATAATATTTGGATGATTATACTTAGTATATTTTGGTAAATTTTTCTTGGTATGTTTTGAGACTAAAACTTGTTTGTTTGTTCATAAGCCATGTCAAAATAATGTATTTGAGTTGAGGAGAGTAGTGGTATGCTACGTAAATCATGTCAAAACATTTTGAGCCTTTTGATTCTTTGAAACATAACATAGATCACATCATTTGAGCATACTTACTCCATTAGGCTGATCAATTTATTTCAATACTAGTTTACCTTGTATCAAAAACCATTGTTTCAAGCCATTTTATGAATACCATTTAGACCTTTGTCTTGTGTTGTCATGCTATTTAATCTTGTCCAGCTTGTTTTGTCAAATCCTAGTTTTCACCATTGAGTTTTCAATTAACCTTGTCAAGTTTGAATTCAAATATTTATTGATTTACATTTATGCCTTAATTCATGGGACCGATACATAGATCTTTCTCTTTTGGGTTACATAACTTTGGTTAATTAATTACCCAAAATTTGAAAAATATTGAGGGTTTATTTGTTTAATGCCTATCCTCATCATTATTTGTGCCTTTATTTTGGAGAACATAACCTTTCTCAAAGATCCTTTTGTCTTATGCCTTATGGCAACTGATCATATTTATGTTTGATTTTGTGTGTTGGGTCTATGTCAAAGTTGCTTTCAAACTTGCTAGATTAAATCAAATCACATCAGTCTTTATTTCAAGTCTAGATTTTGATGTCATTAGGCCAAAAGTCCTAGCATATGCCTTTTTGTTTGAGCCTAGATTTTGATTCTACGTTTGGACAAAAGACCTAGAATCTCAACTTTTCCATTTCCTAGTTTAGACCTTGTTTGGAATACTTTGACCTAGACTTTCGACATGTTATTTTTTATTCAGACTCTTGACCTTTTATATGAATGACATTTAACATTAGACATTTGATGTTAGGCTTTTTTATGCCAAGTATTATAACAAATCATTTTGGAGATGCAGCTCCACTTTCAGACCACATTGGAGATACAACTCTACCTTTTAACCAAGTTAGACTAAGCTTGAACCATTTGTCTTTTGGAGATAGTTTTTAAGAGTTTATATAACTTTAAGATATTTTGTTTCAAAGTTTTTATTATTTACACAAATATGTCTCCCTACACTTATGGTGGAGTCATGTAAACTCCAAATTATGATAGAATGGCTACACAAAATCCCACTAGGAACCCCTATAGATAAAGATTTTTTAAGGAGTTTTATTATTCTCACTATAATACTCTATATGGGGAACATAGTCAAAATCCACAAAATCTAAATTGAAACCTTGATAGGAATGAAGAGGCTTGTTATGAGGACTTTGAAGACCTAACTACAGATAATGTTGTTTGGGATATAGATCCATACCCTCTTTGTAATAATTAGTACATGGAACATAGTCAAGAACTAGTTTATGAGCTAACTCACAACTGGGATGATATGGTTTATGAGGAATACTTGGATGCTTTAGATTATGTGAGTAAATAGGCTCCACCACATCATACAATTTCTATTCTAAGACCACAATGTTTCACCATTCCCATACTAAGACCTCATCCTTTAGTTTTTATTAGCAATCAAGTTCCATAATGCCAAACTATTTCTATACTAGCACCTCATCCTTTACCTAGTGTGAGAAATTAAGCTCCACAATGCCCCTTCATCATTCTAAGACCTAGTCCTTTGGCTTATGCAAGAAATCAATCCCCACACTACCCTATCATTATCATTTCATTAATTCATCCTTTGGCTCGTGAGAAATCATACTCCCCAAGGCCCTACCATTATCCAACCACAAGTCATTCCTCATCTAGAACCAGTCCCATCCAAACCTCAATTGATCCAATCCTTTAAAGACCAAGTTGTGTTCAAAATTGGTATTTTCCAACTCATTAGAAACCAAAGCCAAGACAACCAACCAATCCAAAATGTTTTTGTTTAACCAACCACTTATGATAAGTCAACCTATGATAAATCACATATTGATCCTATACTAGTTATCAAGGAGTCACACTAATGAGTCAATCTTTGTTGAGTCACTTTTTAATTATTATAGTTTCCTTTGGGCAAATCATTACCTTGGCCATGTGCTTTCTTTTCATGAGCCTCCTATTGACAAGCCAATCTCTGAGTTGTCTCTTGACCTTTTTCCCATCCTAGAATATTCCCACTCTGACAAACTAGTTTTTGTGGGGACAATTATGCCATCACAAGATATTATTTGTCTAAAACCAAATATTCAACTAGACATCATTGTAATAGAGTAACCATCAGATGAAGAATTATAGTCAGATTGAAGTTCTATTCTTGAACTAACATCAGATTCAGCATCAAAATCATAATCAACATTAATCTTAACATTGGATTCAGAGTCCCTTGAGTTAGAATCATATTTAAAATAAGAATATGTTCATGGTTGTTACAACATTAATTACATATGCCTTGGAAATCAATTTGAATACATTTGTGATCCTTCTAAAGTTTTTTAGGATGATTACTTCATCTTTGACACAAGTTATCCTAGTATCTTCTACAAGGATTATGCAGTGTCTCCCCATTCCATTACCATCAACTAAGATAGACATATTATTGACATTTCATCTCCCATAAGTGTCAATTGGGATCGATACAATCACACTTTGTTAAATTGCATCAATGGCAATATAGTAGTTGGAGAAGAGAAAGGAGGCTAAGACCACATTAATATAGTAGAAGAACACTCTCTTGGTGAAACCTTTTTAGAGGTGCTAGGCGACAATCAAAGTCAAAACTCAGCATCTTTTAGTGAAACATTTTTGGAAGCACTAGAAGATAATCAAAGTCAAAAGTTAACATTCCTTAGTGAAACCTTCTTGAAGGCACTATGGGATAATCAAGACAACTTCATTAGTGAAAAACTCTTTGAGGCACCAATAGTTGAGCATAAAAGTTCTTCACTACTTGATGAATAAAAAATCAAAGATCAAATCAAAATAGCTTCCAATCTATAGCCTATTCAGATGGTAGCTACTCTCAAGATTAAACAACAAAAAAATTTAGTGGTCCTATCGAGAGAATAAGTCTTTAGCCCTACCACAACTAAAGCTATGTTGAATTTGGCATCATCAACATTACGTGTGACTAAAAGTCTTGATCTTCATTTATTTTCCCAACCATTCCACATTATATTATCATCTACCATTCCATTTCACAAACAAACCTACAATCCATTATTTATACCTATTTACCATCCATAGCTACACTTTTATTTGTAGAGGCTACAAAGATACCTTATATCGATGTTTGAAGGAATCAAAATCAATGACCAACAAAGATCACAAAAGCATTCTCGATAACCAAATCTACATGTAGTTATTGATATAGCAACTATTTGTATCATTTGTTGATTAGGAGGTGTATATCCCCATCAACAGGAAAAATAGAATTAAAAAGCACACCCAGGCCAACAACATGTACCATACCATTTTGCATTGCCATACCGTTACCATTGTTACATATCCATTTGAAATTATTGTATATTCTTGATATTCAACCTATCACTTGGGGGTAACCCTCTTACCATTTTATCTAATTTATCAAACCTTAATTATCCTTAGCAAGACCATGCCATCTAACCATTTCATTCTTATCTAGACTAAAGCATGGTTTTTGTCATCCTAACCAATCCTATTTTGATCTTGGCTACTTTGGTTCTTCCTTAACTTTTTGTGAGAGAATTTTAATCAAGTTTCAATAAGCAATCCAATCTATGTTTCAATGATAGTGTATAAAATTAGTGTGATAGTTTTTTGGGTGAATATTTTGTCACCAGCTAACTGACGGCAAAATAGGTATATCAACCTCATCATAAGGAGATTTAAATGACAAAATGTGTAAGTTAACCACAATATAATGAGATAAATCTCTCCTCTCATCAAGGGGAGATTCTCTACAAGTCAAGGGAGGTTCCCTGTAAGCTACTATATACTAATATAAGTTGAAAATACACTCACAGGTGGGATAATACCATCTATCTCTCTTTTTTTAGAGATGATGTTCACAGAGTCAAGGAGAATTCATGGGTAATTGCTGAAGGCATTTCTCTTCTTTTAGAAATAATGTTTAGAAAACTAGAGGAAGACATCCTGGGTAGTAATGGTAATCACAAGAAACACACGAAAGCACAAAGTCTTTCATTACTTCTCTTACTAAATTAAGACACAGTAACACAATAGAATGAAGTGTATCAAAAAGTCTCCATCTCAACTACAACATGATAAAAGGTTACGAAGGATAATGGGGACTCAAAGTCTCTCTAATATATTTTTCACTAAAACATAAAACATAGACTAAAGACAATCATGGCAGCATAAAGTCTCCCAAAGTCAGCTTTAGGACACCTTCTAGAGATTATAATATATAGAAACCAAAGGAAGACTTTAGTGCTTGTTTTCACAAAATGGCCCATGTTGTATTGAATGCATTGAATGAATTTTAAATTCTATGAAGGGGCCATGTTGGAATAGGGTATCAACCTTAACTTTGGCATTTTGAATCATCTCAAATGTCTCCTCAAAATCATGGGTTGCCTGGTCCTCTTTATGATGCTTACACAGTTGTCCATTCACCTTTACTTCGATGAAAAAAATAGGTTGCGCCTTTGAATGCTTCGGTTCTTCGATGTCCACCTGGTGGACT
The DNA here is from genome assembly GCA_037957365.1 of Torreya grandis. Classification (NCBI taxonomy): domain Eukaryota; kingdom Viridiplantae; phylum Streptophyta; class Pinopsida; order Cupressales; family Taxaceae; genus Torreya; species Torreya grandis. The sequence goes on along the minus strand of JARHVA010000873.1, from coordinate 3,047,641 downwards.
ATTCCACCTAATAAAATAACTCTCATTTAGATATTTCTATGTTTACTATAACATTCCCTCTTTCCTTGTTACATTTTGTCTCTTTCTGGTGATCTGAGCTCTCGGGCTCTCTTCTCGCTTTTTGTTGGCTCTTCATTTGGCTAGTCACTGAGTTTATTCCTAGGCCTACATCTTTAAAAATCAACATTTATTTTATTACCTTGAATTTGACATCCACAGGGATGTCACTAGTCACTGGTCACTTGAACCACTTTGAACCTTGAACCTTTGTACCCTTTGAACTCTTCAGAGTGCACCAGTTTAATGGTTCAGCGGTTCATTATTTCTTACAAAGAGCCATGTTCACTTAGTCTTCTTAAGGAGTTTAACGTATCATTGAACCAATTGTTTGAACCTTTCTTCTGGAATCTTTCATTTGAAACATCTTCTAAAATCTTTTGCTTGAACTTTGAACTTTGAACTCATTGGATTTATTGAAGCGTTTCACTCTTTTGAACCTTTGAACTCATTGAACTTGTTGAAGCAGGGTTTAATGGTTCATTATTTCAATGGTTCATCAGTTTAGCAATTCATTCCATATTATTGAACTCCACTATTGAAGCTTTGAACCCTTTGAACTTTGAACCTTTTAAACTCTTTGAAGTGGAGTTCAATGGTTTGACGGTTTATTCCAACTCTTCAAAGCCCGTCGTTGAAGCTTTGAACTCTTTGAACTTTGAACCTTTTTGAACTCTTTAAAGTAGAGTTCAATGGTTCAATGGTTCATTGGTTCATTCCTTACAATTTTTTCATCAAATGCCTTAAGTGTTTTATGAACTTCTCCTTGTGAAAGCCTGCCTGTTGAACCTGTGATTTCCTTAGTTGAAAAGGCTTGATTAATTGAAAAACTTGATTGCTAAAAACATTTTTTGAGAAAGGAAGAGAATATTTTGGCTTGTAGGACCAAAATGGTCGACATGTTGTCCACAAAAACAAGTGATAGATTTTGGGAACAACAATTGGCTCTAGTTGGGGAACTTACATCAATTTATAAAAATGATTGAAGAGAGTAGAATCTAGACTCTAAGTGCTTTCATCTATGCCATTGGGATATGAAGTCATGCCATCCAAAAAGAGAAAGATGACAAAAAATTAAATGAACAACACAAAATAACAAAGACTATATATATATGTACAACTAGACTTATCTGATACTTCAAGAATTGAAGTGCTTAAGATGCTTCCCACTGTGAGGCAGTGAAAATGATGTTCTATCTTGATATATCAACAAAAAACCATTTTCTCCCCAGAATCGATGATTAACAAATGGACCTCTCCACTAGGAATCAATTTTTTTGTGCATTACTTTTGGTTCTCTCCTCTTGCCCCATAACAAGACTTGATCTCCAATATGAGAATCAAGAATCCTTGGTTTCTGATCAAAGAGCTTCTTTACTATACTTTAATGTGCAGCAGTATGGTCCAATACCATAGTTTGTTACTCTTTTGGTTCAGTGAAGCACATGATTTGATTATCAACATCAAACACCTGCCAATGGTTGGTATTATCAAGTACACTTGGTCAAAAGAATAGTTTGATAGTGTAATTGTGCTCATCAAAGTCTTTGTGAGGAACCATGAGGGTTGTAGAGATAGCCAATGAATCTGCATGATTATGAAGCTCTCTAGGCACTAAAAAAATATTGAAAGCATAAAAACATGCAAGGTAGTCCCATACTTGATTGTGATAATATCACAATCTTTCATTCTTAGTTTGATATAGGTTCCTCACCTGACAAACCACCAGTTCAACATCTCCTTGGGCATGAAGAAGCTTAACGCCTTTATCTTGAGCAACCTTCAACCCAAGTACTAAAGACTCATACTCAATAGTGTTATTGGTGTTGCTGAATTACAACTTATACAAATAGGTGAAAATATCTCCTAGAGGAGATATCAAAACAATTCTATCTCCAAAACTGGTAGAAGAATTGTTGCCATCAAACTCTAGGACCTAGATATCATTAGAATCTGATCTCCTTTTAGATTTCTCTTTGTTAGGGAGGGAGGATTCTTTTGCACCTGAAAAGTGCTTTACCAATTCTTCTAATTTTATGTTTGATTTTTTTGAATTATCACCTATAGAACTTTCATTTGATGAGATAGAAATAGCTTCTGTAGACAGAAAATAGTTACCCATTCCTAAAGATTCAAACATAATTTGAGCCTCATGATATGAGGTCTGAGTAATAATGTATTTTGCCTCTTTCTCAGGAAGTAGCCTTTTCATAACACCCTTCATAGGGATCCTCACCTCGGATAGGTCCATGCTCAATTCTCCACCAACATCCTTATAAAAATTTCATCCAAGAAAAATGCCATAGGAAGCTGGAACGTTGGCCACTAGGACTATCATTTTAATCCTCTTTTTTTGGAAAGGTCACAAATGCAAATTGGGCATCTTTGATCTAACCCAATAGAGGCACTTAATTTTTTTCCATAGAGAAATTTAATATCCCCTCCAAAACAGGAAATATAGCAACACAAAAAAACTCTGAACAAGATATAACTTCTGTTGAATAAATTTAGAATGATCACAATAATATAGTCTCTTAATAACAAATTACAGATTGTATCACTTGTCCTTCTAAACTATTACAATTATAGTCCTTTCTTATGCATATAAATATGAAATACAGTCTTAAAAACCCTGACTTAGCAAAACTGGAAGCAAAAACTAGAAACTAGAAGTGAAAATTGGATTCTGGAAGGTCTCAGCCTACTGTGTCAAACACACAGTCGCCGGCGTCGGTTGATAAACTACCGATGTCGGTCACTACAGGTCGACTTTCTATCGATGTCGGTCTTCAGTTGACTGATGTCAGTCACTGGAAACCCTCTGTCTGTCGAGGTCAATTCCTAAGCTGATCTGTACGGACCTGTACGGACTTTGTACGGCTGCCAATTAAGCACAACTTCCCTGTTTCAACCCCTGATCTGGAAATATACTTTTCTAGCACATAAGATCTCTAGCTGTATAATTTATTGAATCAAAACAAGAATAAATAAATACTTGGATTATCTGTAATAACTTTTGTGTGAAGTTATCTCTCAAACCTGAAATTTTGTGATAACTTCTGGATGAAGCTATCTCACACTTTGGCAATAGATCAGCTGATATTCCATAGCCTCTTAATTGCACACACTGAAGAGGGAACGTTCTCCAATGCAAATGGAATCCTTGAACCCTAGGCTCAGTCTTCACAGAATAAATTCTCAAAATCAATATCAATAATCAATAGCATAATCAACAATGGCCTCCATGAGAAACCCTTATACCCTCAAAAAGATGTGCTTGCCCTAATTAGGGTTTCTTAAATTAGAATTAGGGTTTCTAATTAAAAATAGGCTAAATAATTAATATTTGATTAAATCAATCAAATATTAATATCTCCCTCAATACATGTCGGATCGATGAACTGATCGAAGCTAGTGAATCAGGGAGTGATTCCGCACATAACCATACCATAATAAAGGCGCTCTGCTGCATATCAAATATCTCTAAAAAGTAGGAGCCCAAGCCAAATATGTCTAAAATAACCTGAATGAAAATCAAATGTAGAAATCCTGTGAATCAAAGTCAAGCCAAGCTCCATTATGACCCTCTATCCATCCTATTAGCCTACGAAGGTCGCATAATAGGCTAACCATGAACTCAGAACATGTCAATTAAAAAGGGGACATGACAATCCACCCCTCCTGAAATTGCTTGCCCTCAAGCAATCACTGAATGACAAATCAATCAATCCACCTAGATCCCAAATATAGTTTTGATCTCCACCACTATCAATTAACACGACCCCCATGCCATGTCCATCCCAACTCTCATGTAATGGTGTCACATCATCTCTAGTACTAAGATAAGCACTCCAACATCCAATCCATAAATGAAAATCAGCAAGCAAACTCCTTACCTGAATAATATCTGAAACTGGATAGTGAAGACTAGAAATAGTCATATCATCATCAACCTGTGACCCGGCTATAACAGAAAGTTGAGTCCTCACCACATGTGACAACTCCTGAACTGAAGTCACCTCAAGACCAAGCTCATCCTCATACCTCTCCTGTGTTGGTGCCAATGTGCACTCGTCATCACTCTCTATCATGTCATGTGGTATAGGTACCTCCATCTGATGAAAAAACATATATTTGAAGCTGCTGCCCCGTATTGCCTTAAGAATGTGTGTCTTCCCATCAACATCAAAGAGAACCTCCATGTCCTTGAGATGAAGAGTAACTTATTAAAATGAATGAAGCCACTTCATACCCAAGACTAAGTCAATATCCCCCATGTTTACCACATAATAATCAGCCTTGAACTCATAATTGTTCAAGCACAATGGGAGGTCTCTAATCATACGCTCACACTTAAGAGTGTGACCATCGGCTACCTTGACATTGATGCCCTCAAAGTCTACGGTAGTGAGCCCACGCTTCTCCACAAATCTAGCATCTATGAAATTATGTGTGGCTCTTGTATCAAGAAGGGTGATAACCTTCTACCCTGCCAAAACCCCACGGAGTCTGAATGACTCATCTGACTGAATACTGGATATGCATGCCTCCTGAATGTGAAGCTCTAACTCTACTTCTGCATTAGGCCCTGAAGCCTCTACCTCTGCCCCCTTAGAATTGTTTTGCTACTTGAAATCCTCAGAATCTGAATCCTCATAGTATACCCACATCATACGATTTGCCTTGCCCTTAGGCCTCAAAGGACAATCGTGATGGATATCATATGGTCCTTTGCAGTAGAAGAAAAGCTTCTTCCTACATAAATCATTAAGCGCCTCATGATCCAAAGGTGGTGCTGTCAGATTTGCTTTTGAATCATTTTTAACCCCAGATTTATCTATGTTAAAATTTGGTCTCTCTGTATCCCCGTGGGAGTGCTTATGGTCTCTAGACGAAGAAGCACCTCTAGAGTTAAATTTATTGGATGGGGCTGCCATCTCCATACTCTGTGCCTTCTTCATAGCTACGTGTAAAGAAGGAGGATCAAAGGCTTTGATCCAACCTCTCAATGGCTCTGACAATCCCTCTATGAAGAGAACTACCAATCTACGCTCTGAAATATTGGGCACCATGACTACCAATCTCTGAAACTCACCAATGAAGGATTCCAAGTTACCTATTTGTCTCAACTATGCCAGATCTCAAAATTAAACCTCAGGATCTTTCCTGTCAAACCGCTCAACCAATCTATCCACAAAGTCCTGGTACTGTATTACCTGATTATGCTGAAGTGTTACCATACAATGGTACCACCAATCATGTGCTACTCCATCCAAGTGCAAAGTGGCGTATTTGATGGCATCTATCTCAGACATTGGTCTCAATGCCAAAAAGGTGTCAAGCTTATGAACCCAAGCTTGAGCTGTCATCTTACCGCTGCCGTCAAAAGTAGTCAAAGAAAGCTTACCAGTAGCCTTCTGCAGCTCACTGAATTAAACTCTAGGCTTCCTATCCTGTCTAACCAATCTGTAGTGCTCTCTCCTAAGATTGACAAAATGATCAAGGGTCATCCTCTCTTGGACATGAAGAGGTAATAAGTCCCACTCATCATGTGCAACCATGTAAACATCTGCAAATGGGTTATTCCCTGCTTCCTCAGCTGGTGCCTCTGGTTCTTCTTGAACAAAAGTAGGACATGTAGGTCTATCAACTATTCTGGAGTGAGTCTGTTGTGGCCTCTGATTAACCGTAGCACTCCTGTCATCTCTTTGGTCCCCGTTCTGTCCATCAAGTGTGTTCATTCTCTCTATCATAGTCATAAGTGCCTGTAGTGTTTGAGCCATCTGCTATTGGCTTGTCATCATAGCACGCTGAAATTCTCTGGTGCCCTGATCAGCATCATACCTGTGGCCCCTGGGTGGGTTGCCCTCACATCTGTCACTCATGATGGTCGGTGGCTGATCTAACACCTGAGTACCTTCAAGCAAGGCTCGGCTGCGTGTGTTATACTTGTGTGGTCCCAACTCTTGTGGCTGCATAAGATCTATACTCCCTCAGACTGGCAGGATTTAGCTCTGATACCACTATAATATCCCCTCCAAAATAGGAAATATAGCAACACAAAAAACTCTGAACAAGATATAACTTCTGTTGAATAAATTCAAAATGATCACAATAATATAGTCTCTTAATAACAAATTATAGATTGTATCACTTGTCCTTCTAAACTATTACAATTGTAGTCCTTTCTTATGCATATAAATATGAAATACAGTCTTAAAAACCCTAACTTAGCAAAATTGGAAGCGAAAACTAGAAACTGGAAGTGAAAATTGGATTCTGGAAGGTCTCGGCCTGTTGTGTCAAACACAGTGGTCGGCGTCGGTCGATAAACTATCGATGTCGGTCACTGCAGGTCGACTTTCTGTCGATGTTGGTCTTCAGTCGACCGATGTCGATCACTGAAAACCCTTTGTCTGCTGAGATCGGTTCCTGAGCTAATCTGTACGAACTTGTACAGACTTTGTACGGCCGCTAATTAAGCACAACTTCCCTGTTTCAACCCCTGATCTGGATATATAATTTATTGAATCAAAACAAGAATAAAGAAATACATGGAATATCTGTAATAACTTCTGTGTGAAGTTATCTCTCAAACCTGAAATTCTGTGATAACTTCTGGATGAAGCTATCTCACACTTTGGCAATAGATCAGCTGATATTCCATAGCCTCTTAATTGCACACACTGAAGAGGGAACGTTCTCCAATGCAAATGGAATCCTTGAACCCTAGGCTCAGTCTTCACAGAAGAAATTCTCAAAATCAATATCAATAATCAATGGCTTATGAACAATGGCCTCCATGAGAAACCCTTATACCCTCAAAAAGATATGCTTGCCCTAATTAGGGTTTCTTAAATTAGAATTAGGGTTTCTAATTAAAAATAGGCTAAATAATTAATATTTGATTAAATCAATCAAATATTAATATCTCCCTCAATACATGTCAGATTGACGAACCGATCGAAGCTAGTGAATCAGGGAGTGATTCTGCACATAACCATACCATAATAAAGGCGCTCCGATGCATATCAAATATCCCTAAAAAGTAGGAGCCCTGGCCAAATATGTCTGAAATAACCTGAATGAAAATCAAATGTAGAAATCCTGTGAATCAAAGTCAAGCCAAGCTCCATTATGACCCTCTATCCATCCTATTAGCCTACGAAGGTCGCATAATAGGCTAACCACGAACTCAGAACATGTCAATTAAAAAGGGGACATGACAAGAAACATCTCCCAAAATATTTAGTCAAAGTGAGGCTGAGAGAGTCTACTACCTTGGTAGGCATGACATTGTTAGAAGCTCCTGAATCAATTATGCAATTGCTCAGCTTATGTCCATTTATCAACAGGGAAACATAAAAAGGTTCTATTTTTCCAGGGCCAATAGGAGGAGTAATGACAATATTATTTTAGGTAGATGTATTCTTTAGGAGATCATGAGTTACCTTGGAAACATCGTGTCTTACAAGGATGGTTTTGTTCTTTATGCATTCAACCAACCTATCCAACTGCTCAGGGTTGGCTTGTAAGTATTCAAATTTAGTCATTTGGATTTTGGTTTTTCTAGTATGGTCAATTATATCAAATGACTAGAAAGAACTATGGATATAGGAAGGAAGTCCATCATTCTGGGTTTTATGGGGTGTGGTACTGGTCTGAGAAATTAAAGCAGAAGGTATAGGGATATTTGAGGTACTTACTTTTTTTAGTGATCACTAGGTCCTTTGATTAAAAAGGTAGAGAAGTCCCCTGTTTAGCAATTGAAATCACTAGTCGAGATTCTTCCCCTATTTTTTCTTTATTAGCTAGTTGAGTTCATTGGTTCTAGGACCTGGTCAATATAGTGTATGATCCATCAAACATTTCTGTCTTACTTCGAGCTTCATCTTGGTAATTCAAAAAATTATTGTTGGAGTTGCTAGCTAATTCTTCTTCTCCTTCTATGAAGATATTAGCATCATCTTCTTGGTTCAACATAGGTTGGAAAGAGAAATTAAATTTAGTTTCAAGATAACCAACTGCTGAGTTAGCTGGTGCTACTTCAATGATGAGCTTCCCCTGTGGGAGAGAAAGATGATTTGGCTGCCTTTGATTCTTGGCAGCATTGCCTTGATATGATTGGTTAGGGAATGTCCTCCTTGGTATATCCCAATAAGAAGGAGCAAACATCCCTTTGTTAGGTTGTGCAGCTAAAAGCTTCACTAATGCAAAAAGGGAAGGAGGTTACTGAGTGTCACATTCACCGACGTCAGTTAGGCCGATCGACATCGGCTAGTGGTGGATAGGAATGCAACTGACGTCGATAGGAGTCGGCCGACGTCAGTCACCTCCAGGCAGACAGGGACCAGTGTCGATAGCTTGTGTGATTTCGAAACTATCAGTTGCACGAACAATTTGTTAACAAACCAAGTGTTTGCATGTTAAGAGCCAGTTTTAGACTTGAAGCTGCGGATCTAATTATTGTAATTAGGGTCTAATTATTGTTTACATGAGATCTATTTAAGAGACTCATAGGCTGTATTGTAAAAGTGTGCTAGTTTGAGTTGAGCAAAGTTAGCTCCTTATGTGTGTGAAGTGAGCAAGGGTGTTCCTCCTAGTTCCACAACAGTGCCAAGTGTGGGTGCTAGTTTTGGAGAATCAGAGGGGTTCTTCATGTATGTATGATCTTGGTTGGTAGGTGTACAAGGCCAAGTTTGGAGATCTACATGGTAAGTAAGCTCATTGATCTACAGGTGTATGTGGGTGCGAGATCCAGGTTTATAGGTGTGCAAAACCAAATTGATTTGCAGGTGTGCAAGATTAGGGAGGACAACAACACAACACGTAGCAAGATCATGAGAGATCTACTTGGAGTACGGTGTGTACTCGGTTGGAGAGCAAAGAGGAAGGCAAGGTAGTTCCTTCCAAAGTAAGATCATTTGAGTTGCAGGGTGTTGCAAGTTCAGGGAAGATCTACTTGAAGTATGATTGTGTACTTGGAGTGTGTGGAGCACTTGTGGAGTGCATGGAGCACTTGGGTACTGGTAGTAGTGGATACTGACTGGTTGGAGGTGAACACCAACTCTGTGTTTGAGTTGTGTGTTGCGACCGTAAGAGAGAGAGATTTGAGGAAAGAATTACTATACACTTGAGGTGTGAGAAGCCTCTGAGAGGTGTGAAGAAGAAGTGGCATCTTCTTTATTGTATTCTTTTCTGGATGAGTATTAATACAAGTTGTGTATTATCTCTCATATTCTATGTTATTTCTGAATTCTAGTTACTTATTGCTTCTGGTTATTTCCGCATATTAAGTTGCTTGTATATATTAATCAATGGTGCTTTCATATTTCCCAACACCCTTGTGCCATTTGCTTTTCTAGAGATAACAAATCATTTGCTAGCTTTTGCACCATAAGATCAGTGGTGCCTGTAGAAGAATATTTAGAAGATGAAGAAGATTTATTTCTATTGGGATCTCTTCTTATCTTTCTTGCCAAGATAAGATCATCTTCAATCTCAGTAGCCAAATCTTGAGCTGCAACAAGGTCTATGTGGCTAGCCCACCTCAATAGGAAACTCACTTCAAGAAGTTGAGAATTTATGAAGAAGCATTTTAGATTTTTAGGTGTTGGTTGAGCAATTATAGGAATCCTATTCCTCAGCTTGTCAAATTTAGCAATGAAGTCTCACATAGGTTCATGAGGATCCTTCTTTATTTGCCTAAGTTGGGCTAATAGGGCATGTCCATCTTCTACAAGTTTGAATCTAACTTCAAACTTGGCTTTGAGAGTTTTTCAATCAGTTATACTTATTTTGTAGATGATAGAACTAGTCTGTAGCAGCACCTTGCAACATTTCTACAAATAGTCTTACTATTATGTCTTCATATTCGATACCTATCATGCCGTATGCTATACAAAAAGTAGCAATATGTTCATCAGGATGAACTTTCCCATCACCATAAAACTCGGGAAAATTCTTTCTTGAACTACGGGGTAGTTTATATAAGGGTGGGGTTAGATTTAGGGGACCAAAAGTGTTACCCCAGGGGCCTTGAGCTACCATGATATGATAATGGAAATGGGGAATAAAAAATCTTGGTGGGGTATGTATAGACAAAGCTCTACTAGTAGAGGAAAGAGAACATTTACCTAGTATTGGTGACCTGACGTTGGTAGGAGGAAAACTCTTAGTTTGCTGAAGGTGAGTTGTGGAGGGGAAAGATCAAAATTATTTTGCTGCACAAAATCAAATATAGGGTCAAAAATACTTTGAGATCTTTGGCTTTGTATATACCATGGATCTACCGGAGTGACAAATAGAAATGGAAAAGAATTGGTATTACTTTAATTTGAAGTTTGAGGCTTCAAACTACACATTCTTCCCCAGCAGAGTCACCAAAAACTGTTGGGTGAATATTTTGTCACCAGCTAACTGTTGAAAAAATACATATATCAACCTCGACATAAGAAGATTTAAATGGAAAAATGTGTAGGTTTACCATAACATAATAAGATAAATCTCTCCTCTCATCAAGGGGAGGTTCCCTATAGGTCAGGGGAGGTTCCCTGTAAACTACTATATACTAATATAAGCTGAAAATACACTCAAGGGTGGGATAATACCATCCATCTCTCTTTTTTTAGAGATGATGTTCAAAAAGTCAAGGAGAATTCTTGGGTAATTGCTAAATGCATTTCTATTCTTTCATAAGTGATGTTCAGAAAACTAGAGGAAGACTTCCTGGGTAGTAATGGTAATCACAAGAAACCCATGAAAGCAAAAAGTCTTTCATTGCTTCTCCTACTAAATCAAGACACAGTAACACAATAGAATGAAGTATAGCACAAAGTCTCCACCTCAACTACAAAAAGATAAAAGGTTACGAAAGATAATGGGGGCTCAAAGTCTCTCTAATATCCTTTTCACTAAAACATAAAACATAGACTAAAGACAATCATGGAAGCACAAAGTCTCTCATAGTCAGCTTCAGGACACCTTCTAGATTATTTCCACTAGTTATACTTATTTGATTAAATGGACAAGACTATATTTAGGAAACAGACATAAGAATAATTTCCTAGATAACACAAGCTATTTCAACACAAAGTCTGAAAGGTCACTTGCTTTCTCATTCAAATGACAAAATATGATTAACAATATGAGCTCAAAGTCTCAGGAATGTCTTTCAATTTGGGAAATTGGGCAGAGTTTTGCTTCTAATAAAAGAGAGATCTCCCTTATACAAATTGAGAGATTACAATATATAACAACCAAAGGAAGACTTTGGTGCTTGTTTTCATGAAATGGCCTATCTTGTATTGAATGCATTTGAAATTCTATGAAGGGGCCATGCTGGAATAGGATATCAGCTTTAACTTTAGAATTTTGAATCATATCAAATGTCTCCTCCAAAGCATGGGTTGTTTAGTCCTCTTTATGATGCTTACACAGCTATCCCTTCGCCTTTACTTTGATGAAGAAAAATAGGCCATGCCTTTGAATGCTTGTGTTCTCTGATGTCCACCTGACGGACTATTCCACCTACTAGAATAACTCTCCTCTAGATATTTCTATATTTCTTGTAACATTATGATCCAAAACTCAGAAGTTCTAGTTCAATAAATATTTCAATAGCATAGAAATAACGCAATAACAATGAACCACTGATCTAAAACTCAGAAGTTCTGGTTGATAAGTATTTCGATAGAATAGAAATAACACAACAATAATGAATTCCCTAAGAAGGGATGTCATATTACTCAAGATTGAAATACAAATATATGCTTATCTCTGGGAAGAGATGGATGCCTCCTATTTCCAGTTACCTCTTCATTTATACATATTTTGAAAGCATGGAGATTGAGTGGCTCAAGGAATTAATGGGTGAAGCTTTAAGACCATACAATATTCAAGGACATAACTATCACCTGACAATTTGACTCCTAATATTTAAAACAATACAGAGCTTGAGGACATAACTAAAACAATACAGAGCTCGAGGACATAACGGTTGAGGATTTGAAACAATCTAGAATTTGAGGAATTAACTATCACTTGAATTGTTGCCCGGATCATTCCTCCCTCCTTAAAAAGCAATGGTCCCCATTGCATCAATATTCCCCATCAAGTGTGGTAGTTATGTCTTGATTTGATTCTCTATGAGCCACTCACCTTGGTGGCTAAGCTGGCCTCTTTTGACCACTCGATAAAGTAGAATAGAGCGTCCTCTTTTTGTCTTCATCCAAGTATCCACAATCTGATCCTCTTCTACTAGAGCAAAACTCTGTGGATCAAGCTCATCAAGGTCTAGTTATTCTGGTACAACTAAAGTGGCCAATAGAGGTGGGTGATATGGTTTGAGGAGCTCCACATTAAATATTGGATGCAAGCCAAGGTAGGCTGGTAGGTTCAAATCAAAAGCATTTTTTGTGACTTTTTTAGTGATGGTGTATGGACCATATCACTGAGGCCAAATCTTTCTATATGGGCCTGGAAGCCATTCCTTCTGAATTCATAACCAAACCTTGTCACCCACAATAAAATGGTGTGCAATCCTATGTTTGTCATGGCATTGCTTATACTTCTGATTCATCTTCTCTAGGATGTCATGAACTTGTTTTTAGATGTGTTGCATTTGTTCAATAAACTTTGTTGCTTTTGCTGCCTCAAATTTTCCATGAGGTGTGTATTCCATGGTGGAAAATGGAATAGCTATATCAATTGGTGCCATGGGTTGGAACACAAAACATACTTGGAATGGATTGTGCTTGGTCAAGTTGTGCAACTCCTGATTGCATCCATGTTGTATGAAAGGAAGTCCCTCATCCCATGTGCATGGGTGTTTGGAGTGATACATCCAAATCATGTGAACAATCAAGTGGTTTACCACCTTTTTCTGTCCATCAGTCTATGGATGGAAGGCTATGGACTTCATTAGCTTAGTATCCATCATCTTCCATAGAGTGGACCAGAAGATGCTCAGGAACCTACTATCTCGATCTGAGACAATGGACTTGGGGAGACCAAAATGGAGCCATACATGACTAAAATATAGTTGAGCAGTTTCCTTAGTAGATATATTTTTCTTACAAGCAAGCATGATAGCCATTTATGAAAAATGATCAACTACCACAAAAATGTAGTCCTTGCCATGTTTGGAAGTGGGCAAACCTGAGAGAAAATCCATTGAGATGGATTCCTAAGGTCTGGTTGGTTCTGGAAATGGCGTGTAGAATCCTTGATTCTTATTTGTTGGCTTGGCTATTGCACATGGGGTGCAATATTTGAGATATCTTTCCACATCTTTTCGCATATGGGGCCAATAAAAGTGTTTTTGAAGAACTGCCAATGTCTTTTTGATACCAAAGTGTTTAGCTATCCTACTGAAGTGTGCTTCCCATATCATCTTTTGTTGCTTTGTAAGAGGAACACAGATGTGCCCCATATGATAGAGGACATTATCTTGTAAATATAAGTTAGAAACATGTTCACCTTTTTGGAGCGCTTGATATGTATCAGCAAAGGTAGAATCTACTTCGTATAGAGCACCCCAAGTGGTAGTCTTGTGTCCACACAGGGCAAGAACTATTGTGAGTGCAGTAATTGGTGGGTGGTTCAGAGATTTGTAGCTATATTTGAGGTCCCCTTTTTGTGTTTGATTATTAGGTGGAATTGCTGAAGATATGTGGCCCACTTTTGGTGCCTCTCATTTCATAGTTTGCTTTGCATCTGGATGAATTCCAATGGTCTGTTGTCAGTGTGGATGACCATCTCTTTTCCCAAGATGTAGTGTTTCCATTATTTGTAGGCTTGTAAAATGGCATAGAGATCCTTATCATACGCTAGATATTTCCTGACTATATCTATGAAATTTTCACTATGGTATGCAACAAGATGGCCATGTTGCATGATGACAACTCCCATGGCATATTCAAATGCATATGTCATCAACTCAAATGGTTGATGCAAATATAGTAAGACAAGAACAAGGGCTAAGTAGAGTCTATTCTTCAAATTCTCAAATGCCCTTTGCTGTATTTCACCCCACTAAAATTTATCTTTAGCTCCACCATTAGTCACTTGGGTTAGTGACCAAGCAATATGTGAAAATCCAAGAACAACCATGTGGTAGAAATTTGTAAGACCCAAAAAGCTGTGAAGCTCTGTGAGGGTCCTTGGTGTCGGCCATTCTCAAATAACCCAAATCTTTTTTAGATCAACATGGACCCCTTCCTCATTCACAACGTACTTGAGGTACTAAATTGTTGTCATCCCGAATGTGCATTTGTCAATATTTGCATACAACTTGTGCTCCCGAAGAGTTTGAAGCATCTTACGAACATGTTACAAATTTTATTCCCATGTTCTGCTATAGATGAGTATTTCATCTAAGTAGACAACCACAAATGAGTTGGTGAAGGGTTGTATGATGTCATCCATCATCCTGATGAAGGTTGCAGGTGCGTTAGTTAAGCCAAAAGGCATAACCAACCATTCAAAGAGCCCCTCCTTAGATTTGAATGCAGTCTTCTAGACATCAGTGGAATCGATGGGAATTTGGTGATAACCAAATTTGAGATCAATTTTGGTGAAGAACTTCACACCACAGAGCTGATCTAGTAGGTCATCAATCCTGGGGAGAGGGTAGCAATTCCTCACAGAGATTTTATTCAGGGTTCGGTAGTCAATGCAAAGCCTCCATGTTCCATCTTTCCTCGGTGTTAAGACAATTGGGCTACCAAAAGGTGAAGATCTTGGCCTGATGTGACCCCTTTGGATCAATTCTTGAATCTATCTTTTTATCTCATCATTCTCTAAAATTGATCTGCGATACACAGGACTGTTAGGCAAAGGTGATCCTGGGATCAAATCGATAGAATGTTTTACCTAGAAATGCAGTGAGACTCCTGTGGGTGACTTGAATAAGTCATCATATTCTCCTATGATTAATCCTATCTACTTTTATTATTGTGTTGATTGTGTAGGCAGGACTGCAACATCGGCCTCCTTGGATTTCTATGGTTTGACCACCATGAGAACAAATTGCTTTGTCTTCTCCACCAATATCTTGCATTGCTTAGCACTAATCAGGGAGATAGATGTGGGAGGTGGTACCTCTAGTACCCTATAGCGCTACATTCCAAGAGTGAGGGTGATCCTTTGGGTTCATGATTCATAGATGCCATGTCGCTCATACATGAATGGCTGACCCAGGAGTACATCACAAACATCTAGATTGACCACATCACACAAGACTTCATCATGGAATGGTTTTATAGGACATGAGAGAAGACACTGATGGGTGACACAAAGGTCTCTCCCTGGGTTCAACCATCCAATACTGTAGGGCTTTGGATGAGGCTTCATGGATAGGTTTAGACTCTTCACAACTTTAGTAGAGATTAAATTCTTTTGACTCCCACTATAAAGAATGAAATGTAGAGGTTTACCTTTTACCCATAATTTGGAGTGAAACAATCTTTCTTTGTCATCTGGTCTTTCCTCATGGGTCTGTGATGAGGCAATGATGGTGTCAGGCTCAACATCTACAATTTCTTCTTTGTCCTCTTCGACTGTGGTTTGTGTATGAGGTAGAAAAGTAGATGTCGAGTATTGTGACTCAGAAAGTAGTGACTTGATGGCTCGACATTCTTCTTTGGAGTGAGTTCTAGTTTTGTGGTAATCACACCATTTTCCAGCCTTCCCCTTCTGGGATTTCATATCTTGAAACTCCTTCTACTTCCAATTTTGGCCTTGTGTTTGACCTTCCTTGTCACTTTTCCCTTTTCAAGGTTGACTCCTCATATTCTTTATACCATGCTTCTATTCAATCTTCACTGCAAATTTATATGCCTCACCAAGGGTTTCCAAATCGAAGAGTTCTATTTCCCCCTATATGTACCATTGTAGTCCACCACAATATTTGAGAGTCTTATGTTTCTCACTTTATTAAATGCCCAATTTTGCAGACAAGAATGAAAAATGTCTGTGTAATCTTAAACAGATTGATCCTTGCCTTAGCAAAGTTGTTTCCACTGTATGTACAGATCATCATACGCTCCAATGGGATAGTATTCTTCATTTACTGCTTCCATAAAATCATCCTATGTAGGTTCCACCCCAAAGCCAATGATATCTGTACTGAACCTCTTTTTGTACACTTCCCACCAGTTTTTCATGGGCAATGATGATTTCAAAAGAACAAAAGTGATCTTTTCTCCATCGATGAACTTATTTATAGAGAAGTAGGAAGACAGTTGATCCAACCAATTTTCTACTACATCAACATTGATTTTGCCTTCAAATATGGGAATATAAAAATTTACCTGAACCTTGAAGGGCATTGGGGCACTAAAAGGAAGTTCCCTAGATGAGGAGCCAGGACATGTAGCCATAGAGCCAAAATTTCCCATCAGAAGTGTTTGAAGAATTTGAGCAAATTATTGTAGCATCTGTAGTTGTTGCCATTGGAGGGCTTCATTCACCATTTCCTTGAAAGGATTAGATGTCTCAGTGTCATCTACCATTTGAATTCATTTGGGGTGAATAGGTGGAAAGTTTGGAAGCTCTATTGCTTCCCACCCAAGTTTCTTGTATCCTGACCTTGTCCTCAAGATCATACACTCTCAAGACAAACCGTTCTGATACCACTGATCCAAAACTTAGAAGTTTTGGTTGATAAATATTTCAATAGCATAGATATAACACAGTAACAATGAACCACTGATCCAAAACTTAGAAGTTTTGGTTGATAAGTATTTCAATAGCATAGAAATAACACAGTAATAATGAATTCCCTGAGAAGTGATGTCGTATTACTCAACATCACAATACAAATATATTCTTATCTCTGGGAAGAGATGTTTGCCTCCTATTTTTGGTTACCTCTTCATTTATACATACTTTGAAAGCATGGAGATTGAGTGGCTTAAGGAATTAATGGGTGAAGATCTAAGACAATACAGTATTCGAGGACATAACTGTCACCTGACAATTTGATTCCCAAGATTTAAAACAATATGGAGCTTGAGGACATAACTAAAATAATACAGAGCTTGAGGACATAATAGTTGAGGATTTGAAACAATATAGAATTTGAGGAATTACCTATCACCTGAATTGTTGCCCAGATCACATTCCCTCTTTCCTTGTTACATTTTGTCTTTTTCTAGTGATCTGAGCTCTCAGGCTCTCTTCTCGCTTTCTATTGGCTCCTTCTTTGGCTAGTTGCTGAGTTTATTCCCAAGACTACATCTTTGAAAATCAATAGTTATTTCATTACCCTAAATTTGACATCCATAGGGACGTCACTAGTCACTGGTCACTTGAACCACTTTGAACCTTGAACCTTTGAACCCTTTGAACTCTTCAGAGTGCACCAATTCAATGGTTCGGTGGTTCATTATTTCTTGCAAAGAGTCATGTTCACTTAGTCTTCTTAAGGAGTTCAACATATCATTGAACCAATTATTTGAACCTTTCTTTTGGAATCTTCTGCTTGAACTTTGAACTTTGAACTCATTGGATTTATTGAATCGTTGAACTCTTTTGAACCTTTGAACTCATTAAACTTGTTGAAGTGGGGTTCAATGGTTCATTAGTTCGGTGATTCGTTCCATATTATCGAACTCTGCCATTGAATATTTGAACCCTTTGAACTTTGAACCTTTTTAACTCTTTGAAGAGGAGTTCAATGGTTCAATGGTTTGACGGTCTATTCCAACTCTTCGAAACCCACCGTTGAATCTTTGAACTCTTTGAAATTTGAACCCTTTTAAACTCTTTGAAGTGGAGTTCAATGGTTCAATGGTTCATTGTTTCATTCCTTACAGTTTTTTTATGAAATGCCTTAAGTGTTTTTTGAACTTCTCCTTGTGAAAGCTTGCCTATTGAACTTGGGATTTCCTTAATTGAAAAAACTTGATTAATTAAAAAACTTGACTGCTCAGAACATTTTTTGCAAAAGAAAGAGAACATTTTGACCTGCAGGGCCAAAATGGTTGACATGTTGTCCATCAAAATAATTGATGGATTTTGGGAACAACACAGTTGATCTAGAGAGATATCTTTTATCCTATATCCACATTTATTTATGTGAGCTTGATTATAACCACCTATGGGCAAATCAATGTTTCACTAGTCTTGCCACTAATTATTATTACCTATGGGCAAATTAGTATTGTTAACCTATATCATTGTATGCTAGTTATAACTACCTATGGGAAAGCTAGGGGCAACACTTATTTATCATGCATTACCACATCACCTTGTCATTGTTGTTTTCATTTGACTGGCCATTTTCCATTTTTGAGAACTTGTTGGGACTTAGTTGGTTTTTCCTTACCTTTTATGTGGATAGAATTACTATGACTTGAGGTCATTTTAGGACTATGTGGGTCATGCTCAATTCATGTTCAGGTCACCTCAATCCTCCTTTTCATATGCTCTCACCATTTTGTGAGCAACCTAAACCAAATTCTCTCACCAGTTTACGAGCATGTATCTTGTCACTCTTTAATGAGTTAAGATACCTTAAAATGCCAAAAACATTCATAATATTTCAAAATTAAAAAAAAATGTCCTATCTAAGCCTAGTTAGTTATCCTTGATTTGCCTTACTAGGGCATGGTCATTGTTGGGATGATTTCTTTTGCTTTTATTTTCAAGTTTTTTATTTATTTATTTTTTAAGGTTATTTATTTATTTGTTTGTTTGTTTATTCACTTGCCTACTTGTTTGCTTTCAACATTGTTGCCTCAACTTAGTCTATATATGTTCATTAGGTGATTCCTTACATACATTATTCTTGAGTCTATCCATATTCATACCTCAATATTATCATCATAGTTTTTATCATTGGTTTATTATTTTTGAGTGTTTATTAGATAGGCAATCAATGCTTATGCATATTTTAGTTTAGTCTTCATGGTGTTCTATCATGAATCCTACCATCACATGCTATAGCAAAAATTAGCTTCAAGCAGGTCTATAATCAATGGAGCCACATTAGTTTCTCCTTGACACCTTGGCAAATCCTCCCATGCCATCCTTTATCAATTAGACCCATTAACCATTCTAGTTGTATCATTGCTAATCAGGATGAGCATCTCCTTGTTGGTGAATATAATTTAATCATTCACACTAATCAATCTTATTCTTCTATTCATCTCTTTCATCACTTTATGCCCACTCATCTATAATTTATATTCTAGGTTATATCCTTGAGTTATGCTTGTTAATTGTCCCTAACTAGGGCACCATTATCTTTTACCAATCTAGGTCTTCTTAATGATTATAACCACCTATGGGAAATCATTATTTTGACTTTTATTCTTAATTATAACTACCTTTGGGAAAATCAGTATCATTTTTACATCAATGCATGCAAGCATTTTCTTATTTGGATTAATCTCAACCATGGGTTAATTCCATATTTCTTCTTGTTTCTTTTTGAGGGACTGGCCATCAACAAATATGATTGACCACTCCCTCGAGGGGGCATCATCATAGGCTTCCCAAAACCATTTAGAGATTTTTTCTTCAACCATCATCTTCATTTTGGCATATATGCCTTTTCTCATTATTTGAGAAGACATTGCTTTGCCTACACTTTACAATATCTTCCCAAATAGGAGAAAACTGTAAACACCTAAATTTGGCCATTGATAACCTCTGACTAGGGTTTTGACCAATTTTCACCAAAATGCACAATTTGGCCTAAAAACACTAAAACATGTTAAAAGATTTTAAATTGATATATTCAAGCGCTGATTTTGGCTAGGGTATCATTAAATGGGGCAATGCAATTTAAGGGCTAGCTAACTTTGATCAGATCATTTTGAGTCAAAATGCCAATTTTGCACTTGGGTGCTCTGGATTGCTCTTTCCTATCAAATATCTCTCACAAGATGTGTGCCTTTATTATTTTTTATTGATAATATCCTAAATGGGATCATGGATCTAATGCATCTAAAATTTCCTTCCAATTCTAATCCGATCAAATTTTGGACCAATAACAAGACATTCTAATCAATTTGAGTAATTTGTGCACAAAGTGCTTAATCATGCTTAGAGCTAATTAATCCAAGTTAGAGAATAATGAATAATTCCATGAAAACTCCTTGAATACTTGATTTTATAAATTGATATTGAATATTTGCATTATCAGGTGACCTCATTTCTTGGGAAGACATCTCTAGGCCATAAATTCCATAAATGTCAGGATTCATGCCTCCCATGTCTCATCAAAGATCTCCATGCCTCTTACTTTCTCATATATACCAAATATTTATAAGCCTATTTATCCATTTTAATTTAATAATTGGATTAATCCTTAGTCACACATCTTAATCTTGAGATGGATGATTTAGGTTGATTCTAGACATTTGCAAAAATCTATAAATAGGAGGCCTTACCACATGAATTTTAACACATGATTATGCAAAGTTACAATAAATAATTGCTTACAAAGATTCATGCAACTAGTATTACGATGCTAAATTGATTCTAATCCAATCCAAGCCACAAGCCAAAGGTGCCAAGGAGAGATGGAGGTAGCCAAGCTTCCATTGCCAAGGACTTCATGAGCACAAAGTTGAGCAAGCCAGTACTACAAAGTCATTTGGAGAATCCAAGAAAGGTGAAGAATTTTTTTTTTTTAATTACTTTTTAGTTATGTTTGTCATTTATTTTTCTTACTAATCTCACCCTAGTAACTAGGCATGAAGATGTTAGCTTAGTGTGTTTTTATTTAGTTTCATTCACTAACACCATAATAATATCCTCTTCTTAGTCAAATTACTAGTTCACAACCCCCTCACTTCACAATCCCTTAGTGATAAGGGTGTCGTGTGATTTACCACTATATTCCATTAACCACATGTTTATACTTGGCTAGAAAACAAAGTTGGCTTCCCCCTTGGTGATGAAATCCAAGTAGGTAGGCCTTGGGTAGACAAATGTTTAAATGCATTTTTAAATTATGTGATTTTTTAGTGTGTGCAAAAAGAACAAAATAATGCAACTAAATGTTATACTTAAAAACCACCTAATTAGACTATGTGAGCTACTCTAAGCATGCAAACAACTGAAAATGAAAGTGTGAACTAATTACTAGCATGTAGTTGTTGTAGAGATGGATTACAAATATAGTTAAATCAAGCCTTAGTCAAGACAAAAAATAAAAATTTATAAAGACATAACTATCTAATCCAAATCACTCAAATGCGGTTTGACAAATGACAATAAAGAAAAAATGAAATAAATCACATATACATTACCTTTCCAAGAGCATTCCATTATCCAAATGGGGATAATATGATTTTACCCTTGATTTGGTGCTAAAGTCTTTAGTAATGATGCAAGGTAAATCTCCTCCATCATCTCTTGGTCACCAATGAAACTAGGCTCATGATATGAAATCAAATTTATGCCTATCAATGAAGCTATCTTATTGCAAATAAAACATTATCACACTACACACAAATGGCTTCCAGAGAGAATCCTACGTTATAACTTTACACAAATGAAGTTTGAAAATGGTGGTCTTGACCCTCCTATTTATAAATTTTTGTAATTGATCAGACTAAACTATGACCATCCATATTGAGATTAAGATGTGTGGCCAAAATCCATTCAATTTTGGAGGCTCAAATCATAAATACCCTCATAAATATTTGGAAGGAAGGAGCATGAAAGAGGCATGGGAGGCTATAAACGTGATATTTGTTGTAATTATGGCTTAGGATGCCACCCCACAAATGATGTCACCTGATGATGCATATATTAACAATCAATTTTCAATAAAATATATTCAATAACTTTTACGTATTTTCCATTTAAGATCTTAACTTGGATTAATTTGCCTAAGTGATATTTAATTAAATTTTATGAAATTCCTTAGAAATTGGATGCTTATTTATTCAAACTAGTCAAAATTCCAAATTATTATGTCATAATTTGGATGGAGTTAAATTAAAGGGTGATGTTAGTTATGTATGGATCAATATCCCATTTAGCACATTATCGACATAAAATAACATACACACATGTTATATGCTTGTGAATTGGAGAAAAGAGCAATCCAAAGCACCCAAATGCATTTTCATCATTTTAACACAAAATGATTTGAGAAAATTTAATAATCACATAAAGTACATTTCCCCATATATGGATACATTAGCCTAAATTGAAACTTGTATATGACAAGCTTGAAGCATTTAGCATGTTTAAGTGATTTTGGCCTAAATTGTGTGTTTTCAACAATTTTGAATAAGATTAACATTTTCAACATAATTGTGTTAGGAATTGGATGTCTATATTTTGCACCCATTTAAGAAGGCATAGTCAGACATTTTAGATGAAGTAACATCTTTTCAAATAAAAGAGTTTTAAAGAAGAAATTAGAAGGAAATGACCCATATTGCCCCTTTGAGAGGACGTACGGGGATGAAAAAGAAGGATGGACTCTCGAAAAGAGAAAGTGAGATTAACCTATGGGTCATATTATATCCAAATGAGATAATACTTACATGTATTGATTCCATCAATGATCAAAATATAATTAGAATGTAATGGGCCCAAAAGATAGGGGGAAGGGGAAGGATATAGTCCAAATATATAAGTGACAGACTTTGAACACACCCAAAACCAGGGTGTAAGTGATACACTTATGGACTGATCAATCCCAAGACAAGTTACACACTAAAATATTTCTAGAATGAGGACAAAAGTCCATAAATCTTAGAATTAGAAGAAATACGAGAGTGGTTCTCCAGAGAAAGGAAATAATAATGGTGCTCGAGTAGAGAAAATTTGATCGGTTGATAAAGTCATTTTTTCCCTAGTAGGGCTGATTTGATTCAATGGTTGGTTCAAATGTTGTGCCCCAATTGGGAAAAATGGCAAGAATATCTCAAAGATTTAAGCTATTGTATAGATTAAATATGAGCAGGCACAAACGTAGAGGAGATGGTCTAATGACAGAGAAAGCAATAAGAAACAAGGCATACAAGGATGCAAAAAGTGATAAAAGAGATAAAAAGAATAATAAAGGTGGCCATCTAACCCAAGATATGTCATTTATCTAAGTGCTACCTACACGGTCCAAATGGACCTCAAACCAATGTAGTTTACCCAGAAGTGATAGAAAATGGAATGAGGAGATGAAGAAAACTAATCATTGTTTAATTAGACTCATGATGTATGCCAAGAGATACACATCTTGCATAGAGTTCAATGTGAGTAAGCCATTAGTACCTTATTTCATTGGTGTATTTAAGAGTTGATCATTAGAGTTGTATTGATCTTAAAACTTGGATCTGAAGCACATAGTGCTTGCTATAGCAAAATAAAATTATGCATCATAAATATGAATAATCTATAATGATATTAGATTTCAATTGTGCTTAACTAATTCAAATGTGAATGTTTATAACTAAGGATAATCATAAAAACTACCAATAACATAGTTAAAACTATTTACATTTAAATAAAGACAAATAAAAACAAAACATAAATGTAACCTAACTTAAAATTGAGATATGGTTAATCAGGATTCAAATAGGAACATGAATGCACAAAAAACCAAGAAAGAATATCTTAATAAAACAACATGAAAATGAGATATGAATGATCAAGATCCACGTGTACTATCAAGACATTCTTGGAAAAAAACAAAAGAAACAATAGGACCAAATGAAAAAACAAAAGACCAAGAAGAAACAAGAAGAAAACAAAGGAAGAGAAATAAATAAATGAAGAGACAAGAAAGAACAATAAAACACCAATAAAAATGAAATAAACACACACAAACAATATTTATTCATAATGTTAGTGTGATTTGAAAATAATTGTTCAGGTACATGTAGTAGAGGCATTACTTTCCACCATAGCGTAACAAGAACAAGGACACAAAGTTACCCCTAAATGATAGGGAAAGAACACAAAAAAAAATGGGGAAAGAGAATAAAAGAAAGGGGGTGCCTAAGCTGACTCCAAATGTACAAGACAAGTGGATGATACCTACATAGTTCCATGGGCATAAGGATCAATTCAGACCAAGATGCAAAATTAAAAATCATATAGGATAATGAGAATTCAACCGAACTTTCAAAAAAAATTATGCTTATAGTAAATATATATTTTCTCTTTAATCTTTCTTTTTGCTTAAATTTGTACCATGATTATTGATAAAAAAAATTGGGTTCTAAAAAAGGTTTCAAGTCAGAGTTTCAATGGTGGCACACTATAGAGCTCGTCGAGAGCTTTCTGAAGCTTTTTGTGGTTCACAAAACGGATTTCAGATGCTCAAGATATGGTCATTTGAAGATTTGTCGAAAAAAATCACTTACAACATTTGGCATGTGTTTCGAGAACGTATCGACATTTGGACCTATCAGAGGTTGACACGTGGCACTGTTGAAAAGCCAAGTGGGCCAATATCCATTTGACATGTGGTAAAATGGCGTTGACATGTTCCAAGGAGGCGCCAAGCTATTTAAAACCTTATCCTTTTACCAAGCACTTGCATGTGGGACAAAGCATAAACTCTGAGTCCCTGAAAAAGAGGGAAGAAATATTCAAACTTGGCACCCAAAAAGAAGTCAAAGCACCTAGAAAGGAGAGCCTGAGTGCCTGGAATGGAGGGAGGAAGTTTTGAACTTGAGACCTGGCGCCTAAAAGGGATACGCCTTGACCACTTCAACCATGGGTTTTGAAGTGTTATATAAGGCACTAATTTTACTTGAATTTATGAAGCTCTGGACTGTGTTTTTTATTTTAAGAGGCCGAGACTTTGTAAAAGCTTTGGGAAAGCTTATGTAAAGGATTTTTATCCATTTTCCGGCCATAATACACAGTATTAGTACTCTTTTTATCCAGTTTGCATATTGGAGGAGTATTTTTCATCCCATTTTGGAGATTTTTAGGACTTTTGAAGCAACTTTGTAGGTGTGAAGACTCATGGGATTTGAAGGTGCCGGGCTTGATTTCAGTCATAGTGAAGGTGAATTTTTGCATTGAGAACTCAGCTTGCAAGAAATTTGTTTATTGTTCCCAGGTGTTTGAAGTGCCCTTAATGGAAATGGTCAACTCCTTTGGAGAACGAGGAGATGGAGGCATCAATTGTTGAGCCGAAATCCGTTATCATATTTCGTGTTTTTTGGTAATTGTCATTTTGATGCATGATTTTGTTTCAGTTTGTTGATTTGGTTTAATTAGTAAATGAACTCATGCAAGTAATTTTCATGTTGACAATTATAACACAACATTATTAAAAAACCGGTTTAATAACTGAGAACGATTTATGCCAAAACATTTTGCAAGTTCTTTTGAGTTTTCTGAGAATTTGATAAGTTTTGAGAAGTTCAGTATTCGTATTTTGAACTTCACTTTGAGTTTATCAGTGAAGTTGACGGATCACTTATGGTTTTAAAATTTTATGCTGAATAGATGATTGTAGTTCAACAATGCACAAAATGAGACAATAAAAGAATAAAAAGAGGTGAAGATAATTGAAAGATGGTGGGAAACTAGACAAAGAAGAAACAACTCGTTGACACTTTTAAATATAACTTTCAAAATTAAAAACAAATCCATATTTTTTTAAAAAAAGATGATTCTTAAAAAATTTAATTAACAAAAAATTAATATGGAAAACATTGAAAAGCTTGAAAAATAATTATAAACTAAAAAAATACGACCAAAGTTGAAGATTTTTAAAACATAATTGAAAACACAAAACTTTACAAAGTGTTTTAAATAGAGTTTTCATTTTTATTAGTTTAAATATGGTACCATAATATTGATTAGATTATTATTATTTTTAAATGATAATAGAATGGACGTCAAATTAAATCATGAACACCATTTCTATGTCATTATAAAAAGCGTCACTTATTTTTAAAAAAGAGAAAAATATTTTTTATACAAACTGTGTTCATTGTGTTCGCGGAACCGGGAGTATCAGCCCCGACCCTGCCACTGCACCCCGCCAGTCGCCTCACTTTAAAAAAAAACTTCAACACTAGTCTTCCTACACAATTGCAACCAACTAACAGTACTCTTCCTACACAATTGCAACCAACTAACAGTACTCTGTTTCTTGTCATGGCGCTGTACGACTACGAATTGCAACTGCAATCTGAAATCGTTAGCTGGAAATGTTCTCGCAATGTGGATTGCATCATGGATTTCATTCCTAAACGACGCCACATTATATTGGGAATGAGTGGATTGGTGTGGTCAATTCAAGCCCTGCCCGCCCTCGCCTTTGGGGATTATACCTTTAATATCATGCAGGTCAAGCGATCCAGAAGCCCTCTCAGTTTGTCCGAAGCTACTACGTCGCCCGACTTACCTCCCGAATTTAGGCTTCTGCTTATGGGGGTCGAGATGTCTATCAAATCTGTGTTTCGGGCAGAGGAAGCGCTGGATAGGTTGTATTCATTTTCTCTTTTGTTTTTTCGAGCCGGAGAAGATAAGCGGTGGTGGATCATTGAAGACGCCGAGATCACGGCAACGGCTTGTAATACGACGAAAGAGGCAACGCCGCTGGCTGCACAAACAGCGGCCGGTTTTCTGCTCGATCACAGTGAGCCGCTTCCTTTACAAAACCGGCAGACGAGTATTAGTAGTTGTGGAAGATCTGGATGGTGGATTGAGCAGTGGACGGTTGCAGACGAGCTCTGGGCCACCGGATTTTTTCAACAGCAGAGCCTAAATGTCATTAGGCAGTTTCAGGCGAAGGCCGTGGAGGAAAGAAATGTGCTTCAGTGGTGTAGCGTACAAGTCTCTGACAGTCGCAGCCCCCGTTTCGAATTTGAGGTTGCGGGGGAAGAGATTTTAGAAGAAGATGACGTGCTTCTGCGAATTGGGGTTGCAAATGACCGTGCGCTCAAAGTGCGGGTGTTTTTGACGGAGAATGTGAAAGTGAAATGCTTTCAGGAGGGAGTCGAAACAGAGACCTCGTTGGGGTTGCGTTACCTGCTGCCCGTTTTGGTAAGAGATTATATCAAAGCTTCTCTTGAACGAAATATGACGGAGCCGAATAATAGCAATGTTGTGCAAGGTCTGCTGCAGCATGTGGTTAGGTACCTTGCCTTTCTGGGAAAAAAGTGTGTGGTTTGTGGGAGCGACAGGCTGTTGGAGGTTCCGGAGACCAGCAGTTGCAGTAATATTTTCAAGGCTCGCAAGAAAGGCTACGAGGCTGCTATATTAGCACGTAATTGCTTGTCTAGTCTGGGCATATCGGAGGATCAGGGCAGTGACAGTGACAGTGCCAGAAAGAGAGAGCAGTACGTGAGAAAGTTATACAACAATTCAAATGCGGGGCGCGCAGGGCTCGAGTATCTGCTTAAAGAAACCATCGTTGAAAACGGGGCAGAAACGGATAAATACAAAGAGAGAACGGGGAGAGGCACAGCTCCTCGGTCTTCCCGCCCGGAGAATGGGATGGAGAAGAATATTATTGGGTACGAGGATGCGGTGAAGAGGGTAGGGAGGATGGATTCAAGAAGCTTCGCAACCACACTTGGCATCTGAGACTGCCGAATGGCATTCTGATTTTTAACTCGCACTTTTCTATGCAGAAAGAGATTGTGTTCGTTGAGCTCCAAAAGAAAACATCCAATCATCAGTTTGGTAGGAACCTTGAAGGGTTGTATGCAGAATTGCAGGGATCCCATAGTTGTGGAAGTAATCGGCTTCAATGCCAATAATACTCAACACAGTGGCGATGTAGATATTAATGGATCATGCAACCATGGATAGTGTTTTTCTTTTTTAAAGTACTTTGTTTCCTCTTGTACAGTACGTACATTGCAATATGTAGAAATACACGGGGTATTTCGTAGAATGTATAATTTTATACGCTGGAAATATAAAAGTCGTCTGTATATTGTCTGTTTAATGTCACGGAATGTTATTGGCATGGTTTTCCACCTTTCCCGTCGCATCTGAAATTGTAAGGTAAATATTCTATTGGCCAGGCAGATTGCAGATTTGTTTTTAGTAAAAGAAATATCACATGTCAGCGCCCTGTTTCACAACAAGACTACACGCAAGGAATACTTTTGAAACTTCGTGGAAATTAGGTTTATGAAATTTAAGTTTTATTAGAATTGCAGGGAGGTTTGGAATGACCAAATTTGGACGGAATGTCAGAAATGTTATGTTTTGAAATGTAATGTTTCGTAAAGTGGGAAGAGAAACCCAATAATAGTAGAAGAGAATGAGAAGAAAACAGGGGACAATAAATTGAAGTTAAAGGATTTGAAAAATTATATTAATATGCGAATATGTTTGCAAAGAGATCATGATAAATAATTACAAGTGTAATTCTAATAAATAGTGAAGTAGTTAGAATAGAGAGAGGAATTGGCATTTATTTAATTTGAAAAATCTAAACTCATATTAAATAGTTTTCATTAATTATTTAATGAATATATTTAATATATTATTTTTAGAAATGTTATGTATTTTATAAATTTAACCTCTAAATAATTAATTTGAGTTTTGATAGTTTGATAAAGAAATTATTTTTATTAATTATCTTAGAATGGAATAATATTATATCTATAAAAACACAACAAATTGAAAACACTAGTTTGTATACCTTTGTTTTCGTGTACTAAACATAGTATTAATTCTCTATACGTAAGTCAATGAAATGTATTAGATATGCATATGGGATTTGTCGAACCTCAAATATTTTTCCCATCATATTCACCTGGATGAAGTAAAATTTGACATCAAATTTGCATATGTCAATCTTGCATGTGATATTGAAAATGTTAAGCTATTTCTTATCTATTGTTAAGATCCTTTTAGACTTATCTTTAAATTATGATGCTTTTACCTTATTATATCCTTTAGTTACTATTTTGTTTGCTATTCCTTTAGACCCTAATTCTTAGATTATTTTAGAAAAAAGGTTTTCATAAAGAGTATATATATATATATATATATATATATATAAAATTGTTCTAACATTTTATCCAATCTTCCTTAATGATAAGTAATATTTTGAAACTTAATTGAAGTATGCAAAATTTTGTCCAAGATACTACTTTTGAGCATATGTATTGGACTGCTTCCTCCTACTAATCCGCACCACGGGGCCTAAGCCCAGGTGTGCAAGGGACAAGCGAGTTTGGTTGTGAAGAGTGAATGCATGAAGATGTATTCAGATGAAACAATCAAACACACATTCAATGGAGCATAAGTCTTACAAGATATATAACTTTTATTCATTAATGAAAGAATAGTGAAAACATAGTATATTGTCTACAGTGTGTGTATACAGAGTAGATGTATGAAGCAAACTATATATGTTACGAATGTGTAAATGGTATTGATGTGGTTGTGTTGTTATGGCCAGATGCATATGTTACATATTCAACACACATAATACAAATTGTTACACAACTACTAAGAAAGATGTTGATAGGTGCACCCATATCCTGCCAGACATGGCCATTGGCAATGTTATAAATAATTATTGTCTATGTTATCTTCAATGACATTTGATCTCTATATCCTTCATTGGTGGCTAACAGTTAGTTGGGACATGTTTTGAATCACGTAGTTGAGGCAAGCTGACACGTGGTTATGTTGAGGTGGGGCCCAAAGGAATAAGTGAGTTCGTGAGTAGCTACCCATGAAGTGTGTGGGGATGTATACTGAGGGATGTGCAGTACGATGCATAGGTTGTAATATGAGGTGATCATTGCATGAAAGTTTGTGAGCAATTGCAAGACTTGTGCATAAGGTTATTAACCAACTTCGGGCAAAAGAGTGCACATGATTATGTGAGAGGTGCAAGCTCTACACAAAATAATAAACAAGGAGTGTATTCAACTATGTACTAGTTGCACTTAGATCATTCACCCTTTTTTGAAGAGTAATGGTCTCCATTTCGTTAGTGTATAGTTCAAGAAACTATACTTGAAGTTGATGAGAAGTGTACCACATAGATTGATCATAATATTTTACAACCTTGACCACCCAAAAAATTTGATGTGTGCCATAGTAGGTGCACGTGTCTGTCACTTCAATGATCCGGGCCTTTTTTTCAGGGTGCAAGTGTTCCGAATCTAAATCAGATGGATGTTGTGTCACTACTGACTCAAGAAGTGGGAGAGTGTAAGGCTCAAGAATTTCCACATTGAAGACTGGGTGCATGCCCAAGTATAGAGGCAGATCAAGATTAAAGTTTTTCTCACCAAATGCATGCAAAATGGTGTATAGACCATAATATAGAGGCTTGATCTTTTAGTGTGTACTTTTGAAGGTGTAGCCAAACTTTATCACCAACTCAAAATGCATGAGGTGTGTGATGTGTATCGTGGCACTCCTTGTACTTTACTTATGTGTGAGAGAGGATTTATTAAACTTATTGATGAATAGACTAGATGTGTCATAGAAACTTCTCAAATTTGTCTACTTCCCATTATCTTTCATAACTCAATGCCTATTGGTACATGTAGGAGATATCTAGATATGCTGAAGGTTGAAATCTATGACATGTCAAGAATAAATTATGACTCGTAGAGTTGTGCAATGCTCTGTTGTAGGTATGTTAAACGTACAAGAAATTATCATCCCAAGTGTGAGCATGTGCCTAGTTTTAAATTCACAGAAGATGAACAAGTATGTGATTAACCACTTCGATTTGCTCATATGTCTATGATGAAAAGCTATTGATCAATCTAGTTCCTTACCCATCAAGTCCCATAATGCTTGTCAAAAGTGACTTACAAAGAACATATCTCAATCAAAGATGATGGATGTTGGGAGCCCAAAATGAATCCAAACATGGTTGAAGAAGGCTTATGCAATGTTAATTACATCAATATCTTTCTTAAAAGTGACCATGATAGCCATCTTATAAAATCTATCCACTACAGCAAACATAGCATCATGCTAACATCTTGTCGTAGATAACCCAATCATGAAATATATGTTGATATATTCCCATGGTCTGGATGGAACTAGTAGAAGTGTGTAAAGTACTAGATTCATATTTATGGGCTTGGTGATGCAACAAGGAATGCAATACTTGATGTGGCATTCCATGTCTATGTGCATATATGGCTAATACATGTGTGACTACATTGTAATTATAATCTTTATCATGCCAAAGTGTCCTAAGGACTTACATAGTGTGCCTCCCACATGAGTCATTGGTGAGGTGCGCCATTAGGAACATAGAGATGTATGAGCCCATAGAGAAGCTAGTTAGATAGGTAGAATTATTGAACTTGTTTACCTTGCACTAGGTTAGTTTAAGTCATTTCAAAGTGCTAGTCAACTGAGTAGAGGGATACCCAGTCTATGAGTTATGGTCATACATGTATAACACCATGATGAGTACGTGAACTGGTGATCAGCTAAGGCAATTTGTTGCCTTTTTATCTTTACCTTTTTTGTGCTTGATCATGAGATGAAACTACTATAAGTAAGTCATTCATTTTATGTGTCTCGTATTCTCTAGACTATTATGCATTTGTAGAAACTAAAGTGGTTTTTGATATTAATGAACAACTATATCCTTCCCTATAATGTAGTGTCATCATTATTTGATTGATTTCATAATAACATACAAATATTTTTCATATGCGCATTACCTTTTCACCATATCATTAAACATATCTGAGTGGTATGTGATTGGATGTCCACATTGTATGAGCAATACACTGAGTGCATATTCAGATGCATCAGTGTGAATTTTGAAGGAATACACAATGTCAGGAGTTGAGATAAAAAGTGCTTCATAGAGACATTGATTGAGTGCCTCAAAAGAACATTGTTGTGCATGAGTATAATCAAGATTAGATTTTGCACATGTTATCTAGTTGAGAGACCAAGAGATGTGATAAACTAAGGACAAACCAATGGTAGAAGTTAACAAGTCTAAGAAAAATCCTCAATTTTGTGATATTGCATGAAATAGGTTAATCTTGGATTAATTTGATCTTCTTTGTATCTACACAGATAGATGTGCAATCAATGATGTAACCTAGGTATTAGATCTATGTAACACTAAATAGACATTTTGCTAAGCTTGTTTACAACTTGTCTTGATGCAAAGTGTTCAAGACATGTATGATGCATGCTTATAACTTGTGTTGATGCTAAGCTTGTTAAAGATGAGAATGTTAGAAAGCATGATTGTATCATCCATCAAGCACATTGGTTAGGCCAAAGAGAATGATTGACCATTCATATAATCCTTCTCGTGTCTTGAATGTTATCTTACAAACATCTTCAGGATGGACTAGAACCTAATGGTAACCTTATTTCAAGTCGATCTTGGTGAAGTATTGAGTGCCTCAGAGCTAGTACAGAAGGTCATCAATACATGGTAGTGGGTACCTATTTTTCATAGTTATCTTGTTGAATGTGTGATGGTATATGTAGATTTATTGGGACCCATACTTCTTAGGTGAGAGTACTATCAAACTCTTTTAAGGAGAAGAGCTAGGCCTGATCTTGCCTTGATCAAGGAGATCTTGTATCTAGCATTGGATTTCATCATTTTCCCAAATTGATATGTGATACAGGGGGTTATTCAGAAGAGGGGATCCAGGGACCAAATCAATGTGGTGCTTTACTACACAGCGTGTTGGAAAGCATTCAGGTTATGTGAATACTTCACTACATTACTTTAGTAACTTGTTGAGTTGATTTTGTTGCAACAATATATGAGTGATGTTTGATGCCAGAGTGTCGTTTATCATCTACAGAGGTGTGTTAGGGAAAACCATGAGAATGATGGTATATAATGAGCAGAATGCTTCAATGCTTTTATTGATCAACAATAGGGAATATATACATAATAGAATCAGTTCAAATAGTTACCAAACCTATAAATACCAACTAATCGCTAACTGCCATACCACCTAATCACCTAACAAATGTATGTTACTGACACTATGCTCACTAATTGATGTTGTATAAAATACTTCCAAACTAACTAAATTAATAATCTCCTAACAATTCGCTGAACAATGTAATATTATCAAAGTTTTCCAGCATTCCCCCCTTTATTACATTGTTTTTATAAACATCATATTTCCTAATAGTGGTCCCCCCTTTATTACAAACACTGTACACTCTTTGCATAGCCAGCTCACTTTCTGAGGTGGCATGCCATCTTTGTAGCTTCAAGGTCTTGGTGTCTCCTTAGTTTTTCCTTGTATGATTACCAAAAACCTAGAAGTGATAGGAACAATTCTCTCTACTAACACCTTTGGTGGTTTCTTGGATCACGAGGATTACCACAAACCCATATGGTTTTCTGTTATAGGTTAACCATGAACTTGGAGGGTTATAGGAGGTTTCTACTACACTTCAGTGGTTTCTTAGATTAACATAAACCCTTTTCCAAAAACCAAACACTACTTTAGTCCTTTTGCTTCCCACAATGTTCTTTTTCAAGAGGTACCAAATTGGAAAATAGTGCTCATTAGCTTATTGAAAAACACACTGCAAAACATAAAAAACATGCCAAAATTTGTCACCATAGCAATGTTGTGACCCCATCATAGGCAACTCATGAGAGGATGCCAAATATCCTCCAACCTCTATGTATCCTCCAGCCTCTAGTGAATGAAGTTGTTCACTAAGTGAATATCTTGATTGAGCTCAATTGCATGCCATTTTGTCTAAAATGGGATTCTCTAGTAATGACATGCTCACCGGATGTTAGGTACACCTGAAAATGCATCCATTTATATTTGACCCAATATTTTATTTTTGACACTTAACATAAAACACATTTTATAAAACTGACTTTTGAAAATACAAAATGACTCTAATAAAAGATGACTTGACTTTTAATATTTTGACACTTTTGAACTTTTAACAAACCTAAAACTAATATACCAAAAATAAATGACCCAAA
This sequence comes from Torreya grandis, assembly GCA_037957365.1. Lineage (NCBI taxonomy): Eukaryota > Viridiplantae > Streptophyta > Pinopsida > Cupressales > Taxaceae > Torreya > Torreya grandis. The sequence goes on along the minus strand of JARHVA010000873.1, from coordinate 3,013,692 downwards.
ATACTCTTATTATTAAATAATGTCATGACAGGTAATACTAAAATGTCTTAGAGTAAATAACAAAACTTGCACCTAAAACAAGATGAAGTATAGATAACACGACTATAAAAGGACACTCAAATAAATCAAACTTGTAGTGACCATCACTCCTGTTTGAGTTGAACTTGATACTAATGGATCCACTGAACGTATAAGGCACAAGAGCCTTCAAAAATTTTATAGTATTTTGAGGTTACCTACCTTTATGAAAAGTATTGTGTTTCTACATAGAAGGTTGTAATGTGGATTTATGTGAGGGATGGACCTTGTGCACTAGTTTGGATGAGGAGGTGGAATTCTACTTCATCCTTTCATTGGATGTCATCTTGGCAACATTAAGATATGATTGTCCCAAAGTTTCATAAGTCAAGACCTCTAAATTCACACGGATATAAGGTGAAATTATACTAATGCCATTCAACACCCTATGTTATTCTCTCAAGTTCTCTTACAAGAATGTAAAGTAATCATGGAATAAATTGATGTAGTCTTCCATTTATTGATCCTTGTGCCATCATAATTGTTGGACCTCTATGTATTCATTTTCAAAATTTTAGAGAGGGTAGTATTCCTCCTTCGATGCATCAATAAGACTTTTTGATGATTCGATTAGAATGCACTCTTGTACATGATGCACACTAGAAGTCTCCCACTAGAGAAAAACTAGAATTAACATCTTTATTATTGTGTAGTTAATCTTCTCAGCATCAGTGAATCAATTGACTTAGAAGTATGCCTTGAGTTATCAGATCTATGCATCCACTGCTTTGGCATCGATCTTACCTTTGAATAGAGGAATGCCAAGATTAAATTTTAATTTGAAGGGGGTTTGTTATTGAAACCGTTATGGAGAATACTATTTAGATGGATGGGAATGTGTTAGGTTGATTTGCATCATCAATTTTAGGAATTGGCCAAAACGTTTAGTGCATTCGTGATGAACCTTCAAACTTCTAGGACTGCCTCAGGGTGTTTCTAGGCATCAACCATCTTAATTTTGATACAACATTCTTATGAAATCTATGAAACATAACTGACTAATAAACCTTCTCTCTCTCATTGTGCTCATGTGGTTACATGCATAGAAATGAATAAAGCAAATCTCTGATACTAATGATCCACACAATGGGGCCCAAGACCAAGTGTGTAGGGGACAATCAAGCTCAGTTGTGTAAAGTGAATGCTTAGAGACATATTTATATAGAACAATCAAACACACATTCAATGGAGGAGTATTAATTGTAGAAATACATATTTTTATTCATAAGTTAAATAATAGGGAGAATATAGTAAAATGTCTACAGTGCATGTATAAAGAGTAGATGCATGGAGTAAGCTATTTATGTTATGATTATGTAAATGTCATTGATCTAACTATGTTTTTATGGCTAGATGCATATGTTATAGATTTAAAATGCATAATATAAATTTTGCACAACTACTAAGGAGGATGTTGATAGGCACACTGATATCCTGTTAGATGTGGTAGTTGCCAATAGTATGAATAGTTAATGTTTAGGCTATCTTCAATGACCTCTGATCTTGGGATCCTTTGTTGGTGTTTAACGACTATTTAGGACACATTTCAAATCACATGGTTGACATAGGCTGACACATGGTTATGTTGATGTGGGGCCCAAAGGAGAAACAATTTCTATGAGTAACTTATCATAAAGTGCATGTTGATGTATATTGAAGGATGCACAATGTGGTGTTTAGGCTACAATCTGAGTTAATCATTGTATGAAAGTTTGTAAGCAAGCACATGACTTGTGCATAAGGTTGTCTATCAACTTTGGGTAAAAGAATGCACATGATTATGTGATAGGTGTGAAATATGCATAGAAAAACAAATGAGGAGTGTATTTGACTATGTGGTGGTTATGCATAGATTACCTATTCCTCATTCCACTCGTGATGAGCTCAATCCAAATCATGATGTTATTATTTTTTAATTGGATAATGTTGGATCTTTATTGATGTTTGAGTGTCCTAATGGATACAAAGATAACTTGATATAAAACCCTAATTTTTGTGTTCCCAAGGTTTTCTATAAAAATATTTATTTCACAAAAAAAAAACACTAAATTATTACTTAATTGAAATATGGTCATTACTGTTATTCTTATTTACATATATCCCAGATTATAAAGTACATGTGTCCATCTATTATTTTTTTTAAATTTTCCTTTGAAAATTTCTAATTCTTCTTTATCATCCACCATATTCTTAGTTTCATATGTTTTGTTAGACAATAAACCCTGAACTTGAAAAATAATTATATAAACTAATTCAATTATATATTATATTGAGAAAATCATAATAAAATTTTCCATATCTGATAATTAAAATAAGAAGAAATAAATTACATGGTATTGTAAGATGACCAAAACCAAAAACATCATGAAAATAATATAAAAAGAACATATGAATCTAAAATGAGTAACATGAAAAAATATACACACTATTCACATTATATATGTGCTTTAACAAATTTGATAAAGTTGTGGAAAACCTTAGAATACAATGGAAAGAACTTAATTAGAGTACTAAAAAATATTCAAAACCAAAAACATTTGTGATAAGAATTCAAATTCATTACATCTGCAAAAATTAATTTGAAGACAAAGTAAACAAAATCTTAAAACACTATATAAATGCTTCAAATTCAACAATGCAATTTAATTAGGGAATCATAATGAAAATATCATGCTCTACTCACATTATATAAGTACTTCAAATTCAACAATACAATGTAATTAAGGAATTATAATAAAAATATCACTACTCAAGAATACAATGGAAAGAATTTACCATAAGCATTCAAAATTATTCATAAAAAAAACTAAAAAAAAATGAAAAGAATTTAAATTTTTAATATCAAAGCAAAATGAATTAGACAACAAAATAAACACTCAAAACACCCACATTATACAAGTGATTTACATTTGAATCTATAGTGTGATTATAGAAAAAAATAATAACATGAAAAAATAAAAACACATAAGACTCTAACCAACCCATATTAAAAATGCCCAGTTTTCTTGATATTCAATTCTCCTAATTTTCTTGATATTCGATTCTCCAATCTAATTACATTTTAGAATGAGAACACCCAACTCATAAAATTTAACTAGGAAGAATTCATTCATAATGAAATAAAAGAATGGGGAGGGTGAAGATGCTATCAGCATACGACCACCTTATTGAAATTATAGTTGAAAATTACGGAGCGCTTTAACTAGTAGGAGTGTTCACATTTTTGGCTGATGTGTTTACGGGGCCTATTAAATCGGTCAAAGTTTAGTGCTTACGGTTAGGCTAACTTCCATTAATAATATATTAAGGCAAACAATAATGGTTAAATCAAAGGACAATGGTTAAGGTAAACGAGTGCTTCTTGAATCGAATAATGGTGAATGGGTTCATGCACAGGTAGAAAAGCTAATGGAAAATAAGAATTGGTATACTCTTTGACCTGAGGAAGGCATGCAAATAATAAGCCAACATTCAATGGATATTATTAACATTTTATTTTTCAACTAATGTTTGGCTTAACCACTGCATTTGTCTTAACTACTATCATTACTCTTAACCATTGTTCTTTGCCTTCGCTACTTTTTTTACCTTAACCATTGTTATTTACCTTAATGTGTTGTTAAGGGATGTTACCCACTTTCTGACCACATTGGTGGGTAGTTAAGTAAAAAATAGAGATTAATACAAACAACAGTTAAGGAAATAACAAAAATTAAATCTAAATTTCCAATAGGAACATTAATAAAGTGGATGAGGACCAATCAAGAGTCAACAACCAATATGACAATCCACATTGAATGCTCCTTCTAATTACGCTCAACAAAAAATTACACATACTAATTATTATGTTCTAAAATTCATTCAGTTTTTAGTCAGAGGCTTATATGGTGGGGTGAATCCCCCAAATTCGTCTCACAAGAGACAAAAGAGCAGAAGATGTCATTTTTACCATTCAAACAATTAACACCACACTCAGTGGTTTTTGTCGATGATGTTGTATTTTTATAACTATTGTATTGCTTTCAATCTCATGCTCCTAATAAGCTCGGGTTAGCATTAGATCCCCATGCCTCACCAACTATGAAAACACATATTCTATAGAATATAATGAAGATAACATAGAACTGTATTTTACCTTGCTCTGTTGGAGATCAACTAATGCTTTGTAACTACCCACTGATGTCATGCTTCCTATGTGTTTGTAAAAAAATTATTCCCCAAAATTTTTATGTATGAAAGAACCTGCCTTCCCCCCACCCTATTTTCCAATTGATTCAAAAGACCAGCCAAATACTTCCCTTCTCTCTCTGCAACATGCCATTAAAAGCACAAGTTTTCGATACGATCTTTAAAAAATCAAAGAGTAATAGCATAAGTTTTCAAGATGATCCTTGATAAAATAGAAAGTACTAAGACATAGTAACATAAAAAGACCCCAGGACTGTCTAATATTTATCGCATGCTCGAAAAAAAAATACCATTAATTATAAAATGTGCACATAAAAATTAATTAGCCTATAATTTTATCAGAGAACATACTATTCGCAGGAACAAACAAGCAGACAAGGCTTACAATAGAATGTGAAATATGATAGTGAATTCAAATTGGAAAAATGATATTAATACTACTTCGATTTTGGATTTACAATTATTATTTGCTACTTGTAGTGATGCATAACATGAAAAGGAAGAGACTCTTACGAAGATCTTATTCAACTTGCCTAATAATGAATGACATAGACATTCATAATTATTTCATTATACTGCTCAAAGAAGAAAACATCTACAATGACATAGAGATTTTTCTATTCCATGGTGCAGATAGATCCTTCCCAGTCCTCAAATGTAGATAGTTTTTCTACAAGTAATTCACCAATGGTCATGGCATCGTAATTTGACTGTCCAATCTTATTGAAAGAATGTACTTTTGGATTCCTCTTACCAAACATCATACCATAGCATGCATCATTGTATTCTATTCTTGCAGATTCTAGGTTGAGAAGAAAAATAATGGGGCATGACACAAGGAGATAAACACAGTACCTGGAAAGGATCCCACTAAATCAAAAATACCTTTACATGGTTGAATAAAAAATCCCTTGACACACCCTGCAAAACAAATCGCTAATTTTAAATGTCATTGGCATAATAGGTGCTCTCCACAGGCCACGTGTTGAAGACCCAACCATATAGTTAACACACACATTGGAGTTGTCAGATGCATTTTGTTAAATTGATAACCTCAATTCATTGGAGAATGTGGCATCCATTGCGCCCTTTATTTGATGTGCAGCTTAAAATGCCATGAAAACTTCAAGACCGATAGATTCTCTTCTCTTATTAGATAATAAAAATGGTGATAAACAGTGGCTTAAGATGAATTTTAAAAATTATATGTGGTGAGCCCATAAAAATAAATTCAAATGAGTTGATAACAACCTAGTAAACCCTGATATGGTGGAGGATAAATAACTGCGCAAAGTTATTTTCTTTGTAGCGGAGGGCACGAGTAAAAGGAAAGAGGAAGAAAAGGAGAGAGAGAGAGACATACCTCCCTGAACATTTTCGTCTGCTGTACGTTCATTGAAGAATTGAGAAAATTTCCGTTCTTTTATTTTAGATCGAAGTAATCATAATAAAATAAATTCATAATAAATTATCGAAAAAATTATTTATCATTAAACGTTGGCAAGGTTTGAATATGGTGGGGGGCATCATCCCCATGTGGATGTTGTAGTGTGGTTTTTGATATAATAAGTTTTCCAAAGTTAGTCCGGATATTTTTCAAATGCTTCAGTGTTTAGAATGGGAGCTTAAGGCAAATATTTAATATATAATTTTTTTAATAATATAAATTATTATTTTTTTATTTGTAAAACTGATATTTTAATTATACGTATAATTTTATATATGTATATATATGTTATTTCTTATTAACTGATTGTTATCTTATGCTTACTCGTATTTTATTAACATAGTAGAGTAATACAATTCCATCAGTCAAAACTGAATCCTGAAAGATCGCTACATTTAGTTAATATTATTGTTATTTTTCTTACAAAAGAAATGTAATCTTGTAGAATGTTTGCAATTAGAGTGCTTTGTGTTTAAACCATTTGTTAGAAATAAAATTGACTAAAGTCGCACGGGCATGGAATGAATATGATTTATTATTGATTCATTTTTTTACTTCTCCCATCAATTTCACGACTTTCTTGAATGAAAAAGGGAGGATGCATTGAGAAGTGGTCCAAGACACACCATGTTAAATGGAATGTTTTATAATATTTATTTTGTTGCCGTTATTATTTTTTCCGGTAGGGAGTTTGAGCCTTACATGTCAACTAATTATTTTAAAGTGTATGCCAATTAGTTTTTTTACAATATTTTATATATATTATTATTTAATTAATTATAGACTTACTGAAACATTCCAATGGTTATATATGTGTGAAACTAAGAACTTAACATAAGAGAATTTGTGTTGGAAATGTTTTTGGTTTTTATTATCAAATCTAAATTTATCTTCAAAGAAATAAAGATTAAAGTAAATGCTTATACAATTATTTTGAAAATGATGGTCATTTATACAATGTCAGGGTAGCTTGTATATAAGGATGATATAAACATTGAAATATGTATGTGATTTTATCCTTCAAAATCTTATGCAAATTAGAAAAGTCTATAGTATCTATCTTATTAATTGGGTAAGAATATTTTTTTTTCAAAAATTGGGATTGGATAAAGTGATTGTAGTGATGATAGATCTTTAGAATATGTAAACAATGACAAAGCGAGTTGATAGGGAAATCCTATTATTACTTATAAACACTAGTAGATTGTGAGGTTTTCATCTCACTATTAGTATCAAAATCAAGACATCTTTTGCCTAGAATTTAGTCCTCATTTTGACGTAAAACTTTCGATGACACTATTTGCATCAAAGTCAATGATATTAAATAACATTTTTTTCCTACATCAATATCTTGGAAATAGTTTAACAAAAATTACATTAACACATGGTGCATCATAAAAAAATATGCATTACTAAAAACCTCAAAATGTTTTTTTAAACCAAATTTGTGCTAATTTTTGTGTAGCACATAACCACATTAATTTATCTATGTCAAGAATAATATCATCATAAATTTATTGTTTAAATTCATGCTAAAATTTTCAAATTTCTATATCAAAATTAAAAAAAAAAAACTTTTTTATATAATCAAATATTTATATTTTTAAATTTTCAAATTTCTATATCAAAATTAAAAAAAAAAAAAAAAAAACTTTTTTATATAATCAAATATTTATATTTTTTAGCTACATAATTAGCATAGTTTAAAAGTTTTTTAATAATGTCAACAATTGTTATTGAAATAATTATCAATCTATCAAGTTAGTAAGATTTGAGTGATCGCCCCATCTTTAATCATGTGGAGTTTGTTGAAAGAGGAAAATAATATAATCCTTCGAGATGCTAGTGTTTTAGAAAAACAAGTTGTAAGGATGTTGGAGGGTTTATTTCAAGAGGTGTATAAGGTAAAATATATTTTTCCTAATAAAAAATATTTTATGAGAAGATAGAAATATTCTTTCGAAATTGAAATTGCTAAGAAAAATTTTTTTCTTCCTAATCCAATTAGCCCAAGATATGAGGCTGTTTGGAGGGATCTAAATCAAATTATTTCCATGTTAAGTTTTGATGTAGCATCTAAGGATAATTTAGGTCTCTTAAGAGCTAGTGGTATAGTTAGGTAAAATATTGGTATTGTTGTTTCTTATTATGTTATTAATTATTTCATCAAATTTTAGAATTAATTTGGTGATTAAATTTAAATAATATAAAATTAATCTAGATGTAATAAAAGTTGTAAAACATCATATAAGTAAAAATATGAAAGCAAAGCATCGAAATCAAAAAACCATGTTTGAATGAAAGAAGGCTAACTATGAACAACACACAAAGAATTAGTTATTTTTTGTCCGTATGTTGATTATGTGTGATTGATAGATGACTGGAAATAATTAATTTAGAATAATTTTTCAAGTGCCATAGGAACTATGGCTATAACTATTCAAGGTCAGGATTGTCAAAAGGGGGGCAACATTGACCGAAACTACTATCATGTACTGTTCATTTCTATCCCACATGAAAAATATATGAAATTAGGGTGCAATCATCTGTGCTTTCTTGAAACTCATGTATGTTTAGAAATTTGACCTTTCAGTGCGTGTGAAATCCCTACAAATAACTTTTTCAAATTTGAAAGCCTAATAGAGCTTGGAATAGCTTAAAAACCTACAAATAGAAAGAGGGAAGTAATGGGTTGAGTTGATCCCAATCACCCTCATGATAATTGATCATTACCTATGTATCCAATACTTCAAATAGGGAAATAAATCTCATATAGTTATCCCACTTAGAGTGTTTTATGCAATTGTGTTCCTTTTGCTACATGTATGCATCTAGAGATTGGTTGAATACTTGATAATTTTTTTATTTAACTTGAATATAATAGGCTCTTCACTTGGATAAGGACTATTTTAAATGATTAAAATTAGATTTGGAAAGAATAGGAAAGCTTCTCTTAGTGTGAAATATTATAAGTGTGCCTCAATATTAAAATTTCCAAGTGATATAATAGGTGATGTAGATGTGTATTTATAGAAATTAAAAAATGGAAAACCTCATGCTACCTATCCCAAAAATATGGATATATTTTAAATGGATGGTTTTATTATAATTTGGAATTAATAAGTGCATTAATCGTAATTAAGATAAACTAATTTTCAAAATAAAGAAAATGATGTAAAAAATTTTGTGACAAGAAGAATAAAAGCAATGTATTGGAATCAAAAAATCAAAATCTAATGAAAAAAGACTATGTATAAAACAAAAGACTTATCTATTTAAATTAATATTAGCTATGATATCACTATGTGAAAATAGATAGTGATTGAAACTGATCAAGTCACACTATTTATGCAAGCACCATAAGAATCATGACTATAATAGATGAGGGATGAGATTTTCCAAAAGGGAATAGGATCAAATTACACTGTTGTTCTCTACTAGTCCATTTTGTGCTCTAAAAGAAAATAGACAAAATAGGTCACAATCATCTGGGGTTACTTGAAATATGTTTGTATGAAAAAAAATATATTCAAATGTGCAAAAATGACCTATAAATTACTTCCTTAAAAGTTGAAACCCCTATTCACAGTAACTAAAAACCAACAAATAAAAAAATAGGGGAGTGTAATGGACTAATTTGACCCCAATCACCATTGTGATGATTAATCATTGTATATGTATTCAATACTAAGAAGATGGAAATAAATCCCATGTATTTCAACCATGTAAAGTGCTTTGCACAATTTATCTCCTTTTGGTACATGAATGCATATAGATATGGCTTGACTACTTAAAAATTATTTACTTGACTTAGATAAAATAGATTATTGCCTTGGCTAAGGATTTATTCAAATGATTGGAATCAAGTTTGAAAAGAATAGACAATCTTTTCTCAGTGTACAATCATGTAATTGTACCTCAATATTGAAATCATTAAGTGATAGAATAGGTGTCTTAAACGTGTATTTATAGCAATCCAAAAGTAAAAATCCTCATGCTACCTAGCCTAAAAACATGGACCAACCTATAAAATAGGCTATAAATTTTAAATTTGGTTGTTGCTAGGGTGAAGAACATGATTGACCTAAAGCGGGGAAAATGACTCCCACTATTCACCTTTACTGGTTGATCTTGTCTTACAAGGAAACATGTGAATCTTAAGATCTGAGATGTATGTACAGATACTTAGAGGTATTTTTAGCAATTTATAACATTTATGTAGGTGTAAGATATTAAATTTTAAAGGGATATATTTCTATAGTTATTTATGATAGAGTGAGGTTATGAAATAGGTTTAGATTAAGTGCTCAAGTCAATTAAAGAGAAAGTAGGAAAAAACTGACACTATCAAGTATTTATGACCAAATTTGAATGACTACATTTTCACCTCTTTTAGTTTAGAAATGAAATTACTAGAGTAAACATAAATATATACCTAAGTGTGTACAATAAACTTTTCCTTTAAGATAAATCTCCAATCATGCAAAATGTTCCATGGAAATTCTTGAAATGATGCAAATGTGGTGAATGTCCATATGTGAAATTGGAAATTAAAATGTAACTTGAATTATGAAAATATTAACAATAACAAATAAAGAGTAAACTTATATCTATGAAACCATTGTTTCTCTTGTAACTTTACCTAAAAATTATGCTTTTTTGAAGCATTGGAGAATAGGTGCTTCCCATGAAGCACTTGGAGAAGTTGGTTCCTTATTTGAACAAATAAAGTTTTTGAGGTTGATCAATCCCTAATTTAAATTTAATATTTATAAAAAAATAAAATTCATTGGGGGATGCATAAACATCAATTGATTTTATTGGTATTTGTAACCCCAAGACATGAGATATGTTGGAATATATAATGGATTCATAGGCAATAATACTAGAGAGAACTAAACCTGTAAGTTATGCATTGTGCACTTGGATTGGATTGAACACTATAGATGGATTGTAGATTCAATTATCACTTTGTTCCTTTTTTCCTGAATGTATGATCAAGAAAGAATGGAGTACATCCATGATTCTACCATGTCCATAAATAAAAAGTAGTAGTGAAAACATGGAATGAATCAATATTATGCCCACATTTGTAAATGCATAATTTGTAACTGCATGTAGATGCATATTTATAAAAATAAAATTGAATCTTGTGCATGGATTTTTATTATGCACCCAAATATGTATGAATTTTTACTTTGTTTCCATAACGTGAGTGCATATGTATGACATATTCTATCTTCTCCCATAATATATACTACTGATGATCTTTTGAACATTTATAAAACCTTTGAAATTGTATTTTGCACTAAAGCACTCTTTTCTTGAAGAGGATTATCTAATGTATGAAAATTGCATTGAAATGCTCCTCTTTTGAGGTGAGGGAATGTGTATCATGAAATTCACTCATCTCAAAATAAAATTTAATTATGTCATATATAATAAAATGTAATCATTGAATAATGTAAAGTATGTGAAAAGTATGGACCAACATATTAAGATATGTACCATTCACATTATGTATGAAACATATGACATAACGCTTGTAGGAATGTGTCAATGAAGCTCATAATAGTGAATATTAATAGAAGCATACACAATAAGTAGTGAATGATATGGATCATGATGGTATTCAAACTTAACAAGCTCAACAAATACATAAAAAAAAAGAACAAAGTCAATAATAACAAACCCAAGGGCTACATATAAGAGACATGTTCAAATGTCTCACAAATAATCTTTTCACACACAAGGCTAAGGGACACACACAAAGGACTTGAATAATGTCACAAACAAGGGACATGTTCAAATGTCACATAAAATAAAGGGCCAAGGGCCACAATAAATGTACATGTTTAAATATTTTTCATGCAAAACAAGATCTCAAAGAAATGTTCAATAAATTTTCATACAAGGGCCAAGGGTCGTATATAATATAGTATAAATATATAATCTACTATTTAAAATTAATATCATCAATGGAACATATACCTAGAAAACATTTGACACCATGTATATGTAATGTGATAATATCCCAGAGTATAATATCCATATAAACAATGTAAGATAGAGATGTTAGCAAGACATTTTTAAAGATTATAAAACTAAGAAGTAAATGAGTTATGAAATGGTAACACCTATAAATAATGTAGCATATAAAAAATATGCCCCCAATTTAGCAAGGCCACTGTGTGAAGACAAGTCCAACATCTTAGTCCAAATAAATTATGTGTATTACATAACACTCATGCATACAAATGAAATACATGTATGATAGATAAATGTTATGCTATCTACCAATTATTATATAAATAAAATATGTCAATGATGACATAAAATGTATGTCTAATCATGATCAAATCTTGATTTTAGATTTTTATAATATTTTGAATGTTCCTACATTTTTGACATATTTGAATTTTTAGAACTAGAAAAAAGAGAATGGTAATTAAACCATGGGCTTGAAATTAGAGGAAATGGAAGGGATATTGAAATTATACAAAATTTTCTAATGTGAAATATGGAAGCTAAAAAATGATGGCAGGGCCATGTGTGAGTAAGATGACCCAAATGTATAAGTGAATTGTAACTTTGAGATCCATGTAAGAGATAGAATAGATATGCAAATGAATTATTGTACATCCTTGTATCATCAAATATACACTTGCTAATGTGTGTAATGCATGTGTATTATGAACATAAAATAATAAAATAAATATTCTTCCTGAATAAATACTATTGTGTGTACTTGAACTAAGTGTAATATTGAAAAAATGGATGTATTAAGATCTATGTGCTCACTTTATTATTTTATTGTGAAAAAAGGTACATGATAGGATTAACCACCTTAGGATAATAATGAAAGTCAGTTATGACACATACTAATCAATATTTCCATTTAAAAAAATATAATTCTCTTAGTTTAGACTGTGCAAACAACAAGATAAATGGAATAATATAGTAGTATAGATCATTGTATCAAATTTTTTATATTTGTAAAGTGAAAAAGAAGAGCCAAGAGGCCAAAAATTTAATTATATCTAATGGATTATAATAATCTTATCAAATTGATTGTATGTGCAAGAACTAGAAGAATAACATGATGAAATAAATAAGAAGTTATGTACAATTAGATTTTTTATTTTTTGATTATTTGAATGTTTTTGAATATTTGAAATAACAACATGCTAACCAATTATCCCATTAAGACAAGATTCATAACATTTAATAATTAGTAGAAGGATCACATTTCTGAAATGAGATTTGTTAGATGTGTATGACTCTAAACCAAAAAATTATTATCTTCTATAAATTTTTTTATCTAGATAACTAATCGTGTACGCCTTTGTTGGAGGACTAGCTCGAGGAGATGTAAAAAAATTTGAAATTTGATTAAGAACAGTAGGATATTTTTCCAAATGTTTTACTCTTTGAATAAACATAAAATGTTGATTTATATATCACCATTTTATAATAATTTGCATGTGATGGTGATTTTTTTGAACTTGACACCCTTCTTTGATATGCTTGCTTTTGCATCACTTGATTTTGATATTTTTCACTTTTTTATGAATTGGATAAATATAAATCTTTCGCATAGGTACCACAACTAAAAATATGCATTTTTCTTGTATAGATGTAGTAACAAAATTTGGGGTAGGATGGGGAGGAAGGGGTACAATATATTGTATAGGTTACTTAGATATGATCCCTAAAATTGTATGAAATTAATTACATTAAATGTACTTTAGGCATCTATGTATTGCATAATGTACAACACTAAGCTTTTGTAACCAAGGGTGTTCCTAATATCATGCCAAAGACCTAATTCTATGGTATAAATAGAAAAAGAGTGGATAATAAATTAAGACCTAATTGAAGAGGCAACATATTATGTTCTAAATTAGGTTAATGTTTCCCATTAAATGTCTTGACACCTTTAGATGTTGGTTGTATATCGAGTTGTGTGTAACCCAAGGAATGGATTAATGTCATTATTCATGAAGTATCACTTGATCCATTATCAAATAGTATATTTTGAATGGGTTGTTAAACAATATATTCTCATATACATAAGGCATGAAAATATGAATCATCATCTACTATCTCACTATCATCAAAATTAACCATAGGACATGGTTGATCATTTTGAATAATTATACCAATAATTATGTCTATTGAATGATCATATGACTCAAAAGGTGGATATGCATTATAGGTACAATGCACTGCTAAATTTTACTAATTTTTATCATGGTTTAGAAATGGATCACTAAATCTATTCAGCCTAGCATTTTCAATATGTTGAGGCTTAGTTTCCTCTATAGGAGTGCCTAGATCAATAAAATTATTCTCAATAATGTATTGAAAAATGTGCTTGAGCTTGAAACATATGCTAGTTAAATGAACATTTTATTTACGAATACCAAAATTTGCATTGTTTTCAAAATATTTACCTTTAGTTATAGTCATACCAACCTCTAGGGGTGGAGGTAGAGTGATGAGATTGAATTCAAGAAACTTTTATAGTAATTTGTGAGGTAGTTATGGTAATATATAAAATTGCCTCGATTTTTTTGATAAAACAATTTTTTAATAATGTGGATAAATAAAATTAACTGTGATATTTGTATTAGCTTTCATATTTGTTGGCTTAGCTATCTAAGAAGGTTTTATTTGATTTTTTTTCGTGGAAATTGAATTAGATACATATGCATATTTGATCTTATTCAAAGCAAGAAGATTGATTTATATTTATATTAGTGTATGAAAATGTTCTTTAAATGATCTAAATTTATTGAAAATAATTAACTCATTCAAAGGTGCAAGTAAAATTTGTTTGAATATATATAGTAGTTCGTTATCTACCAAGGTGTTTATCATTTTGGCAAGCATAGTATTGTAATAAAGCACATAATTACTGACAGGTTAATTATAAATTTTCTTAAGATTATAAATTTATTCATAATTTTTTTTTCATCAATGTTGAAACAAAAATGCTTGAGAAATTGATGTACTAGTGGATTGAAAGATTTGATTTAATGAAAAGGTAAATCATAAAACCAATGCAAGGCACAATATTTTATAAATATTGGAAACAATTTAGTTAGCAATTGTCATTGATAAAATAATTCAAACGTGCCATATGAAAAGATCTAAGATGTCTTTATGGATCTAATTTACCTTCTTATAATAGAAGATTAGGAGATAAAAATATTGTAAGTATACGATGTGAAACAATTCTATATGATAGTAAATTATGAATAAAATCTTGGGATTCTAATGATTAGCTAGATTTTGGTATACCTTTCTCTAACTGCAAGACCTTAGCATATAAAAGTGAAATGGTTTTCATGAGAGATTGTGTAGTAGGCATGGTAAGTGATGTAGGAATAAAAGATATCAAATGTATTGTACGAGTCATTTGGTTATTCCTAGACATATATATCTATGGGAAGCCTTATGTTGACTCAAACTAAAAGATGTAGATGTAATAACATTATCAATAGTATAAGTATCAACACATATCGTAGGGTTATAAATGTGAAAGAGTGGTTTTTGTTGTGCATTGAAAGTTTTTTTTTAATACTTTTTGTGCACTTTTATAAGATAAAAGGACCTCAATTACTTTGTGTATATCTTGTGGAATTTGACAAAGTCTTGATCAGAATGTGGATTTAAATTTGACTTGTACATGATCTGCTCCATTGAGTTCATTAGGATGTACCTTATTTGAGACTTCATAATTATATTTTGCCTTATGATAATCTTGATTAGTTTGTTCATTGTGGAAATTTAATTGAAAATATTAAAGAACAATTTGTTCATCAAAAGAAAAGGAACCATTGATTGCACTAGAGAACTCCATTTTAATAGTGATCAAATGGATTTCAATGTGTCCAATATGGGCCACACTTAACCTATCACTACACCTAAAAGGAATAAAGTAGACAAATATAAAGATAACAAGTAAAATATGTTATAAACACTATTAAAAAATGTAATGCTAGAAAAATAAGGACTTGTTTTATGTATGGATATTAATAAATTACCCTAAAATATAAGGTTAAAATAAATTTATTTCAGTTTCATATATTATATTTGATGTAAAAATAAATTTCTTTTAGTGTAAGCTTTGAAAATGAAGGTCAAAATCAAGTTCTTTTAGTGTTAGATTCCCAAATAAATTTATCTAAACCCTAAAGCAATTTTTTTAAATAAATTCTCAAATAAAAATATATTCACCAATATCTAGGTTATTTTCATGTTAATTTCACCAATATCTAATTTATTTTCATGTAAATTTCACCAATATGTTTGATCAAAATTTGGAATTAATCGGTACATTAACCCTAATTAAGATAAATTAATTTCAAATAAAGTAAATTTTGTAAAAGAACTTGTAAAAAGCATAATGAGATAAAGATATTATAATTGAAAAAAACCATTATCTGATTGAAATAATATTAACTATGAATAATAAAATAATTAGTCGTTTAATATCTATGATCTAAGTGTGTGAAACTAAATAATGACTGAAACTGATCAACTAGGATTGATTCTACAAGTGCCATAAGAACTATGACTATAACTGATGAGGGAGAGTATTTTAGCAAATAGGATATGATTGAATGGCACTATTGTCAAGTTTTAGTCAATTTTTTTTGCTACATAAAACTAAGAGAATTAGGGTATGATCATTTATAGTTGTTTGAGATACACCTTTATGTGGATAGTTGACCTTCAGATGCACATAAATGACTGATAAATCACTTCTTCAAAGTTAAAACTTGTAATTATAAATGGGGGGAGTGTGATGGTCTGAGATAACCCTAATCACCTCCATGATGACTGATCATTGTTTATGTATCCAATACTCCAAATCAAAAAATCAAGCCCACATAGTTCTCCCACTTAGAGAGCTTTGTGAAATTATGTTCTTTTTGTTACATGAATGCATATCAAGATGGATTGAATATTTGATATTGATTTACTTTACTTGGATAACATAGTCTCTTTAATTAGCTAAGTATTAGCTAAAATTATTGTAAGAATATTTGGGAATAATAGGGAAGCTCTACTTATTGTGCAATAGTGTCATTGTGCCTCAATATTAAAATTTACAAGTGATAAAATATATGACTTAGATGTACCTATATATAAATACAAAAGGTGAAAACTAATGCTACCTATCCTTAAAATATGGACCAACCTATTAAGAATGGCTTAAATTTGAAAAGTGACTATTGTTAGGGTGAAGGGTAGGATCAGGCCATAGGGGATAAAACTGACTACCACGATTGACACTCACCATTTGATCTTGCCTTATAAATAAACATGTGATTTTTAGGATTTGGAATGTTCGTATAGATCTTTAGATAGGTTTGATAAATTTAAATCATTTGAGTAGGCATAATATATAAACTTTGAAAGGGATAGATTTGTATAGGTACTTATGATATACTAAGATTGTGTAATAGGTCTAGATTAAGTGCTTAAGTAAATTAACATGGAAGGGGGAGAAAAATGAAATTATGAAGTATTCATGACCAAATTTTTAGTAACTAAAAGAGGGTATAAATTTAAAAGGTAGTCATTGTTAATGGTGAAGGATAGGATCAACCCTTAGGGGTCAAGACCGACTACCATTCTTGACCCCTATTAGTTGATTTTGTCTAGAAGGGTAACATGTAAATTTGTTGTTCTATGATGCCATACAAATGCTTAAAGGTCATTTTTGTGATTAATAAAAGTTATAAAGACATAAGATAGCAACATAGGATGGTGTGGCTCTCTATATGCACTTAGGACAAAGTGAGTTGGAAAAATAGGTCTAGATTAAGTGCTCAAGTCAATTAAAGTAAAATTATGACAAAAATAGCATTATCAAGTGTTCATGACCAAATTTGAGTGACTACATTAACATTACATTGGTGCCTAAAAATATTTAAAAAACCCAGGCTCCTATTCATGGCATGATATTATCTATTGATCTAAAAATCACAAAGTATTTTGTCAAGATTTGGAATTAACTTTTATAATTATATCTAATTAAGATAAAATGAATTGAAAATGTAAAAACATTGTAAAAAAACTTGAAACTAGTATAATTAAATCAAAGTAGTAAATTAGATGAAGCACAAATGAATGAAAGAAACTATCTATGATAAATAAAATAAAATGTAGCTATTTTTACATGTAGGTTGATTACATTTGACTGAGACATGACTAAAATATTACATCAAAATGAATTATAAATGTGTAATATAAATTACAACTTCATTGATTAGGGTTAGAACTGACTGCAGGGGGAAGGATCAACTACCACTATTGTCATTTATAGGTTGATTATGTCCTCTACTTAAAAAAAAAATTAGGGCATTACTTATGCTTATTTAAAATATGTCGGCGTACATAAATTTGACCTTTGGATGCACATGGATGAATTGAAAATGACTTATTAAAATCTGAAACCTAATAGGTATTATAATAATTGAAAACTTACATAAACAAATGGGGAATGTGATGGGCTAAGTTGCCCCAATCACCCCCATGATGATTAATCACTTTTTATGTGACCAGTACTCTAAATAAATATATAAACCATGAATTATCTGACATAGATTAATTTGTGTGATTGTGCTCCTTTGAATACATGTATGAATATACATATGTCTTAAATACTTGATAGTGATTCACTTGACTTGGATAAAACAGGCTATTGATTTGGCTAAAGGATACTTCAAATGATTATAATCAGATTTAGAAAGAATAGGGAAGTTTTGCTTAATGTATTACAATTAGTGTGCCTCAGTGATGAAACTTCCAAGTGATATAATATGTGACTTAGATGTGCCTTTATAAGAATCCAAAATGGGATAACTTCACACTAATTATCGTAAAGAAAAGGGACCAAATTCTAAGGGAGGGTCTAAATTTGAAAAGTAGACATTGATAAGGGGAATCACATGATTAAACCATAGGGGTCAAGACTAACTTCCACTACTGACCCATACTAGTTTTTTTTTTATATTGAATGATAATGCTTGAAAATTAAGATCTGGGATGTTTGTACGAATGCTTAGAGAGATTTTTACTGATTAAGAACATTCTAATAGGTGTATGATATAAAATTAGAAGTGGATAGGTTTTTATATGTATTTAAGATAGAGTGAGGTGGATAATAGGTTCAAATTAAGTGCTTAAGTAAATTAAAGTGAAAGTGGACCAAAACTAACAATATCAAGTATTCATGACCAAATTTGAGTGACTACATAAGGCTAGTTTTAGAAGAATATCCAATGTTGATAATTAATCTTGTGAAGTAAAGGAAGGAATTTAAATGGAGATTAGATTATGTCATGTTGTAAATTTTTGTTCTTTTATTCTTGTTTGACTCTATCTCCTTTTATTATGTTCATAGAGATATCAATAGGCCAACTAAGGTTTTAACTAGTGTTGGGTCTTCTAACCTTAAGGATGGAAAAGAGTGTAGTAACACGGGTAATCTATAATGGGTACAGGTTACCAATCTCATTATTTATCTAAAAAATCATGGATTTAGGTGACATGTCATTGGCTTATGAGTGAGCGTAATGTCTCCAACAAAGGTGATTAATCATTTTTTTCCTTTCAATGTTATTGAGTTTAGATCCCCAATGGCTTATTATTATTTTGGTGCATGTTACATTGGGTCACATTTATTTTCATCCTAGTGATTTTAAGATAGAGTGAATGTTTGATGTCATTTACATTGCTTGAGATGCCATTTTTTGTTGTTAATATTTTTCCATTCCATGTCTCATTCATCTCTCAATGTTAAATTCTCTAAGGATTCTAAGATTGAATATTTTATAGTGGGGTATAAAACTAGTTATATTAGTGGGACCACCACACTATTTTTAGTAAAAACTTGTATATTAAAAAGAGAAAGGAAAAGGTGCATATAACATCAATTGTTTTTGAAAATATTGTATTTCATCAAAGTGTGTTAGCCTAAGCTTTATCAGTTTTTTTTGTAATTATATAAAAGCATCAACAAGAGCCTAAAACTATATTTGAATATTCAAAATAAAAAAATGAAGATAAATTCAAACTCAATAGAAAAGTATGGGCATGGACATCATGGCTAGATTTGAGATATTTGCTTGAGTCAATAAATGGAAAAGAATCTATAACAAGTAAAGAATTGGAAAAATCATAACTTTTTAAATTAATTATCGTCTAATTATTTCATTTGGGAAATGATATATTGATTTATCTTCCATTTATTTTCTTCTTCTTTCTCTTTCTCATATTATATGAGCTCATTGGGGAAAAAGTTGATTTCCTGGAGTTACTAATTTCCTATAGTTTCATAATTTAGATCCAAGTCTTTTTTATTCATTTTTATCCTCTTATTTTAATTTTAATGCACATTATATATGTGTTTTATCATTGAAACAATGATCATGGTACTAATCTAATAATATCATCAAAGAGACTAAGTGTTATTCACATTTTTTTAATCTTGGTCATTCCCATAATGGAGTTACTAATTATGTCATTTTTTGCTTATTGTTTAACCCTAATTTGGAAGAGGATCCTACTTGAGTAGATATGATTAAGGATATATAAATTATACGGCACAAGGGTGAATATTAGATCTACAACATGCCAATTGATGTGTTAAACTCAGAATGTACCATATGCTGAATTTATCAAACTAAAATAAGATATAAATGGAAAGTAAAACTATGATAAATATAGAAATGGCATAATAGAGGTACTTATCTAGTTATGATGCTAATAAAGCATTAGATTTGAAATAGGTAGAAATTAGGGGGGGGGGAAGTTTTAGAATAGTTGTAGATTCTAGTTATAATGTTTTTAGCTCTCTAGATAGTTGTGTTATCCTAGGATGATTAAATCGATGCTACTATATGGGTTCGACATAATGTCTAGTACAAAATATCAACTACAATAGGATACAACCACCTAGATGCTTCTAAGTTTGGATTCACCTTTAATTTGGCGCATTTAGATCTAGGTCATAGACTATTGCTCCTAGTTAAATGGAAAACTTTAGATTTCCATCTTCAATGTGACCTTGGGAAAAAATGGGTTAGTGGACATATAGTGTCAAGATGATTTTAAATTACCCTACTATCAAAGGGTGTTACCTACATAACCAATACCCTTGAAAAGGGCCTTAGACTCAATTATTTATCCCCTACATGTTGTCTTGTATGTGAATCATGCAATGTGTGTAAAGTAATTAAAACAGAGACCTAGCTTATAAATTAGAAAATATGACCTTATGATTTCTCCTTTAGTATGTCAGACCTATATCTAGGTTTTTCCTTTGATTTACATCAAGATATGTCATAATAGAAATTTTTTTGGTAAATTAAGTGATTCTTGAGTGCTCTTTTTAGTTTGATTGTTAGGTATTTCCCCAGGTTTTGTAGGTGGTGAATGAATGACGGTTGATATTGTATTTATACCAATCTTATCAAGATAAAAATAACATAAAATAACTTAAGATGACCATTTTAATATGTTTAATTTAAAAATTAGATGACTTTAGGTCAATGAACACTTATGTCAGGGCAGGACAGTAACATCGATGTTATTATCTATCTCAGACATTAGTGTCCAAGAAATAGGAGAGTAAGTATAGGTTTAAAAAATTACAAAGGTGTAAGATAAGTATACTTCAAATATTCTGGGTAAGATGGGATGTATGTGTAATCAATATAAAGCTAATCAGACTAAAAAATAGGCCAAAGGACACAATATAGAGTAGATGTGAGTATTACAGAAGTAAGGCATGTGTATAACTAAGAAGAATAACCAAGTCCTAAGTTTTCCAAGTGTAAAAGATTGAGATGATAAATAATCTAAAAATATCATCTACATCTCCCCCCTTTAATCTAGTAATGAAATTGCCTATTTAAAGGAAATGAATAAGAATTTAGGTGTGTATACACACCTTGTATTTTTTTGAGTTGAATTTGAGTGATTTGATACAGTTGGATTTGAGTGTTTTGTTGGCTATTAAGCTACAAACAAGATCATGTTATAGTGTATAATTAGTTTATATAATCTAGGTTAAAATTACTTGAAATCGTTTTATTTTGAATGATCAAGGTTTAGGAGTACACCTATGTGTTGATGTAATCACGTTGCCTATTGGAAAGTTATTTTTACAAAAATATGTATCATTTTAAAGATACAAAAATGAGATTAGGATAAATATAGATAAATATTTAAATTTCATATATCCAATGTGTGTGTGTGTGTGTGTGTGTGTGTGTGTGTGTGTGTGTGTGTGTGTGTGTGTGAGAGAGAGAGAGAGAGAGAGAGAGAGAGAGAGAGAGGAGAGAGAGAGAGAGAGAGAGAGAGAGAGAGAGAGAGAGAGAGAGAGAGAGAGAGAGAGAGAGAGAGAGAGAGAGAGAGAGAGAGATTATGTTCTATGCACAAAATGTGAGAAAAGGTTAATGGTCATGGGTTTTTTAACAAGTTATGATTATCGATTTACACTTTTTTATGCTATAAAACCATGCTTTATCAAAACATAAAATTACATTCCTTTGTGCTTAACTTTTACTCTTTAGTAAGGCAGTTGTAGCCTCCACATAGGACGTCATAATAACCAAGGTATTTCTTAATTTTATACACATAAAATCTCTATAGTACTTTGAGAGGATATGTACACTAGTGGGGATTGAAGCCAAGGTGTAATAGACTACAAAAAAATTGGTAGCACTTATGTGGAAGAAATTTTACTTTTCTTTCATTCATCAAATATAGATAAATGAGCACTATTGCTATGAATACAATTGATAATGTTAGTGTTAACAAGAATGAAAATAGAAAATGATTGAAAATATTTGTATCGATATTTATTTTCATAAGGTGTCTTTCATCTATAGATTAAATTATATAGGACATGTTTTTCATTGAAGAATCCTTTTCCATGTTTTGTCAAAATGCTTTTAAAGTCATCTAATTGATTTTTATATACAGTTAAAGTAGTCAAAATTTTAATAATATAGTATATTAATATTATATGATAATAATAATATCATATATAAAATATTAATAAAATATATATGAGAAAAAATATTATAACATATCCTATAATACTAATATAATCTTTTTATTATATATATATATAATATATATATATATATATATATAATATTATATTATTCTATATTATACAATATTAATATTATTATTTAATTGATGTGAGTTAAATCTGCAAGCGATTTTTCCCCTAAAGCCTCTTTAGTAAAGGTCATGGGTTCAAATTGGCATGGCATTGTAACCCTATCATTGCTAAGAATCCCCAATCCCACACCACATTTGAATCAAGATGATTTGAACTTGGCACACAAAAGTATCCCATTTCCAATGCCCGACCAATCAAGCTCCACCTTGGGAGCTATAACATTAATATTATATTGTATAATATTATTATAATAATATAATATATTGTAATAAGAATATATATATATATATATATATATATATATATATATATATATATAAAATTGTTTTTTAATGTTTCATACATAGAAGGTGAGATGAGGTCAGCGATCATAGGTATTGAGTGAAGTAAAACTATCATTTCACACTCTTTCACTCTATAAAACCTTGCTTTACCAAAAAAAATAATATCCTTTCATGTGTAACTTACACTCTTTTGTATGGTAGTTACAACCTATATAGAGGAATTTATAACAACTAGGGTGATGCCTAATTTGATATGCATCATACCTCCATATCACTTAGAGAGACTATGAAAATATATGTGGTAATTTGAAATAAGATACAATAGACTACCCAAAATTGATTATGCTTGTGGTCCAAATGAAAATTTGAAATTTCATCCATTCATTGAATAAAGAGACATGAACACTATTTTTATAAATATAATAGCTAATGTAAGTATTATTGATAATGAGAATGGAAAAAAATTAGAAATATGTGTATCCATATCTATTTATGTATAGAATCTTAATTTGGTCGATTAAATTATATAGGAGGTCTCTTTTAATGAAGTTGCCTTTTTCATGTTTCATCTAATTTAATTTAAACTCACCTAATGTTAGTAGAGGTTCTTGGAGTTACACCAAAACATGCTAATTACACGGATAACTTGTGTAGTGGAGAGCATAATAGGTGACAAAGAGACTTAAATCGTATAGACCATATACAACATGTTCACTTAGATCAAAGAACATGAACATAACTCGTATTGCATCAGATTACAAAATAAATAATAATAGAGTACTTGACTTCACATACACCATACATAAAATAAAATAAGGGAAAACCATAATAGGATAATTTATATTAATATCTATCAACACATTGAACCATATTCTATGACATTAATGTATTATTTATAGCCTTTTAAAATCATGTTGTCTCTTCACCTTCCAACCTTATGAGAAACAAAATGAAAGGCTCTTCACATTCTAAAATTATCTGATTAGACTTTCAAGGCTAGATACATACAAAACTATACAAAATATAAAATCAAACACTTCATACATGTGTTTATTTTATATACACTTTCCTAGACTTAATTGTTTGTCTCATTTTGAGATAAAGGTACAAGATAAGCTAAACTAAAATGGAAAGATATATGCTAAATATAAGTCACAACAATTGTTCCATTTTCATTTGCCAATTGTCATCCTTTATGTAGTACTTAGCCACCCTTTTGGGTTTTCAATTAAGTAGCATACTAGCCTATCACCCTTTTGGGTTTTCAATAGATTAACATAACCAGGTAGCCACCCTATATGATTTTTCAACCAATTTGGCCCTGATATTAATTTTTAGACTATATAACAAAAATATGAATTTTCTATAAGTTGAAAAATTGTAAATCACAAACATTATTGCTATGGCTGGGAGGATGGTTTGCTAGAGGACTGTAGAGTTTATTGTTATTGAGAAGCTATTAGCCTAGTGGATATTTATGTATCTATTGATATAGATATATATATATATTTTCCATGTGCCTTTATCTCCCTCTCCTGTATGATTTTTATAAGTTATGGAAGAATGAACTAGGGCTCATCTATTATTTGTGCTATTACTAGATCAACTTGATCTAGATTTTACTTGATTATTTTACAGTCAGTAAGTAATTCACATACCATTGTAATTAGAATACATAATGGTATTTGTATCATCATCATGTTTTATAGGTCTTCATCTTCTATGATTGTAAGCAATCCCTTGGCATTATATTATTTCTGCTACATGTCTAAGATGAGCTCATCCAATCTGTTTGTTATACTCTAGGCTTGAAAGGTTGTGAAAGTGTTGTGTATTATTTCATAATGTCATAATTACAACTTACATTCAATAACATCTCAAGAATCTTATAGTTATTTGAGTATGGGTCTCATATTATCCACAATTGTTGTTTGATCCTTCATCATGACTTTAGCCTTGTCAACAATAGAAAATTTAGGTTGCACAATGGTTAGGGATTGATTCAAATGCTATCTCTAATTGAGCATATCTTGGGCTAGATTCTTTGTTTGTATTATAGTAGTGTCTAATACCTACTTATATTCTACTAAGATTTGATATATAATCTCTATTTCTAACCTGAAGTTTTGTCCTTATGTGCGTAATGCCAAAAATTTCTATGTAGCTCCCCATCTCTTTATAAGTTCTATCAATAGTGTCTTGAATTATTTCTCTTATGACATAACTTGCTCACCTAGTACTTGTGTAACTAAGGTGGGATAGTAATTATTGATTAACTGTTTGACATTCATTAGCCTCTCATCTTCTTTAACCTTTTTGTCTTTTAGCCTTAGGACTCTTTGATCCAAATTTGAAGCCCTTTGAGTAATGGATTCCTAGAAAATGGCTACTCCTTTAATCTATTTGAAGAGTGATAGTTGGGTTACATCTAACAATGTTTCTATTGCATTGGTGACAAGTTCCATGAATGTATTGGTGGATGTTGTGGGAGCAAGTGTAAACTAAGTAAGTGGAAGCAAGAGGGTAGTTCACTAGGTGGATGTAGCAGGAACATCCCATAGCCATTGACTAGGAACCTTCATTGCTTCTTTAATGCCCTTAATGTGACTAGTGAATGCTACCTCTTCTTGGACATGTGCATCCTTGATATTTTTAGCCTTGGTTTCTGCTTCCACCTTGGCCTTATTTTGGCTTTAGCTTCTTATTTGGCCTCTTTTTAAGATTCATCTTGGGATTTGGATTTGGCCTTTATGTCATCCTTAGGTTTAGCTTCCACTTTGGCCTTAGCCTTGGCTTCAGATTGAGCTTCAAATTTAGCTTTGGTTGCTTACTCCTGTTATTTCTTCTATGCATCTTGGGCTTGTTATTTTTTCATTGGTTCTTATTCTTTTTATTTCTTCTTTGCCTCTACTTCTTCAACCTGCTTGCATGAAATTTTAACTTCCTTGGATTTATTATTTTTGTCTTTAGGTTCTTCAGATTATTTCCATGTAGCCTCTACTTCCTCATCTTTCTTTCCTTGCTCCATCCCTGCATCCTGCTACTTCAGTTGTGGACTATACATAACTTCTTATTATGTTGATGGTGGCATAATTACTTTTTTTATGATTCTTCCATGATTCTTCCTTTTACTCTTACCTTAGGATCAAGAATGCCCTACTTAGGTTATTATTCATCCTCTTCCCCAACCATGGTTTTATCCATGAGTTCCTCTTCTCCCTCGATTCTTTTATCTAAATTAGTCTATTTAGATGATTTTGCTACACCTAGCTATTATTTTTGTATAAAATTATTTTTTCTAGATTTGGCTAGAGGCTTGAGTGTCTTATTTTATTTTTATTCACTCCCTAAGGATGAGGTTCTTGAGCTAGCTATGCACTACTTTATTTTGTAGGTACACCAAAAAAGACCATCCTTTCCTGCACTATTCATGAGGTCTTCATAGTTAGATGTGTGCATAATCACCTGAACAAGATTTATGTGGGGTTGTCATTTGTAGATAAGCCTATGTTGTGCATAATAGATTATCCCTCATTTAGTTATGTATAAAATATGTCTACTTTCAATTTATGTTGAGCTATTTCTTGTCTTATAGTGTCAACAGTAATAGAAGTAGGTGGTTGACTGATATTAACACAAAGGTATTTCCTTACTTATTTTCACACTTGGAAAGTGTTCACTACTTTCCAAAAGAATAACTACTTTTTGTCCTCTACATCATACACCTTGGTGTCGATCTCTTCCAACATTGATTGAAGTAGTTATTTTTATTCTACCCCCAACTCATGTAGGTCACACTCAATAACTATTCATAGAACCATGGGGTGATTGATCCATGACTTAACTTGTTGGGTTCATATATTTGGCAGAGGTGGTGAGGATCTACATGTAAATGCTTTCCTCTTTCTTTTCTCTAGCTGTGTTGGAACTTGTGATTGTGTCAGCTATGTGGGTTGTTGTGTAAGTACTTGCTCTGCCTATTATTTCTAGGCCTATGGAGAGGGATGGTTTGTAATGGAGGTATATAACTTACTGCTAAGGATTTTTTTGGATAGACCTCAGCGTTTTCTTTGACCATCAAAATGAAGAATGGTATTGTGGTGACATTTTGGGTAGCTAACTCATGTACCTTTATCTATATGCCATTGTTTATCTTGGTAATGGATGTATGTTAACCTAGATATTTAATTAAATCCTATCGAATCCTATGATATTATCAAATCAATGTGAGGGTTTCAATCCACCATACATTTAACCACCCTAATTATTCATAATATTGACTAGTTTTGGTCCTTTTAATGCTTGTAAAGGCATTATTGAGCTAAAAATTGGTAGTTGCATGTACTAGCCCTAGAGGAGACTTCCATTGAGTGAAAAATAAGAACAAAACCAATAATTGATATTGAAATTTTTACAAAGTTCCTATGAGTACCTTTTCGATATTTTTGGTAAGCTTGGCTGCTAAAAATTTAGGCCAATTAAAATCCTCATACAACTTCATCATTTACTATGTAATATCAATGATGCTTCTTTTTTTTTACTTTGAATGTTTTATGGTTTGCCAAAATATTTTAGTAATACACTAGACCATGATGTGCATTGAAGCATCTAAAATTAAATGAATAGGAGTTCTTCTTCCTACCCTAGTGGTGTATTTTTCTCTAATGTCTGAGTAAAGTGATGGCACTATAGACATTAGGTGATGTATTACATTAGAGATTTTCAATGATTGGGTAGGCTAGGATCTCTTGACATTGAGTGTGCATTAATCTAGATGGTAATATCTTGAGATAAATGAATATAACCTTGGTTATACTGACTCCAAAATGTCATCATAACTTCCTCTAACTAATTGAATGTATGCATCTTGATTAACCTTTTAGTGTCAGAACCATGGAGTGGATGATATAGTGTTAAAGGTCCTGGATGTATTGGTCTTTGGGATTTTTGATAAAATAGAGTATACTTTTCCATGTCAATGAAATCAAATGGTTTTGAATCATTATACCTCAGTTATCAGAGCCCTAAACCTATTCCCATTTCCTCCTTTGAGCATCAGATAGGTGGATCAATAATTGACCCCTATCCATAGATGGATGAGTGAAGCTAATGATTAATTTGAAGAATTTTACCCTAGTGTGAAATTTATTCCCAAATAGATAGTCAAAAGGCCAATCAAATACATATTGTGTTAGCTAGAGTGTGTAATGTCTAATCATTGTCCATATCTTTTTATTTTATATCTATTTGGTACCTAAATTCATATCACCACCTCCTTTGAATGCATTAATTGCATGCACATGAATGTTCTCTTTGTAATTAATATTATATGTTAGAAACCATCTTTACAGGGATGTTTGGTGCGTAAGATGTGTGATTTAGTTTTGATAAGTTATTTTAGGTGCATCATTGTCCCTTTGGTTAATCAATTCATTTTATACATCCACTTATCTTTTTATTACCAAATCTACTTCAAAACTATTACAATATTTTGAGATACAATATTATTAATAGAATGACTTGACCATTGGCCTTCCATCTTCCATACCTATCTTTTCATCTCTTTCCTAGACTTAATTACAAATATTGGTGTAGTTGTGGCCAATTATCCTAGGTGAGTTATCTCAGCCAAGTGGTTGCATCTTGTGATGACAACTAGTTGTAGTGGTTGTGATGTGTTGTACATAAATGAGAATACTAATAAACATTATAACCTATGAAACAAAATAGAAAAAAATAGAATTAAATAAAATCCTAACTACATGGTGTTACTCAGCACCAAATAAATTTTTAGTAGCATGATAGAGATTAAAGATGATATGGCTTAAGCTTGCATCCATTGATTCACCTTGGTAAAATGGTTTCTTGCAAATATTTTAGCACTATGGTAACCTATGGTAATACTTCATGAATGATGCAAGGTCCTTTCCATCATATGCATATCTTTCTTGGGAATTATTTAAATTTTCTCTCATAAAGCAATATAATTTTATATAGGTAGAATTTCTTAGATCGTAGATTTTGATCATGCCATGCTTTCTAACTTTGTTTATTGATTTTTTGGGTCTAATGTGATCTTACCTTATATTATTCTATCTTAGTGAAATATATCAATCACAACCTTAATGAGTATTGATCCCCTAACATCATGATCATTACAATGCATAGACTGGGTACAATGTATTCATAGGCATTTCTGCCTCGATACCATATACTAATTAGAAGGGAGTGAAATAGGTGGCTCACTTATAATGCATATGATAGGCCCATATAATTACAAGAATACAATCCTCCCAATCATGTCTCTAGACATTGCAATTTTTTTCCAGTATCTTGTATGCAACAAGAAATGCATCATGTTTATAAATCAATCCTACCTTAAAGAAGATAGATCGTACTTACACTTTCGATTGGGGATATATTAGATAATAAAAAACATGACCAATATGGGGATCCATTCGACCTAATTAGGGGATCTATTATCACAATACATAATTCTAGTGAGGGTTCTAAAGCTTCCAGTCAAACATAATCATGTAATAACCCTAATTAAGCCCTATGTTTTCATATCTCACTAAACTAATAACAAGTAAAGCAAATAAATATAATCTAGTTCTCACCAAATTTTATGGCACAATATGAGGGTTAGTAAATAAATAGACATGCATAAGAGAATCTAAATTAATCTATGTATGAGTAAGACCCTAATACATGAAGAAGAAGAGTAATATTAATTGAAGTTAATACTTATGGTAATTCTATCTACTAAAGAAAGGGGCAAAGTTAGAGAATACTTACTTGAAAGATGAACTCATTGAGACTCAATCCCCTTGTCAAAGGGGGTTCATATGAAGTTTTTGTGATTTATAAGGATAATTAAGAAAGGCCAAAGCATCAAAGACTTCTCCACAAGATTAGATTTTTCAAGTATAAACCCTAAGCTAAAACTCCTCAACTAGAATGGTGGAAGAGCAGATTGTAAAGAAGCGTAAGTGAATAATAAATCTTATTTATTTGTAAATAATGATGAAATTATCCTGTATATATAGGTGGATTTAACCCTAATCCCTTCTAAAATTTTTGGCTGACAGGGTTGACCTAGTATAATTATGGACAAAAATTCACTAGATCACAGGGTAGGTTGACCAAGAGCCAACCTAAACCCTAAATGAATTTTACCCAAAACATTATAGGGTTGACCAAATTGACCTAGTATAACAAATTGTCAAAAGGGGATTAAGATAAGGAAAAGAGGTATGAAAAGTGTGAAAAGACTATAGGAGTATACAAAAGTGGAGTAATAGCTTAGGGAATGGGTTTTAGGCACTGGTTAGATTGATAATAAGTGGAAATAAGGGACAATAATCCTATAAATCACCAATGGTCTTCCCACCCTTTTCCTAATGCACCCTTTAAGGTGTGCACTCAGAGAGATTGAGTCTCAATGGGTTCCTGCAAGATAGAAAGCGTCAATAATTGATAAAATTTAAAAATAGTATGTGTATACATATGCCCCACTCGAATCTCATCACTTGTCATTAAGGTGCAATAGGGGATGGTGCTTTAAGAAAGAACATAGTAACACACAATGTTGAGGCTAAAAAAAGTTGTAGTATTTTAAATTAAAAAATAATTAAAAATAAATTTTGGAAAGGGAAATAATTAAAAAGTAAATATGATGTGTACCTTGAATTACCTTTATCACTAAATGGTTGTCTATTGTGTTTATAGTTTTGATTATGGAGGGTGCATAGAATAATTTTGACAAACTCAATAATATAAAACTAAAGAGCAAAAACAAATAAATAGAGGAAATCCAAGATAACTGGTGCTATATGAATGGGATGTACTTGAAAATTTAGCAAGTTAGGGTGACAAGTGTTTATGTTAGACCAAATGACCAAGTCAAAAATGTTTAGAGTAAATCAAGTAATCAAAAATCCAAGGCTACTAAAGACCAAAAAACTCAAACAAGTAAACTTTAAGTAAGAAAGGAAAACTAACCAAGTCAAACCAAGGATACATGTCAAAAATGATAGTAGTCAAACATAAATGTAAAAGTAGTAACAATCCTTACTTAAACAAAGATGGGCAAGAAAAAATGGTAAAATAATATTGATGAGTGAGCAATAACAATTCTTACTTAATCATCAATGGAAAAAAGTTCATAAAAAGGGAAAACAACATTGACGAGTGAGAAATAACAAGCCAACCTCACTCAATAATGGAAAAGGTACATGAAAGTAGAAACAGCCTCAAGTGTCCACAAAAAGGGGTTATAAAATAATAATACATGATAAGAGGAAAACAAATAGTCTATAAATGTAAATTTATGGTGTAAATAAAGTAATCCATAATTACTCAAACATGTTGTTTTAATCTAAGGATAGATAAAACTGAAACAAATTAGTGCTAGTATGTTTTTAAGATGTGAAGAAGAAGGGAGTGTAGAAGAGGGGAAAACATATTCAAAATCACATAATCTTGTCAAGGGGGAAATGAAATGGGTGGAGGGGAGAATGAAGGAAAAACTCAGGTAGAGGAACTCTTTATCAAAGTCAAGACACTCAAAATAGGTTTGTCAAAACAAGAGGACTATCAATCTTAAGGGCTTTGAAGAACTTCTCTTAGCCACACAAGTTTTGGGTCAATAAATGAAGTATGTAGATCATCCCATGAAGGTTATATACATGAAAATTAAAATGGACCTACCTTCCCATAACATGTTCTCTATTCCTTAGGACCCCTTACAGAGTCATTGATCTACTACAAATATTGGGTACTTACATGAGAAAGTAGGTAACACCATAGAGTTTGTTAAATTATCCAAATCCAATCTAATGGCCTACCATACCCTAATGGAACTTGGCTCTAGTGTTAGGCCAACTGTAAAGTTTAATATTTAATTAGAGATAGGAGATGTGCTTATAATCACATCTTTTGGTGTGATTTTGACTTTTAATATTTGTATGTTACCTTTTGTATATTACCTTTTAAATTTCCTAATGTCTTTTTCTTTTCCTCCTCTACATAGATTTGAAAAACTAAACATGGATGTTAAAGATGACTTCCATTTTAATACCTAGGACTTGGTTTTTAAGAGAGATAATTTCATAGAGTATGGTGTCTAAGAGTCTTGTAAATATAGGTGAAATAAAAGTGCCAGCTTGACTTCAACCTTGTTTTATCCAATGTGGAGTGAAAGGAAAG
Organism: Torreya grandis; assembly: GCA_037957365.1. Taxonomy (NCBI): domain Eukaryota; kingdom Viridiplantae; phylum Streptophyta; class Pinopsida; order Cupressales; family Taxaceae; genus Torreya; species Torreya grandis. The sequence goes on along the minus strand of JARHVA010000873.1, from coordinate 2,981,267 downwards.
GAAATCAAAAGGAATGATACATGAAATAATTTGAATTACATCAAATCACAAAAAATGTGAAAAAAGGTGAAAGAGGCATATAATGATAAAAAAAATGTGATTCCTTATCATAAAAATAAGGGAAGTGGAGGAAAACATGCTGGCATAGATTGTTGTGCAAATTCCATCTATCAAAAGAAGTAAAAGCTAAAGCTGAAAACAAGGATCAAAAACACATTCTAGAAAAGGAAATGACAAGAAATTAATTTTATGAGGAAGGCCATGTCCTATCCATGGTCTTACACTGAAACTCATAAAAGAGAAACCCACTTGGGTATCAAAAAGCATGGAAAAAGTATGAAAATAAAGAAACTATGGTACATCATGAAGAAGACTGGGTAAAAAGAGAGAACTGCTATAGAGGGAGAGACTCGTGTAAGTATCTTGAAAAAAGTGTTAGATAGATAACATATAGAAATAATGAAAAATAAGGGAAGGATACTACACTAACATCTATATCAAGGATGATCATGTGAGAGACAAGCCTATGTGTCTCAGAAGGTTTCTTGAAGTTGAATTAGTTTGGTAGCATATTAGGTAAAATAATAGTGGGCATCGTAAGATTCCCCAAAGGGTAAGTGGATGTAGGTATGGGCATTACAAGATGCCCCAAAATTTTAAGAGATATGTGGGTGAACATCGCAAGATGCCTGAAAGGTTAAAGTAATATGTGTATGGGCATCACAAGATACCCTAAAGGCTAAAGTAGTATGTGGGTGGGAATTACAAGATGCCCCAAAGGCTAAAGTAATATATGAAAGGTTTATTGAAGTTGAATTTGTTTGGTAGCATGCTAGGTAGAATAAAAGTGGGAATCATAAAATGCCTCAAAGGGTAAGTGGATATAGGGATAGACATCGTAAGATGCCCTAGAGTCTGAAGTGATATGTGGGTGGGCATCATAAGATACCCTAAATGATAAATTAATATGTGGATGGGCATAAAAATATGCCCCAAAATCAAAAAAGAGGAATAAAAGATAAAAATAAAAAGAACCCCCTATAGTGTCTAAATGCATTTAGGTTGTCTAAAAAGATTTTGATAGGGGACATGATGCTTGAGGAAAGAAAAAGGATACCAAGGAATAAAAATGAAAGGCATAGACAAAGAAATAAGCAAGTAGATAGAGAACTACGTTAGACATATAGGTAAAGCAATAATAGTACATAGTTGACTGGGCCAACCTAGTATTAAAAATAGGGTCTAAAAACTAAGAAAATATAGAGACATAGTTGACTGAGTCGACCTAGTTCTATAACCTAGATAGAAAACAAGTAGAAAAATATACAAAATTTATAGGGTTTAGCTAATAATATACTCTAGGAAGTAGAAAAGAGTATTGTGTTAGTAGGGTCGACCTAGTATTGTAAGTAGGGGAAACAGATAGTCTGTAAGAGACTATGTCGAGTAGAACGACTATGTACTAAAAAAAGAAAAAAATTGCAAGTACTTTTGAAAGAAAGAAATGAAAAAACATACACAATTAATTGGTTCAATGAGAATGATCTAATTGAAACACAAAACACAAAACCTTGTACCAATGTTGGCCAATGCAAATTTCTAGAATACAACATATAATTGAGCAAAGAACAAGCAGTCAACTTGGAAGTAAATTCTAAGTGATCATTCTAAATGTTGTTAGATTATTAGATTATTATTTTAAGTTTGATAGGAAGTTGGTTATAAACAAGGAACTAGAAAGCAATCTATAGATGGTTTTAGGACATTTAGGTTGAAAGGGATCTATGTTGGCAATGATATTGGCTTGCTATTGGGGCCTATCCCCTCACTTCACACACCACAATGATAAGGGTGTCGGGTGATTTGCCAATATATACCATTAACTATGTGTTTATACTTGGCCAAAAAACTAAGTCAGCTTCCCCCTTCATGATGAAATCCAAGTAGGTAGGCTTTGGATAGATAATTATTTAAATGTGTGTTTAAGATTATGTGATTTGGTAGTGTGTGCATAAAAAAAATGTAATATACCTAGGAAGGGATAGATTAGTAGTATAACTAATAGAATAGTGAATAAGTATTTTAATAACATATGCATAATAATGATTTGGGTAAATTAAGATAGTATAAACAAACGGGCAAAGGCCATTGTAAGGCATCCAATAAGTTATTTGTAATAAATCATTGTTTTTAAGGAGGTAGCCACCTCAAAGTGGCAAGTGATTCAAAATTATTCCTTCCATAAAAGCAATTGTATGTAGTTAGTATATTACAGTCAATATATGATCATTCAGTATTTTTCAATTATATGAGAGTGAGGTTCCTAACATATGGTATCAGAGCACTTTCTAGGGCCATTTCTAAGTAATTTTTTTTGTAAAAGATTGAGTGAATTATAAGTTTTTAATTTTGTTCACCGTATGCTCTCACCTTGCCTTAATAGGATCCTGGTGATCAAAAAGTGGATATAAATTATGGTTTGGGTTTGTGTATGAGAGGTATTTTTGTAGATATATTAGGAGATTATGTTTTTAAAAATGTAAGTTTTGTGGAGCCAATTGGACATATAAAACTAGATCTCTTATTTCTTTACAATTTTAAGTGCATAATTTTATTTTATTTTCAAACAAAACTGACTGTTATTTTGTAAACTACTCATAGATGGTAGCAAATTGAGCCAAACAATTTTTGGGTTTGGTGCACCTCTTTTCTAGTTTTCTAACTGCACCAATAGAGGCCACTTATCACATTAAATACTTGTTGGAAGTGATAATTCCTGGAATAGATGCAACTAGTAAGGATGTTCTAGTAATGATTTTTTTTATAATTATACCAGCTCATTGGGGTTCCAGCACTTCTCTTTTCCATTCAAGAAAAAAAGAAGAAAAGAACCAATGAGTTCAAAAAGATAAAAATCAAATCAGAAGGCTCACATGATGAAATAAGGTCAATGTACCATGCATCATGATTAAGAGAAAATAATGAAAAGAGAAGAAAATGAGCCTAAGGTATCTTTGTCAGGGCTATAGACACCTGGCTAACAATAGAGCAATCCCTGACCTTCCCTTGTTTTTTAAGCTTTAATAGACACTAGAATGAAACCTACATATTCATCAAGACTTAAAATAACTCATGACAATAAGGGTTAAATAAACTACATTTGACACACATAGATCCAAGAAATTAGAAGGAAAGTATGTTATATGTATTAACTTAGGATTCTCTTTCATGTTTCTGATTTAAGTATTCTTTTGTGGCACACTTCATGATCGATTTAAGGATTGTTAACCAAAGTTTTGGGTTCTTGAATGTTCAGAGCATTCCTCTTACCCATTTTTTTAATATTATGGTCTTAACTTTGATCCTTCTTCTATATGATTATGTAAAATTTGAGAATAGATTGATTATTGGCTTTTCATACTTTGGAAAAATGGTGTTTTATATATATTTCTTGGGCTAACTATATTAATGCACTTCAAGATTTTCTTTGAACTATGCAGAGGTTCCAGACTTAAGTAATTCAAAGAGTTTATTCAGGCATTTTGTATTAGACATTTTATCTAATACATTTTTATTCAGGTTTACTCTTTTTGAGTATTTTATCCAGGTTGATGCGGGTTTTTCATGTTTTTGGTCTAATTCTTTCGAGACTTATTCTCTCGAGACTTATAGAATTTATCTTTGTTGGGTTTTTTGTTTTTGGGTTTATATTTTTCCATATTTTTTCCTCAAAACTTATATTCTACAATAATTGGTCTTTGAGATTATTATGTCAAACATTTTTTTTGAGATAATTTCCCAGAAGCCATTCATCTTTGTCAGGTTTATTGCATTTGATATTTTGTCCAAAACAATTTCCTTGAAACCATTCATCCTTGTTAGGTTTATTGCATTGGAAATTTTATCTAAAATAATTTCCCCAAAGCCATTTATCCTTGTCAGGTTTATTACCTCAGGGATTTTGTTTGCAACATTTTTTCCCACAATAATTTACCTGATCTATTTTCCATGCAATGTTTTGCCCAACGAAATAGACTTGCCCTTCAGCCTTTTTCCATTTGCCCTTCAATTTTTTGACATGGCCTTTTGCCTTACAAATTTGACCCTTTAAGACTTTTATATTGGGTATCTTTCCCTATGAAGTAAATCCTCTGGACTGTCAAAATTACCCTTCAACCTTTTGGAGTCAACCCTTTACCCCCCAGAATTGCCCTTCGAATTTTTGCATTTTTGGCCCTTTTGAATTATCCTCCAAGATTTTTGTCCAATGAACCTACCCTTTGGTATTTTTTCAGATGACCCTTTAGCTTTTTGGAATTGCCTTTTTGAAATAAACCTTCCAACCCCTTTTGCCCTTTGGAAATGCCCTTCATGACTTTTGTCCTAGGCCTTTGACCTTTGAAACAATTCCTTCAGACATTTTGTCTGAGACATCATTCCTTTGACCTTTTTGAGACCATCCCTTTGACCACCTTCAGACATTTTGTCCAAGAAATCATGCCCTTTAGCTCTTTTGAACTTATCCTTTGGGACTTTTGTCCCAAGATTTTTCCCTTCAGCCTTTGCCCTTTAACCCTTATCCTTCAAGATAATTATCATGGATATTTTATCCTATAGACTTACCCTTCAACCTTTTGAAAATCCCTTCGGCCTTTGAGAAGTAGATCCTTAAGGAATTTTATCATGGATGAAATTCCCTACAAAGTAGACCCTTCATATTTTTGCTCGTCGAAAATAAACCTTTCAGGACTTTTGGAAGTGACCCTTCAGGATAATTGCTTCAGAGCTTTTGCTTGACAAAATAGGTCTTTAAGGAAATAATTGTGGACATTTATTCCAAGATAATTCCCTCGATGAAATTAGTCTACGGATATTTGATTCAAAACAATTTTCTTGATGATGTACATACCCCACACAAAATGTTCATAATAATTACCCCACGTAAAATGCCAAAATAATGCCCTACTACCAAGATTAATAGACTAAAACGCCATGAAATTACCAAGTGTCACCCCTACACTTTATTATTATATATATATATGCTAAGTCACTTTTTATTTATATTTGTAGGAGTGAATTTGAAAGTGATAGATGTCAATATCGTGCAGAGTCAAAGAGTCAAGCACCAAGATTTGATGGTGCACATTAACTCAAGTGTCAAGGATCTAATAGTGCATAATCAAAAACATGTCCTAGGTGTAATTTTCAATGATTCAAACAATGGTCACATTTCAAAAGCTATAAACAAAGTTTACAAGGCTTGACACTAGCAGAGATGCAATCTAACTTAAGTATTATTCAGTGAGGTTCAAAGATAAAATTCTAGATGACTAGGGCTAAACATGCAAGAATCCTCATCCAAGCCAATAAAACTCACCTCTTTTTGCTTGAAGAGGCTATTTTCAGCCACTTCTAGATGAAATCAATCTTAAGCTACCATTTTTAGTGCTACCTCAACATCTACACTTTAACCATACCATGCTACACCAAATATCACTCCCAACTTGTGCATATTATTTTTCAGTCGTTCCATAAATCCAAGACACTAGAAATAGAATAACTGACTGCTTTTGCATGAATATTTCAGATCTACATGATCTTCTTTAATTGGGCATTCAGGTTTTTAAAACTAGATCTCATCTTGGAGGTATTGTGTATAAAATTAGGCAGACCTCGTAGCCTAATCTATCTTTTTATTGATAATTCTATTTTTGTGTTTTGAATGTATTTACTACAAACTATAACCTTTGGAGAGAAATAAAGTTGAATATTTATCTTTCTTGTCTTAAGATATCTCAGTGTGTGTGCAATCTATTTTATTATTTGTGGAATCTTTGTCTTTGTTTCAGTTTCAAGAAATTCATCTGTGGTATTTTACCCTCTTGAAAATATTGTTTGAAATAAATATCCTTTTCCCTTTTGTGAAAAATAGATAAAATATTACCTCTAATTTCCATTTGTATGAGTATATGCTAAAACAAATTCAACATATTTTCTTCTCTATTTTGTTTATCAAGCAAGCATTGGAATCCACTATAAAATATTTGGTGCAATCACTATATTTTCAATTTTCTTCAAGTTTCAATTCTGTAACCCTTTTCCCCATCAAGACCCTAGTTTAGTATTCAAAGCACTAAAGAGTGAGATTTGCACAAAACTAGTATCTTATTAGTTTGCATCAAATTTAGTGAAAGGAAGCCAACCTTATTTGAAGATTAACCTCAAATTGCCAAGGTCCCACAACTTTGGAGGTTTTTCCATTGTATCATTAGGTAATTACATAACAAGATAAGTGCAATCCTATATGATAACAAGAACCTTGGTGGGTTGGAGGATGTAGAGAAAGTGAGATCATTGTTGAAGTGCCTTGATTTTTACTTGAAAATTCTGCCAACTATGTGGACTGGGTTGACCTAGTTCTGTAGTTCCTTGTTTTCTAAAACCTGTAAAGAATACTATGCTGACAATGTTGACCTAGTATATTTTTTGGAAGTTTAGAAGTGTACTATGTTGATAGGGTCAACCTAGTATCATGTCTAAAAGTTTTAAAGTATATTATGTCGATAGGGTCAACTTAATATCCTCTATCTAATGAAGACCTACACAAATAGAACATAGTCATATTGATGTGACTATGTGTTAAACCTTCACACAAAATTTAGAAACTATACCAGCACTATCAACCTAGTATCAAAAATATAGAAAAATACTAAATAAAATAATAAAATAAATAAAAATGTGAATAAAACCTATAAGGGTTAAATTCAAGTTAGGTTCACCAAAATATATGTAATCAGAAATGCACCATATCTATAAATCATTCTTAACTTAGAGAAGATAGATCATACTTATACTTCTGATTAGGGGGATACATTAGATAATCAAGAACATGACCAATATGGACACACACTAGACCCAATTAGGGGATCTCTTATTATAATATACAATTTTAGGGATGGTTCTAAATCCTACAGTCAAGCACAATCATATGATAACCCTAATTAAGCAATATGTTTTCATATCTCACTAAAATAATAACAAGCGAAGCAAAAAAATCTAATCTAGTGCTCACCAAATCTTGTGGCACAATATGGGGGTTAGTAAATAAATAAACATGCATACGATAATCTCAATTAAGCTATGTCTGAGTAATACCCTAATACATGAATACTAAGAGTAATATTATTCCAAGCCAATACTTATGCTACTTCTATCTACTAAAGAGAGGAACAAAGTTAGAGAACACTTATCAGAAAGATGAATCCATGGAGACTCAATCTCTCCCTTGGACAAAGGGTTTTGCAAGAGTTTATTGTGGTTTTTAAGGATCACTAAGAAAGGCCAAAGCATCCAAGACTTCTCCACATGACTAGATTCTCTAAGTAGAAGCCTATACTAAGATTCTTCAAGTAAATTAATGAAAGAGTAGATTGTAAATAAGTGCAAGTGAATAATTACTCTTGTTTGTTTGTAAATAATGACAACATAATCTTGTATATATAGGAAAATTCATTCCTAATCCCTTTCAAAAGTCTCATTCGACAAGGTTAACTCAGTCGGCCTAGGATAATTATGGATAGAAATTCTCTAGGTCATAGGATAGGTTAGCCAAGTCTTGATGTAGACCCTAAATGAATTTTACTCAAAATAGTATAGGGTTAACCCAGTCGACCTAGTATAGTAGACTGTCAAAATGGGTTTAAGGTAATAAAAGAGGGATGAAAAGTGATAAAAGACTAGAGGAGTATGCAAAAGAGGAGTAATAGCTTAGGGAATTATTTTTAAGAACTGGTTGGATTGGTAATAAGTGGAAATAAGGGATAACAATCTTGCAAAGCACTAATGGTCTTCCCACCCCTTTCCCAGTACACCCTTTAAGGTGTGCACTTAGATAATTAAGTCTGAATGGGTTACTGTAAGATAAAAACCATCAGTAATTAATAAATGTTGAAAATATTATGTTAACACATCTTACCCAAAAATTTATTTAATGCTTTTGCCTATCTATTAGCCTACAGATGGTAAGTTGTACTTATATGGTATGATATCAAGAATTCTTTCATGAGAGTCTTAATAGTATTACTAAGAAATTCCTTGCCTGTATCACTTACCAGCTTAACTAGACATCTAAACCATATGATAAAGTTTTCATATAAGAACTTGGTAATATCCTTCATACCACATCTTGCAGTGGTAGTAGCTTCTACCCATTTTGTGAAATAGTTGATTGTCATGATAATGTATCTAGCATGACTAGGATTACTTGAGGGAAGTATAGGTCTATAAAAATAGATTCCCCATTGTCCAAAATTCTATTCTACAAACATAAGAACCAAAGGAATTTCATCACACGAATTAGGCTTACCCATTTGTTGATAAGAGTTGTAGTGTTTAGCAACTATGTGCACATCTTGAATTATTTCCTAGCAGTAGCATCTCCTATGAAGTGTCCTCCCATAATGCCTTTGTGAGCTTCTTGAATTATTTGGGGTTGTTCATGTTCTAGAGCTACCCTACATCATACATCATCTTTACCCAGCTTGTATAATATACCATTAATGAGGCTATATGGTATAGCTCTAGTAACCAATTATTTCTTGTCTATTTACACTCTTTAATGCTACAAAACCATTTTTACCAAAACATAAAATTTCATTCCTTTTAATCTTAAATTTCACTCTTTAGTGTGGCAGTTGTAGCTTCCACATAGGATGTCATAATAGCCAAGGTAGTGCTTAATTTGATACACATCAAATATACATCGATCTTGGAGATGGTATGTACACTAATGGGGATTGAAGCTGAAAGTATAATAGATGACACAAAATTGGTAGTGCTTATGAACATGGTAGAAATTTTACCTTTCCTCCATTCATCAAATATAGAGAAATGAACACTATTGATATGAATACAATTGCTAATGTTAGTTTTAATGAGAATGAAAATATAAAATGCTTTAAAATATTTGTATCCATATTTATTTTCATAAGGCATCTTGCATTGGTTGATTAAATTATATAGGATATGTTTTTCATTGAAGAATCCTTTTCCATGTTTTGTCTAATAGATTTTAGAGTCGTCTAATTAAGTTTTATATATAGTTAAATCATTTGTAATTTTAATAATATAGTATATTAATATTATATATAATAATAATATTATTATATAAAAAATATTAATAAAATATATATGAGACAAACTATTATAACATATCTTATAATACTAATATAATATTTTTATTATATATATTTGATATAATAAATTTATTATATTATATACAATATAATACTATACTATACTATATTATACAATATTAATATTAATATTTAATTGATGCGAGGGAAATCATCAAGCCATTTTTCCCCCAATGCCTCTTCATTAGAGGTCATGGGTTCAAATTGGCATGGCATTGTAACCCTGTCAATGCTAGGAATCCCCAATACCCACCACATTTGAATCAAGAGGATTTGAACTTGGCATACATAAATATCCCATTTCCAACTCTTGACAGGTCAAGCTCCAACTTGGGATCTATACTATTAATATTAATATTATATTATATATTATTATTATAATAATATAATACTATTATATATTCTAATAATAATCAAATATATATATATATATATATATATATATATATATGTATGTATGTATGTATGTATGTATGTATGTATGTATGTATGTATGTATGTACACACACTATTATTATAATATATATATAGGATTTCAATAAGGGGATATTAGTATTGTGTTAGTGAATGAAATCAAAATCAAACAAAACACACTAAATGCTAACACCTTAAGCCTATCTCAAAGGGGGAGCTTAGTGAAGAATAACAAATGAATAAAACACAAATAAAATGTAAGAAATAAACATTCCTTACCTTCCTTGATACTCCAAGAGTGTTATTTTATTGGCTTACTCACTTTATTCTCATGAAATATTTATCAAAGGAGACTTGGCTATCTCCTCTTCTCCTTGAAACCTTGTGGCTTATGGCTTTCCTTTGCTCAATAATTTGGCATTATAACACTAATCTACATGAGGCTCTAAAGTCAATTTGGCATGGTAACTTTGCATTATCCAATCTTCTTGAAGATATTTGAGCATAATAACTTTGCACAAAAAAATAGCTTATAAATGATGTTAATGGCCTCTCTATTTATAGATTTTGAAAAAAGGCTAGAATCAACTTGAACCATCCATCTCAAAATTGAGATGTGTGTCTAAGGATAAATCGAAATATTAAATTCATTCTATAAATATCCCCATTAATATTTGGGATAGAGGGGCATTGAATAGGCATGGAAGGGCTTTAATGAGGTATGGGAGGCATGAATCTTGATATTTGTGGCATTTATGGCCTAGGGATGTCTTCCTGAGAAATGATGCCACCTGATGATGAAGATATTCAATATTTATTTCTAAAAACAAGTATTCAACAAGTTTCCATAGAATTATTAATTAGGATCTAATTTGGATTATTATATAAACTTCTATACACAATGGATTATTATTGAACTGGTCAAGGGAAGACATATCACTTTGCTTGAATGTGACTTGTTGGGCTAGAGCTAGGTGTCCAACCAAAGCTTGAAATTTATCATGAGATATGTCACTGGCAATAGTGGATTGGGTTAAAAACTCATTCTAAATGTTATTATGGATTGTTGATGTTTGTAACAAATCTAAAATAGATATTTGTGTTGGTGTCTTCTACAATTATTCCACAATATCAAACTTCTTGTCTTGGTCAATGGTGAATGGTTTATTCTAACGCTGAATGGTTGGTTGGACAACAGGCAAAGTGGTAAATGGTTGTGGGCCTGGGATAGTAATTTTGACCTCCGAGTTTTGATTTTGTAATCAAGATTAGATGACAGACCATAATTTCTAAAACATATTGGGAATGACATGGGACTAGATAGGACAAGTTTTGGTTATTGATGCAATTGTATGTGGTCACATGGTAAGGGCAGGTTATCAGTAGAAGGTCCAAAAGTGGAAGTCCTAATTTACTGGTTCGCCTGTGTGTAGCCCCAGGTCAAAGAATGATTATCTATATAATTTGGTTGAGTGGTATTGTTTAGCAATAGTCTATATTGATTAGTACTTAGTCTAGGATTAATGGAGCTGGTATTAATGCTAACCCCTGCAAATATGAACTACAACCTTGTTATAGTCATGTGCAACTACATGGTAGGTTTGTTGGTTATTACCATTTTGACCTTGGTTTTGTATATTATTCTGACATTGTAGTTTCTGTTGTTGATTCTATTGGTTTGGCCTTTGATTTTGATACTATTGATTTTTTTTTGCATTGGTTGATGTTATTGTTGTTGATTGTTATGCTACTGGATGTTATGTTGGGGAAAGGGGTTTGATAAATCCCAAGAGTTTCATTGGAGGTGGAAGCACCATTAAGCAATGTTATCTCCCCATTTTCCAACATATTCTCAATTAAATTCTTGATTTGCACACATCTTCATAGATTATCCCTGTTGACATGATGATATTCATAAAATTTGTTTTCATGGTACCAATTTGGGTTAGGAATGCCTTATAGATAATGCTTTGGTATAGGCCAACTAATCATATTAATAATGACAAGTTTGTAAAATATAGACTCAATAGGCTCTCCTAGGTCACTAAAGACATGATGCGTAGGCATATTTCTCCTTGGAAGAGGGGTTTGTAATGGTAAAGGTTGATGCATTTATTGCATAAGTCTTAGCTATTACACTTGTAGCATTGGTTGGAGAGGTTGTTAGGTAGGAGTAAGTTAAAAAGGTGGTACAGATGATGTTTTCACTATTTGGACATGATGTGACTTGATTACTCCATTACCCACAACATTCCTATTACAATTGAATTTCTTTGGTCTATCTTGGTTATTGGCCTATGTTGGTTGTGATGCTTACACTTGGATTGGATGTTGGTTTTAGCCACTTACCTAATTGGTACCTTGATTCTGATTAGTTGAATTAAGATTGATGATCCCTTTATTAATAATAGCTCACTCAATCAACAAGCCTTTGTCAATTATCTCCTTGAAAGTATGTGCACATTGTAGTTCTAGATGGTAAGCTATCTCACTATGCAAATTTTTAGTAAACATAGTGGCTAATTATTTATTTGGTAAACTATGGTTAAATCAGCTTGCAAGGGCTCTCCATCACTGTAGATAATTTGCAATACTCTCACCACCTTTTTATTTTGCTTGTGTCAAGTCAACCAATGAAATCTCATGTTTGAGATTATAGGAAAAGTAATCATAAACTTATCAGAATGATAATAAAAAACTATTACTAAATTCTTGGGTAACTTTAAAAACAACTCTAAGGCTTGTCGAACCAAGATATTTAGAAACAAAAATAAAAGGTATATTTCTCTATATGCCACTAGTTGACATGCAACAAAGAACTCGGTTAAATGGGCCTTAGGGTCACCTTTAGCTTTGTATTTGTCAAATTTTGGTGGTTCGTATCCTAGAGGAAATGGTATCTGCAAGTACTCTATATTAAATGGATAAAAACACACATCATTTAATTTAAAATTTTTAGTCTATTTCTCAGCCTGAATGGTAGCAATTGCATCCTTCATCTGTTGCAATTCTTGGTATAGGAAACTAGAGGAACATTGGTTTGAGGGAGAATATTGGTTTGGGTAATGGTTGAGAGGTCACAAGTGGGACACTTTGACCAGGGTATGATGGAGATATTTATTTGGGTACATTTTTTTGGTTGGGAAATGGATCGAGAATATGCATATGTGGATTAAGATGTACTTGAAATTGCACATTTGGTTGTGTGATATTCTAGTTTGGGTTGGATATGAAGGTTTGACTTGGAATATTTTGTGGTTGGGATGGAGGGATATAACTATACTATGCCTATTATGGTTGAAAATGGATATACTATTGACTAATCAAAATTTGCTATTGAGTAGGAACTTGTGAACCAAGACCCTATCTCTGAACTTGTGGCATAATTTGAACCGATTGTTGTCTAGTAGGTACTTGAGAAACATGAGAGCCTCCTTATTGTACAAATCCTTACTGGGAAACAAACTCATGTTAAAAATTTGGCATATATCACTGATCAATATCAACACATTGTTGGATAGTCATCATTTGGTTTTAGATTGATACACTAGTCTATGATTGAAGAGGTATGTTTGTCACTACTTGATGAGGCAGAATATTAGTTGCCCCTTGTTGAGGTGGAAATACATTCAGCCTCTATTGCATTGGTACAGTAGATTGTCCTTGTTATTTTGGAATACTACTCATCCCTTGTTGAGGAGGATTAGGATTTGTCATATTTTATTGTTGAGGTGTGACATTAGGTGTTGTTTGACTACCTAATCTTATTGGTTGCATGGTTAATGAAGTAGCTGGTTGAGGTTGGGATGTATATAATCCTACTCCCTGATATGATGGTCTAGTCATGGTATTAACTACAAGCACATGTTGTTGACTAGTTGTTTATGTGTTAGTACCACTTTGATTTGGATTGGATGTTACTTTCACATTGTCCATTATATTTTGCTCATTATTCTGCATAGAAGCAGAAGACACTTCTTCAGTAATGGGCATATGCAGCAAGTTGTCTACTGAAGAATTTTACATGAATGGGCCTAAACTCTGATTGTCTTGACCAATTAATTGTATCAAAACTCTTGTTGAAGGAACTAATTCAATAAGAGGTTTTCTCACCATGGTCATCTAATTGAAATTGCATGCTAGATTCAAGTAGGTTTGATATGCCATCTACATTTGGTTAAAGTAGTTTTCCATGAAGTTTTTGCTTCTGCTAGGCATATGAGGGTCCGGATATGTTGTTTGGACTGGAGCCAAAGTATTGGTATAATAATCTTGTTGATCATAAATTATATTATGGGGCATTCTTACTAGGCTTGGTGAATTCTCATGGGGGAAGTCTGCCAGAATCTTGGCTCCTACTTCTATGGCTCAAACCAAAATCTCATCTTTGTTCTCTAATAAATGACACTAAACTAAAAATGGATTGTATGTGGAAGGTGTATTAGTAGAGCATGACTATTTTAGAACTGGTTCATTAGCTATGTGTATTATAGTTAGGTATTGTGCGGTTTGTTCTTGGTCTTGTTTTGAATAAGGTGGTGTGTTAACCAAATAGTTAGCTAATAGATCTTGGCTTTGTGCTGCTAATTGAGTATCATAAGAGCTATAAAGATCCATCTCATAAGCAATATTATCTATGTAGGGGTCTTGCATCATTTTTTCCTATGTAACCACATTGTTAATCCCTAGATTGTACATGAGTCCACTACGAGTGTAGAAGTACATGTTGGGATCTGTTGGATGAATATTTTGTCAACCAACTAACTGGCATTCAAAATAGTTCCTATCACCACAACATAGGGAGACCAGTCAGCTAGATGTATATTTTTACTACATTAGTAGGGGATAAATCTCTCCTCTCATTAAGGTGAGGTTCCCTATAGATATGCAGGAGATGCAGGAGGGTATCTACTATATATATGAGAAAATTAATATGTAGGGGGTAGGACAAACCATCCGTCTCTCTTCTTTTAGAGATGATGCTAATAAACCAAGGAGAGATCCTAGATAATGGGGAAGGTACTTCTCTTCTTTTAGAAGCAACTTTCAACCAAAAGCCAGATTTCTTTCCAAATAGTAGAAATCTTGGTGCAATGATAGAAGGCACTTCTCTTCTTTCAGAAGTGTTCTTCTGTAGGTAGTAGGAATCTTTCAAGCAGCAAGTAACCGATAACAGGGGTGTTGAGTGACCAGTAACTCGAGAGAAAAAGATACAAAGAACAATGGGGCCACCACATCATCCCAAGGCTCTTTACATAGGAAAGGAAAATGCAAACACACTTAAGGTACTTATGGGGGCACAAAGTCTCCCCACAATTGGCCTTCAGGACACCTTCCTAATCACCTCCACTAGTTCCAATTGTTAAATCAAATAGACAAGAAAGCTCCTCCAAAACAGACATATGAACAATCTCCTAAGATAACACAAGCTATAACAGCACAAAGTCTGCAAGTAACTTGTTTTCTCATTCAGATAAAGTAATATGACAAACAATCTGAGCTCAAAGTCTCATTAATGCCTTTAAATTTGGGTAGAGTGTAGTTTATGATCACAGAGAGATCTCCTTTAAAACAATAAGAGAGTTTACAATATATAGCTACCAAGGAAGACTTGGTGCTTTAACTCCATGGGATAGCTTATGCGATACACTCATTGCCTTGAATGCATCTTCAATCCTGTCAAAAGAGCATGATGGAACAGAGGTGGCTATCTTAACTATTGCACATCCTTTCATCTCAAGTACCTCCTCTTAGATCTAAAACTTCTCTTATTTTCTTCTGATGTCTGCACTTTGCCTTTACTCCCAAGGGACAAACAACCTATGTCTTTAATGCTTCAGGGCTTGAAAAATTAGATTCATTGTTTAAGGGCTCAAAAAATCTACCAAATTTCATTACTACATATATCCTTGAGATCTTCTATGTTGCTTTCTTCATCTTGTAGTAATTAGAGCTCTTAGGCTCTCCCTCTTCAGTGACTTTTCAAATTTAGTGCCACATTCAAAAGTTAACAAACATTTCATTCTCTTAAATTTGACATCTCTAGGGCCGTCACTCGTTCACCATTTTAATGGCTTGGGTGGCCTTCAAGCTTTCTCTCTCCAACGGGCTATGTGCTAGCTTCCAGTGTTTTTTGGGAATCATGCAGATGGCAACAAGTGGTAGCTTTCACCGAGTTCTAGCGAGACTGCGGAGATCAAAAGGATTTATTCAGACTATCTCAGATGATGACATGTGGCATGTTCCACTCACTTCTGTGACTTACTCGGGGCCCACCATGGTCTTTAACAAAAATAAAAAGCAAAAGAAAGAAGCCACAGATAATGACCCTTGTCAACTTCCACCAAGCTTTGTAGGGGACATGTGGCACGTTCTGCTATTCTTAGATGAATACATTAGGGCCTTCCATAGTTTCCACTTATCTCCATCTATGGGACTCAGAGAAGTTTATTAAAAGAAGCCTTACCACTTATGAAAAGGGTTGGAGATGCAGACACTGACACTTGTCGCGCTCCATGGAGTTTCAATGGGACACATGGCGGCTTTCACGGGTTTTTTCTAGAACCTGTTGATTGAACCTGCAGATTAAACCAACTGTTTGAACCAAATATTTGCTACTTCTTTCTTTGACTGAGGCCGCCTTTGAATTGCTTAAACCTTTGAACTTTGAACTCTTTCAGTTCAAATTTCAATAGGTTCATTCTCTTTATTGGGCTCAGCCTTGGGTCTTTTGAACCAAACGTGTTGAACCATTAGGTTGTTGAACCCATTAAACCATTGAACCAAAATGGTTCAAGGTTCAACAGTTCATGCCTCCATTTTTTTGGTAAGTGTTTGAAGCTGTGGAACAGTTGAACTTTGTTGAACTTAGATGAAGCGTTTGACCCGTTTGAAGCTTGCCACCGATATTAAACCTTGAACCCATTGAACTTTGAACCAAAGTGGTTTAAGGTTCAATGGTTCATTGTTTCATTCGATTAGAAGCTTGCCAATGACCCTTTTTCAATTTAACCAAAGCGTTGAACCTATCCTGAAAGTGTCCAAGTGCGAGAAACTAGTCCCTTTTGATTGAACTCGCCTATAGAATCCTTTGAACCCGTTGAACCTCCTAATTTCAAGCATGTTGAGTCCATAGAAACATATCTGTAGAGTCCATAGATTTTTGGAAAAGCTTTGAAAAATGAAGAACTTGAATGCTCAAAAGAATTTTGAGAAGGGAAGAGATTATTTTGGTCTTGCAGTACCAAAATAGCTCATATGTTGTCCCAAAAATGAGTGACATTTTTGGGGACCAATAGCTGGCTGCAGTTGGGGAACTTCCTTCTATTGTAAAATAATCGAAGGGAGTAGAATCCATAATCTCCACTGCCTTGAAGTGTGCCATTGGGCTACGAAGTCATGCTACCTAAAAAGAAAAGTGACAAAAATGAAAATGAAAAGCACAAAGCAAAACTAAAGACTATACAAATATACATATGTACAGATGAACTTATCTGGCACTTTAAGAATTGGAGTGCCTCAGATGCTGCTCCTTAGAAGTAGAGAGAAGAGTGTGTCATCTTGATAGACTAGCAGGAAAACATTTTTCCCCCAAAAATGATGATGGGCGAATGGAACTCTCCACCAAAAAACCACTTTTCTGTGTCTTCCCCTTAGTTTTGTCTTCTTCTTGCCCTGAAGCAAGATGTAGTCTTTGAACTGAAAACCATAACTCTTTGCTCTCTTGACAAAGAGTTCCTCTTGCTGATTTTGGAGCACAGCAGTATGGTCCACTACCATAGCATGTGGCTCTTCTAGTCCAGTGAAGCACATGATTTGATTGCTCCCCTCAAATTCCTCTAATTCTTCTTCATTTAGAGGGAGGGTTCTTCTACACTTATGCTGCACTCCACCAATTCTTCTACTATTTCATCCCTACCTGAAGACTCAAACAAAATTTGGGCTTCAGGGGCCAATGTTCAGGTCTCGACACATTTGACATGATCAATTATGTCAAATGGCTAGATTGGACTAGGCATAGGGGATGGGAGTTCTTCCTTTTGGTTTTTGGGAGGGGTGGGAGGACTGTCCTACAAATTTGAAGTAGAAGTTGTAGGGATGTTTGATGTACTTACCTTCTTAGCAATCACTAGGTCCTTTGGCTAGATGGGTAGAGTGGTCCCACGCTTAGCAATTGAAATTGTAGGTTGAGGTTGCTCCTCTATTTTCACCTTATCAACTGATTAAGCTGATTAATTCTTGGATTAAGTGAATACTATGCATGATCCCTCAGCTGCTTCTCCTTCACTTCTGGGTTCATCCTAGTAATCCAGGAAACTAATGTGGGAGTCACCAGCTGACTCTTCTTGATCCTTCGTGAAGAGATCAATGTCATTTTCTTGATTAAACTCAGGTTGGAAAGAGAAATCATGCTCTATTTCCAAATATCCAACTGCTGAGTTAGCTGGAGGTGCTTCAATGGCAAGGTTCCTCTATGGGGGAGGAAGATGATTTGGCTGCCCTTGACCCCTGGCAGTATTGCCTTGGTATGCCTAATTCTAAAATGTCCTCCTTGGGACATCCTGATGAGGAGTAGAAAACATACCTTGGGCCATTTGTCTTCTGAGGGCCAGCACTTCATTTGCTAGCTTCTATACCATTGGATCAGTGGTGGCTGTAGGTGAGTATTTGAAAGATGTGGAGGATTCACCTCTATTTAGACCTCTTCTTATCTTTACAGCCAAGATAAGATCATCTTCTATCTTACTGGACAAGTCCTGAGCTTCAGCAAGGTCTATCTGGCCAGTACGCCTTAGCAAAAAACTCACTTCAGGTAGTTGTGAGTTGATGAAGAAGAACTTTAGGTTTTTAGGTGTTGGCTGAGAAATGATAGGAATCTAATTCTTCAGCTTGTCAAACCTTGCAATGCAATCCCTCATAGGCTCATGAGGCTCTTTCTTCATCTGGGTGAGCTAGGCTAGCAAGGCATGTGCATCTTTTGTAGGCTTGAACCTTGCTACAAATTTGGCTTTGATAGTGTTCCAGCCAATCACTGATCTAGTCTGCAGATGATAAAACTAGTCTATAGTAGCACATTGTAGTGTCTCCACAAATAGCCTGACTACCACATCTTTAAATTCCACCCCTAACACACCACAAGCTATGGTGAAGGGTGTAATGTGTTCATCAGGGTGAGCTTTCCCATCACCAAAGAATTTGGGGAAGTTCTTTCTTGAGCTGCATGGAAGCTCATGCAAAGGTGGAGTAAGGTTGAGTGGACCAAATGAATTACCCCAGGGGCCTCGAGTAGCCATGATTGGATTATGGAAAGTGGGGATAACAAATTTGGGTGGAGTATTTATAGGTAGAGCTCTATTAATAGTAGGAAAAGAAGCTCTGCCTTCTGTTGGTGACCTGGTAGGGGTAGGAAGAAGACTCCTAGTTCATTGAAGGTGAGGTTGTCAAAGAAACATCTCAAAATTGCTCTGCTATACCAACTCAAAAATAGGGTCAACAACACCTTGAGATTTTTGGCCTCTTGTATATCACAAAGTTGCCAGATTTGAAACAAAAGAATGGAAAAGGACTGGTCCTACTTCAGCTTGGAGCTTGAGGCTTCAAACTACTTGTACTTCTTAGCAGTTCTAGTTTTGTAGACCAGATAATATCATGGAAATGAAGATGGGAGATGGAGATGGAGAAAGATGTTAAGGCTATAATGATACTGGGTAAGACCTAGATGAGAGTCACCAGACTCTATAATGGATAAGGGTAGGGACTGTTTCAATCTGAGGCTTAAGGCTTCAGATTACATGTTCATCCCCAATAGAGTCACCAAAAATTATTGGGTGAATATTTTATGGACCAGCTAACTGGCATTCAAAATAGTTCCTATCACCACAGCATAGGGAGATCAGTCAGCCAGATGTGCAGTTTTACTACATCAGCAGGGGATAGATCTCTCCTCTCATCAAGGGGAGGTTCCCTATAGATATGCAGGAGATGCAGGAGGCTATATATATATATATATTGTGTGTGTGTGTGTGTGCGTGCGTGCGTGCGTGTGTGTGTGTGTGTGTGTGTGTGTGTGTGTGTGTGTGTGTGTGTGTGTGTGTGTGTGTGTGTGTGTGTGTGTGTGTGTGTGTGTGTGTGTGTGTGTGTGTGTGTGTGTGTGTGTGTGTGAAAAGTAATACATAGGGGGTAGGACAAACCATCCATCTCATTTTTTTTAGAGATGATGCTGACAAACCAAGGAGAGATCTTGGATGATGGGGAAGGTACTTCTCTTATTTTAGAAGCAACTTTCAACCAAAAGCCAGATTTATTTCCAAATAGTAGAAATCCTAGTGCAATGACAGAAGGCACTTCTCTTCTTTCAAAAGTGTTCTTTCACAGGCATGAGGAATCTTTCAAGTAGCAAGTAACTGGTAACAGGGGTGCTGAGTGACCAGCAACCCGAGAGAGAAAGATATGAAGAACAATTGGGGCACCACATCATCCCAAGGCTCTTTACACAAGAAAGGAAAATGCAAACACACTGAAGGTAGTTATGGGGGCACAAAGTCTCTCCATAATTGGCCTTCAGGACACCTTCCTGATCACCTCCACTAGTTCTGCTTTTTAAATCAAATGGACAAGAAAGCTCCTAGGAAACAAACATATGAACAATCTCCTAAGATAACACAAGCTATAACAGCAAAAAGTCTACAAGTAACTTGTTTTCTCATTCAGATAAAGTAATATGACACTATCTGAGCTCAAAGTCTCAGTAATGCCTTTCAATTTCGGTAGAATGTAGTTTTTGATCATAGATAGATCTCCTTTAAAACAATAAGAGAGTTTACAATATATAGCTGCTAAGGAAGACTTGGCGCTTTAGCTCCATGGGACAGCTTATGCAGCGCATTCATTGCCTTGAATGCATCTTCAATCCTATCAAAAGAGCGTGATGGAATAAAGGCAGCTATCTTAACTGTTGCACATCCTTTCATCTCAACTACCTCCTCTTGGATCTAAAACTTCTCTTAGTTTCTTCTGATGTATACGCTTTGCCTTTACTCCCAGGGGACAAATAGACTGTCTTTAGTGCTTTGGGTCTCGAGAAATTAGCTTCATTGTTTAAGGGCTCGATAAATCAACTAGATCTCATTACAGCATATATCCTTGATATCTTCTGTGTTACTTTATTCATCACAAAGTAATTAGAGCTCTCAAGCGCTTCCTCTTCAGATACTTTTCAAATTCAACACCACATTCAAAAGTCAATAGACATTTCATTCTCTTAAATTTGACATCTCTAGGGCCATCACTGGTTCAACATTTTAATGGCCTGGGTAGCCTTCGGGATTTCTCTCTCTAGTGGGCTATGTGGAAGCTTCCAGTGTTTTTTGGAAATCATGTAGATGGTGACAAGTGGTAGCTTTTGCTGAGTTCTAGCGAGACTACGAAGATCAAAAAGATTTATTCAGACTATCTCAAATGATGACACGTGGCACATTCTGCTCACTTCTACGACTTACCCAGGGCCTGCCATGGTCTTTAATGAAAACAAAAAGTAGAAGAAAGAAGCCACAGATAATGACACTTGTCAGCTTCCACCAAGCTTTATAGGGGACACATGGCATGTTCTACTATTCTTAGATGAATACATTGGGGCCTTTTATAGTTGCCACTTGTTGCCATCTGCAGGACTCAAAAAAGTTTATTGAAAGAAACCTTGCCACTTATGAAAAGGGCTAGAGACATAGATGTTGACACTTGTTGCACTTCATGGAGATTTAATGGGACACATGGCGGCTTTTGTAGGCTTTTTCTTGAACCTGTTGATTGAACCTATAGATTGAACCAACTGTTTCAACCAACTGTTCAGTGCTTCTTTCTTTGATTGAGGCCACCTTTGAATTGCTTGAACCTTTGAACCTTTGAACTTTGAATTCTTTCAGTTCAAAGTTTAATTGGTTCATTCTCTTTATTGGGCTAAGCCTTGGGTCTTTTGAACCAAACGTGTTGAACCATTAGGTTGTTGAACCCGTTAAACCATTGAACCAAAATGGTTCAATGTTCAATGGTTCATACCTCTATTTTTTTGGTAAGTGTTTGAATCCATGGAATATTTTAACTTTGTTGAACTTAGACAAAGCATTTGACCCATTTGAAGCTTGCCACTGATATTGAACCTTGAACTCGTTAAACTTTGAACCAAAGTTGTTCAAGGTTCAATGGTTCATTGGTTAATTCGATTAGAAGCTTTTCGATGACCCTTTTTGGATTGAACCAAAGTGTTGAACCTATCTCGAAAGTGTCCAAGTGCGAGAAACTAGTCCCTTTTGATTGAACTCACCTGCAAAAGCCTTTGAACCTGTTAAACCTACTAATTTCAAGCATGTTGAGTCCATAGAAACATATCTGTAAAGTCCATAGATTTAAGCCTGTAGAGTTCATAGATTTTTGGAAAAGCTTTGAAAAATGAAGAACATGAATGCTCAAAAGAATTTTGAGAAGGGAAGAGATTATTTTGGTCTTGCAAGACCAAAATAGCTCATATGTTGTCCCAAAAATCAGTGACATTTTTGGGGACCAACAGGATCCATAGTCAATGATTTGCAATAAAAGGTGAAAGAGTTCTAAAAAATCTATAAATACAATGTCTAAAAGTTGATATTCAAACTTGGTCTAGATTCATTAAAATGATCAAAAATTTTTATGAAAATATTTGTGATAACTCTAGCTAACGTTAAGTGTCTAATGCTACACATCTTACACAAAAAGATTAAGTCAATGAACTAAAAATAAAAATGCTAAATGCTAAGATCAAAGTGTTTCAAATCAGTCTAATCTAGGAAATTAAAAGTTGTTAGGTCTTTTATCCAAATGTGACATCAAAATCTAGGCTCAAACAAGGCATGCGCTAAGACTATTGGCCAAATTGTGTCAAAATATAGACTTTGAAAAAATATGAAATTTTTAATCTAACAGATTTGAAACACTTCTAACAAATACTAAGCATTTGATTGTTGGACATGGACATGATCAAATAGCTATAAGATATGAAATAAAAGGCACTCTAGAGATAGTTTATTTTTCTCACAAATAATGGTATAAAACTTGGTTCTTTTGAGAAATAAGTTAGACAAAAAGTGAACAACATATATGTGATAGATAAAGGATCACAAAGGTATACTCAGATTGGTTTGAAAATATAGGAACAAATTTGAAATATATGCAAGAGGGCCTATGAAATAATATCTAAAATGTTTTGGGCAGCGTAATAGTGCTAGACTACCCAGAAGATGTGACAAAATGCTTGTTTCAAAAACTCTCTAAGGCAAAGATGATTTCTCACAAATTTGATAGCATAACACTACCTTTCTTGACTCAAATTATGCACACATTCTCAAAGTGTTGGTAATATCTCTAAAGTAAGAAGTGTTGTACTCAAATGGTCTCAAGACTCATGAAATTAGAATAGTATCACCAAATGTTAGTTTCATAGACTCAAAGTGCAAGTGTTTAGCCAAAAATGAATCAAGTCTAACTATGATGATAAACATGATTATGAGTCTCTAAAAATGGCCTTCAATCAAAATTGGAATTTAAACCCAAGTTAAAATAAGTTTATCATGTCAATGGTGAACCCTATTTAACACACCAACTTTTAGAACTTAGAAAGGTTCAATTTTGAATGTGAATTATCAACAAAGGACTTAAACAACTTTTAGACAAAAAGGTCTAGACTCATGTGGGTAGTATAACTATGCCAAAGTTGATGATATGACTCAAAATAAATTGTGATATATTTTAACAAGGAAAAAAATGAAGATTTATGTGGGCAGCATAACGCCTCCTTATTCAAACAAAATTGGGGACCATGTGTTTGGTTTGCATCATTTGTTTACACCAAGTTTTAACTCCAAACAAGACTTTAATCTAGGATAAATCAAACTAAATAATTACTCTTAGATCCTAAATTGACAACGTTTCTTGGTATTATTAGAATCTATCAATATACATCATTTGAAAGGATTTTAAGTGTTCATCCAAAAGTAAATGCACATTATATAGTAGGGTTTTTACACCCCCCCCCACTTCTCTCAAATGATAGTACTACAACATAAATGTTGAGGTGAACCTTACACCAACAATACTTCCATGGTAAGTGGGAATTTATCTAAGATCGATAAGTTTTCAAACGTTCTAGGGGAATCAATTACATAATGACCTTCATGTCAAACAATACAAAAATAAAAGCATGGATTTTAGGTCTGTATCTCTTGTCTTCTTGCAAAACTGTCTAGTCCTTTTTGCTACCACTACATCTTGTTGCTGGCTCAATGTAATGTGATGTCTAAAGTACCACTACGTCCCATGTGCAACTCCAATATGGATCCAAATGAAGTTAGTGCCAGGAGGTGAAACCCTAGGCTAAAACTTCCCTAAATAATTCATGGGAGGTAATGATGCCCCCCTCACAAGCCAAGTTTAAATGAAATAAAGAAAGCATAAAATAGAAAGACTTTAGGGTCATTGTTAAGGTTACCCAATACTTTTTTGAGTTTTTGGGGAGTGCCTTAGATGATGTTATTATTATGCCTTGGACTAGGCAATTTGAAAATAAGGAAAGCACTTTTGATTTCAAGGGTTCCCTAAAGGGGAAAAATGAAAGAGCATACACACAACATCCTTGTATTTTGCAAAAAAAAAAGTGTTAATTGAAATAAGTAATGAACATAAAAGCTTTGAAAGATTAGTTCATTTTTAAGCCCCAAATTGAAAGGTGTGGTGGTGTTCTTTTGACCCCTTGGTCTTAAGATTGTGAAATTTGAAAACATTCATTTAAGCATCTAAATTTTCCATTAAGCACCAAAATAATGTTCCTAGTTCATTTTAAAGCATGAAAAGGATGATCTAAACATGTTTTAGCAATTTTCCAAGCTGGTCCTGCAATGAAAAAGTTAGTATGCCCTTCAGCGTTGAAGCTAAATTTAGTTTGAAATAATGAACTTTGAAAAATGAAGTCTTGGGTCTTTTGCACAGTGTAATCTTGCTACTCCACAAAACAAAACCACAAGTTACAAGACAATCCCTCAACTTTAAGAGTTGAGGTATTGTAACCAACTACTAACAGTTTGTCATAACACCATGGCTCTATTTGATGATCCCATGAGTTGTAAAATGATCCTGTAACTTTAAGAGTTACGTTATTGCAAACAACAATCTCGCTACTCAGGGTCACAATCCCACTACTTGGGATAAAATGAGGTTTTGCGAAAAATTTTTATAACTTCAAGCTAAATTAGTGACATATTATGAAAATTTAGGAAAAAACACATGGTTTAAAAAAAATCAAAAATGGAGTCTGGATGACCCCAAACGAAGCTCCAAAAAATGCCCTGTTTTACACACTATAATACCATGACTCACAATGACAATCTCATGAATTGCATGAAAATCCCGCTAGTTTAAAAGTAGTGGCATTGTCACTTAACCTGCTAGTGGTTAGATGATATCGTGACTTGGTTTGGTAACCCCATAAGTTGTAGAACAATCCCACTATTAAGATAGTAGTGGTATTGTTAAACCTACATAGAAACACAAAGTTAGTTTGAAAGAAAAAATATCTTAGCACAATACCAAAAGTTGTAGGATAATCTCATGACTAAAGAAAAAATATGGTGCTTGTGTCAAAATAAACTCATGACTCCCAAAAAAATATGTTTTAACTCAAATTTTCACTCTTTTTGGATTCTTACTTCAAGATTCTGTAAGGAAATAATTAGTAAGTTGCTTGAAAGAGCTTTGTGATCATTTTTGTGAAGCTATTTGATCCCACCAGGCATGACATTTTTGAACATAGGATTATATTAAGGGGATATTAGTTTTGTGTTAGTGAATGAAATCAAAATCAAACAAAACACACTAAATGCTAACACCTTAAGCCTATCTCAAAGGGGAATCTTAGTGAAGAAAAAGAAATGAACAAAGCACAAATAAAATGAAATAAATACACATTCCTTACCTTCTTTGATACTCCAAGAGTGTTATTCGATTGGCTTGCTCTGTTTGTGATCATGAAGTATTCATCAAAGGAGACTTGGCTATCTCCTCTTCTCCTTGGCACCTTGTAGCTTGTGGCTTGGCTTCACATTATAACACTAATTTGCATGAGGCTCTAAAGTCAATTTGGGATGGTAACTTTTCATTATATAATCTTCTTGAAGATATTTTAGCATAATAAATTTACACCAAAAAATAACTTATAAATGATGTTAATGGCCTCTCTATTTATAGATTTTGGAAAATGGCTAGAATCAACCTGAACCGTCCATCTCAAAATTGAGGTGTGTGGCCAAGGATAAATATTTATATTAAATTCATTCTATAAATATCCTCATTAATATTTGGTATAGAGGGGAATTTAAAAGGCATGGAAGGGCTTTGATGAGGCATGGGAGGTATGAATCATGATATTTATGGCATTTATGGCCTAAACATGTCTTCCCAAGAAATGATCTCACCTGATGATGTAGATATTCAATATTCATTTCTAAAAACAAGTATTCAATAAGTTTCTATTGAGTTCTTAACTAGGCTCTAATTTGGTTGAATTATCTCTTAAGCATGATTAAGTACTTTGTGCACAAATTACTCAAATTGATCAAAATGCCTTGTTATTGGTCCAAAATTCAACTAGATTAGAATTGGAAGTTAATGTTAGATGCATTGGATTCATTATCCCATTTAGGATGTTACCAATAACAAATAACAAGATCACATGCCTTGTGAAAGAGATTTGATAGGAAAGAGAAATCCATAGCACCCAGGTTCATAATTGGCATTTTGACACAGAATTATCTAATCAAAGTTACCTGGCCCATAAATTGCACTACCCCATTTAGGGATACCCTAGCCAAAATTAGCACTTGACTATATCAGGTTCAAATATTTTAATGTGATTTAGTGTTTTTAGGCAAAATTATGCATTTTAGGTGGAAATTAGTCAAAATCCTAAATGGAGGTTATCGGTGGCCAGATTTAGGTGTCTACATATATTATTGTTTCTTAATGTTTCATATGTAGAAGGTGAGATGAGGTCATTATTCATAGGTATCGATTGAAGTATAACTATCATTTCACACTCTTTCACTCTATAAAACTTTGCTTTACCAAAACAAAAAATTATTTCCTTTCATGCGTAACTTACACTCTTTAGTATGGCAATTGCAACCTCCATAGAGGAAGTTATAACAACTAGGGTGATGCCTAATTTGATATATGTCATACCTCCATATCACTTGGAGAGATTATGAAAATATATCTAGTAATTCGAAACAAGATCCAATAGACTACCCAAAATTAAATGTGCTTATGGTCCAATTTAAAATTTTACCTTTCCTCCATTCATCAAATAAAGAGACATGAGCTCTAATTTTATCAATGTAATATCTAATGTTAGTATTATTAATAATGAGAATGGAAAACACTTAGAAATATATATATCCATATCTATTTTCATATGGAATCTTGATTTGGTCAATTAAATTATATAGGAGGTCTCTTTCAATGAAGACACATTTTCCATGTTTCATCTAATTCACTTTAGACGAGCATAATAGGTGACATGGATATGGAAATAGTACAAGTCGTATACAAAATTTTCACTTTGACTGAAGAACATGATGAAGCATATAGAAAAAAACATGACCATAACTTATATTACATTAGATTACATGATAAAGAAAATTGGAGTACTCAACTGTGCATACACCATACATAAAAGAAAATAATGGGAAACTATAATAGGATAATCTCTATTAATTGGTATCAACACATCAAACTAGATTTTATTACATCAAAGTACTATTTATAGCCTTTTATAATCCTATTATCTCTTAAATTTCTAACCTTTTGAGAAATAAAATGAAAGACTCTTCATATTATCCATTTATCTTATTAGACTTTCAAGGATGAATATGTACAAAACTATATAAAAGACAAAATCAAACACTTTGCACATGTGTTTATCTTATATAATTTGCATTTTATCAAGATTTATTATACGTCTAACACTTTCCAAGACTTAATTGTTTTTTCCATTCTGAGATAAAGGTGTACTATTAGCTTAATTGAATTGGAAAGATAAGTCCTGAACAAAAGTCACAATAATTGCTCTAGGTGTTTTTTGTCAGTTTTCACCCTTTACGCTCTACTTAGTCACCCTTTTAGGTTTTTAACTAAGTAGCATACTAGTCTATTACCCTTTCAAGTTTTCAATAGACTAGCATAGCTAGTTGGCCACCCTTTATGACCATAGGGTTTTAAACTATATGGAACCACTCCTAATATTTATACTATATAACAAAAAATTGAATCTGTAGGAAGTTAAAAAATTGTAGATTACAAACCTTACTATTATGCCTGAGAGAATGGTTTTTTGAAGGACTACTAAGTTTATTATTGTTGAGAAGCTATTAGCCTAGTGGATCTTGATGTATCCACTATCAAGGGTATATATGAATATTATCCATATGCCTTGATCTCCCTTTCTTGCATGATTTTTATAAGTTAGTCTAGAGGAATAAACTAAGGCTCATCTACTATCTATACAATTACTAGATTGACTTGAGCTAGATCTTGATTGAGTATTTTCTAATCAGTAATTCACATTCTATTGTAAGTAGAATGCATAGTGGTACCTAGATCATCATCATGTTTTGTAGGTCTTCATCTTTTGCAATTGTAAGCAATGACTTGATGTTTGATTATTTCTACTGCATGTCTAAGATGAGCTCATCTAATCTGTCTACTATCCTCTAGGATTGAATTACTGTGAAAGTGTTGTGTATTATTTGATGATGCCATACTTGTAGTTTTTGTACAATAGCATATAAATAATCTAGAAATTGTTTGAGTGTGATTCTCAGTGTATTCATAATTTCAATTTTATCCTTTATCGTGTATTTAGTTTTGTAGGCAATAGAAAATTTAGGTTTTGTAACAGATAGGGATTCATTAAAATTCTATCTCTAATTGAGCATATCTTGGGATAGCTTCTTGGTTTGTATTGTAGTATCATCTAAGACCTAATCATATTCTACTAAGAGTTGGCACATAGTCTCTATTTTTGACCTAAGGGCTTGTACTTGTGTGCATAATGTTAAAACTTTGTATGTAGCTCCCCAGCTCTTTGTAAGTTATGTCAATAGATTCATGAATTTTTTTATCTTATGACATAGCCTAATCACCTATTACTTACATAATTAAGGTGGGATAGGTATTATTGATGAACTAGCTCACATTCATCAACCTCTCCTCTGCTTCAATATTTTTGTCTTATAGCCTTAGGACTTCTTGATCTAAATCTGAATCCCTATGAGTAATGGATTCTTAGAAAATAGCTACTCCTTCAATCTATTTGGAGAGAGATAGCTGGGTTAAATCTAATGATGTTTCTATCATAGTGGTGAAAAGTGTCATGGATTTAGTGGTGTATGTCATAGGAGAAGGTGTAAAATGAGAAAGTGGAAATAAGAAGGTAGTTAGCTAAGTGGATATAGTACGGACATCTCATATCCATTGACTAAGACTCTGCACTACTTCTTTAGTACCCTTAGTTTGACTGGTGGATGCTACTTCTTCTTGGACTTATGCATCTTTAAGCTCCTTAGCCTTGGTTGTTGCTTCTACCTTGGCCTTATTCTTGGATTCAAATTGTGCTATAGCTTCTTCTTCAAACTTTGTTTGAGCTTCAGATTAGGATTTAGCTTTGGCCTCTACATCAGCCTTAGGTTTAGCTTTTGCTTTGGCCTTAGCCTTGACTTCGACTTTAGCTTCAACTTGATCTTTGGCTTTAGCTTGCTCCTATTATTTATTCTCCATGGCCTAGGACTATTATTGTTTCCTTTGATCCTCTTCTTCTTATTTATTCTTTGCCTTTGTCTCTTTAGCATACTTGCACGTAACTTCAACATCCTTTTATTTATTTTTTAACTTCAACTTCCTTGGCTTGATTCTGCACAACCTCCACTTCTTTAGATTTCTTTTATTTCTCGATGGTTTCATCTTACTACTTCAATTGTTGACTCTATGTATATTTTTATTATGTTGATGGTGGTACAACTAATTTTTCTTATGTTTCCTCCATGTTTTATTATTGTTGTCTCACCTCAGGCTTAAGTGTGCCCTACTTAGCTTATTATTCCTCCTCTTCCCCAAACATGATTGTATTCATGGGTTCCTCTTATTCCTTGGTGATCTCATCTGATTCATTATATTCAAGTTATTTTGATGCACCAAGTTGTTATTTTTATACCAATTTATTTATTTTGGATGGAGACTTGAGTGCCTTCTATTGTTCCTTTTATCCCTAAGGTTGAGGTTTTTAAGCTAGATACACACTACTTTATTTTGAAGGTACACCAAAAATTCCATCCTTTTCCACACTATTTATGATGGATTTACAGTTGGATGCGGGCAAGTTTTACTGGACAAGATTTTTGTGGGGCTATATTTTGTAGATAAGTATACGACATGTATAGTAGATAATCCCATAACTGATTCTATAGAAAATATTTTTACTTCCAATTTATAACGAGCTACTTTTTGTCCTATAGTGTCAACAAGAATAGAAGTAGGTGGTTGAGTGATATCAACCTAAAGGTCTTGTCTTACCTTATTTTGCACTTGTAAAGTACACATTTCTTTCTAAAATAAGAACTCCATTTCCTCCTTTGCATCATACACCTTGGTGCTGATGTCTTCCAACATTGATTTAAGCATTTATTTTTCTTCTACCCCCAACTCAGGTAGGTCACACTCAGTGGCTATTTATGAAATCATGTGGTGTTTAACCCATGTATTCACTTATCGTGTTCATTTCTTTGGTAGAGGTGGTGAGTCTCTACATGCAGGTGTCTTCCTCTTTTTTTGGGCTATTTTGGATCTTGAAATTGTGTTAGCTATGTGGGTTATTTTGTAGGTACTTGCTCTACCTTTTAATTTTGGGCCGATGGAGGAATGGTTTTTAATGGAGGTGCAGACCTTGAAGCTAAATATTTATATTTCTAGACCTTAGCCTTTGCTTCAACCAACAAAATGAAGAATGGCATCAAGGTGATAGTTGGGGTAGCTAACTCATGTACCTTTATTTGTGTGCCATTATGTAGCTTGGTAACATGCATATGCTAACTTAGATACTGAATGACATCCTACATAATCCTAGGATGTGATCAAATTAATTTAGAGGATTCCATCCACCATGTATTAAACTGCCCAATTATTTGTAATATTAACCAATTTTGGTCTATGCAATGCTTGTGAAGGCATCACAAGGCTAAAAATGGGTAGTGACATGTAATGTCCCTAACAAAGACTTCTATTGAGTAAAAAATAATAATAGGAACAAGAATTGATTTTAAAATATTTGCATAGTTCTTACAAGTACCTTTTTGATATTTACAATAAGTTTGGCTACTAAAAATTTAGGCTAATTAAAATCTTCATACAACTTCATCATTTGGTATGCAATGTCAATGACTGCTCTTGTTGTATACTTTGCATGCTTTTTGGTTTTCCAAAATATTTTAGTAATGCACTAGACCATGATGCACAGTGATGCATCTATAATTGAATCAATAGGAGTTTTTCTTCCTGTCCTAGTAGTGTATTGTTTTCTAATGTTTGAGTGAAGTGGTGGCAATGTAGACTTGTATTTTATTAGATATTTGCCATGATTGGGTAGGCCAATTGTTCTTGATATTGAGTGTGTATTAATATAGATGGTAACATATTGAGATAAATAAATAGTAGCTTGGTTGTACCAACTCAACAATGTTATCATGACTTCATCTAACTGACCAAATGTAGGTAGCTTTATTAACCTTTCAGTGTTAGAACCATAGAGTGGATTTTATAGTGTTAAAGTTCTTGTTTTTGCTACTCCTTGGGATTCTTAAGAAAACATAATATATTCTACCCCATTGATAAAATTTAATGGCTCTGGATCACTGTACTTCATTCAGTAAAGCCCTAACCCTATTCCCATTTCCTCCTTCTGAGCATCGGATAGTGGGATCAATAGTTGAAATCTATCCATGGTTGGATGAATGAGATAAGTTGATGATTAATCTAAGGAATTTTAACCTGGTGTGATATATGTTCACAAATAGCTATTCAAAAGGATGATCACAAAAATATCATGTTATTTAGAGGATGTAATGTTTGATCATTGTTTATATCCCTTTCTTTTATATTTGTTAGGTTCCTAAATTCATGCCACCACCTCCTTTAAATGCATTGATTGCATGTGCACAAATATTCTCTTAATAATTAATATTAAACTTTGGAAATCATCTTGATAGGGATGTTTAGTGGTTAAGATATGTGATTTAGTTTTGGGTATTTATTTTTGGTCAGTAGTTATCCCTTTAATTAATTAATTCATTTTATGCATGCACTTATCATTTTATTTTCAAATCTGATTCAAAACTACTAAAATATTTTGAGATAACACATTAATAATAGTTTGGCCTTGTTTTTGGCCTTCCATCTACCACATATATCTTTCCACCATCTTCTCAGACTTAATTACAAATCTTGGTGTAATTATGTCTAGTTGTCCTGGGTGAGTTGTCTCATCTAAGTGGTTGTATCCTATGATGATAACTGGTTTTAATGGTTGCGATGTGTTGTAAGCAATGCAAATATTAACAAAAATTTTAACCTGTGAAATAAAATAGAAAAAAACAACATTAAATAAAATCCTAACTGCATGGTGCTACTCAGCACCCACTTAGTTTTTAGTAGCATGATAGGGATTAAAGACAATATGAATTAAGCATATAACCATTGATTTGCCCTGGTAAAATGGCTCCCTCTTAATATTTTATCACTATGGTACACTATGGTGATACTTCATAAATGATGTAGGTTCATTTCCATCATATGCACAATTTTTCTAGGAATGCTTTAAGCCTTCTCTCATAAAATAATATAATTTGATCTAAGTAAAATTGCTTAGAGCATAGATTAAGATCATGAATGCTTTATGACTTTGTTTATTGATTTTTTGGGTCTAATTTGATCTTAACCTATCTTCCTCCATATTATTAAAATCTAGAAGTCATGCCCTTAATGAGTCCCAATCCCCTAACCTCATTATCATTACAATGTCCAGACTGGGTACATTGTATTCCATAGGCATTACTGCCTCAGTGCCATATACTAATTAGAAGGGACTTAATCTGGTGACTCACTTATAATGTGTGTAATCGGCCCATATAATTGAAATAATTTGATCTTCCCAATTATCTCTCTGGGAACTATAAATTTTTGTCAGCATCTTACCCAAAATTTTATTTGTTACTTCTACCTGTCCATTAGCCTATGGATGGTAAGTGGTACTTTTGTGGTACGATATTAGGAATTCTTATATGAGAGTCTTAATAATATTATTGAGAAATTACATGCCTCTATCACTTACCAGATTGAATAAACATCCAAACCATGTGATAATATTTTTATATAAGAACTTGGTAGCATCTTTTACACCATAGCTTGGAGTAATAGCATCTTTTACCCATTTTGTAAATTATTCAATTGCCGTGATAATGTATCTAGCATGAATTCACTTATTCAATGGATCTATAGGTCTAAAAAAAATTATTCTCCATTTTTCAAAAGGATATTCTTCAAGCATAGGAACCAAATTCATTTCATCTCGATGATTAGGCTTACCTATTTGTTGATATATGTCATAGTGATTACCGACTTTATGTGCATCTTGAAAAAGCATAGACCACCATAAACCACTCTAAATTATTTTATTGATAATAGTATATCCTGTAAAGTGTCATAATATAATGCCTTGGTGAGCTTCTTGAATCTATTAGGGTCATTTGTGTTTTAGAACTACCCTTCACAATACATCATCTTTACCTAACTTGTACAAGAAACCATTAATGAGGATATATGGTATAACTCTAGTAACCATCTGTTTCTTTTCCCTATCTATATAATTTATAATCAAATTTACTTATTCCAAGAATTTTGTTATGTTCTTCATGTTATCATGAACTGCAATAGTTAAAAATATATGTGCATCAGGAGATTCATCTTTGAGTTCCTATGGTTCTTCCCTATTACACAGTCAGCTGAGATGGTATGACCCCACATTCTCCCATCCTATTTTCACATTGATTAAAAATTAAAATTCTTAGAAGAGCATCAACCACCTATAGATCCATCCCCCTAGCATTGGTTTATTGACCATGTATCACAATGTTTGGTGGTCCATGAAGAATTCAAAAGGAGTATCCAATAAGTAATTCCTTAATTTTTATAATGAAAACACCATGGTGAGTGCTTCTCTCTTGGTGGTTTTGTAATTATTTTCTAAAACTGAGAGTTTCCTACTTGAAAAATGTATTGGATGGTCTAGCCCACCTTCACCTAGCTGCACTAAGACAACTCCTACTAAGTGCGATAAGCATCCACATGGACATGGAATGGATTTTTTAAGTAAAAAATACTAATATGGGTGTTGTTACCAACATTTGCTTTAAATCAATAAATGTTTTTTGACACTCAAGTGTCCACTCAAATTTGGTGTATTTATGTAGTAGATTTTCCATGGATTCTGATGTAGTTACATATCCTTTTATGAATTTCCTATAATATTTGTTATGACATAGAAAGGTGCATACTTCAATTATGTTTGTGTGAGGTGGTATTCCTACTATAATAACAATTTTATCTAGATAAACCAAAATTCTACCATTGCACACTAAGTGACCCAAAAAAACATGAACATGCGTAAAGAAAAGGCATTTTTTTAAATTTAAGGTGATGCACAAACCCTACACTGATCTAGCATCAATCTTAAATTTGATAAGTGATAGTTAAATAGATAAAATACTTACTATTAATCTATATAAACCTATAGGAAATCATGAGTGAAGTCTTTAAATGCATTTACCACAGCTCTAGAAAATATAGTAGGTGTGTTCTATAAACCAAATGGCATTACCCTATATGTAAATGGCCTCCATTTAGTAGTAAAGGTAATTTTGTCCTAATATTCTTTAGCAATTGGAATTTGGTGGTAAAACTATCTGTAAAGGAATATACCTCATGTCCAATAATAGATTCAAGTACTTCATCAGTAAAAGGAATAAGAAATGGATCATTAATGCATGAATCATTAATTGTGTAGTAATCCTCACACATTCATATTTATCCCATATTTTTAGGTTGTACCACTACAGGGATCACCCATTTGACCTTCTCATCTGGGTAAATAATTCTAGATTTTTGCAATTGATCCAATTTAGCCTTTACTTTAGTTTTCATGTTAGGATTGAGTATGTATGGTCACTTTTTAATCGAGTGTGCATATTGCTTTAGCTCAATATGAATTTCTCCCAAGGATGGATCTACACCTTTGACCTCCAAAAATATACATAGAAACACATATTGGTAGTATATTAATAACTATAGGGCTTTAGAGATCTGCTATTGTCCCTAGTAATCTCCCACTATTGCAAGGTTAGGGGCCACTTTTGTCCCAATATTTCCTTAAGTATTATACAATAGTTCTTTATATATTTTGCCTAATATACTAGGCATATTATGTTATAAAATTAATTTACCTTCCCATTTCAAGATGTCAGTAATACATAATTTATCTTCTTCTACCTGCTATATGCTTTGTACTAGTTTAGGCTCCTCTTCACACTATGGTTTAAAGAACCCTTTGAAATCAAGATCTGCATCACTATCACTATCACTAAACTTTGTCAAATCATTTTTATTCTATTATAAGGATGAATTTGAATCTATTATTTTTTATTAGATTTGTAATTGTGCAGTACAAAATATAGATCCTATGCAACTTCTCGATGAGAAGACAATTTAATAACATTTGTTAAATCCTTTACACATCTATGACATAGAATTTTTTGATATATTGTAAGTTATTCTTCACTAAAATATTATAATATTCAAATACAAAATTTTGGATAAAATCCTACTAAATTTGAGTCCAATGTTTGTTTTCTCTTATACACTCTTTATGCATGTACTAGGATATTGGAAGAAGTGCAAGCGTATGCCTAAATATGTGCACTCAATATCAAGGCTCTACTCCCTCTATAGTCCATATATACATGCATTGATGGATGTGTAATTATGTACATTAACCTTCTTAAAATAAGGGATATTATTCTTTAATACTAGTTGGTAGATAAAATATTGCATGCAAGATTTCACAGGCATCCTCCCAGTGCATATCTATGTTTCCTTGCACAACCCACCATGTTGCAATAGTTCCTTTTATTGTATAGCTAAGTACACTAACTCATTGTTTTAATTTTGTAAAAGGTGTTCAAGCCTCAAGATTAATTGATTAAGGTCCTTGGTCATAAAATATTGATGTATTTGGCATTTTTCAATGAATACCATGTGTAAAGGTATCAACCCATAATCTCTACAGGACTAATTTAGGATGTGTACATCCAAGTCACCACTTATGGATGATGATGAATCCTAGGGTAGGATTCCCGTAGGGGTAGGTTTAATATAATACATCATAGTTTAAATATTATTATACAAAATGTATAGCTTAGATCTTGTTGGTGAACATACTGAAGGAAAAACACATTCTTTAATTTGAACCTGCCTGATTGATGACTTTGCGATAACTAGTTTAACTAGTATTAATAATCATTTGGCCATCGTAACCCCTTTTAATATTGATTAAGTCATGGTAATGGGTATTTTCTATCTTCATGTCAATGACCTTGAAGTCTCCTTGCAAGCTAAGTTTAGCTACTTTAATTTCAACATCTTTTAGTAGGCCAATAGGCTCGACTCTATCGTAATTCACTAAGCTTAATACTACTAGACCATAACTCAGAGTTGGTTGGACAATGGTTTCCCATGTTAATCAAAGAATAATATTAATGGTACTTTAAAATTCAAATACTACGTTTGGGGTTTTATATCTAGCCAACTCGATGTCTAGTCATGAATCCACATCCTAGGACTTCTTAGTCTTGATGTGCCAAACTACTTTATCAGTTCTTGTTTATCCTTGATATGCACACTCTAGAATATTATGAAGGAGGTTCATGATATTATAGGATATGTTTTCATCACATAATGTGTTGATTATTTTCATTATATCTATTAAATTAGTCACAATGCCTTCTTGTTGCATAATCCAAACAATTTGCCCATATATTTGAGCATTAATAACAGTGTTATCCTCATTAGAAGCTCATTGTTGTTGTATTTCATGTAATACATAAATAATTTGATACATTAAATTATCTTAGGTTGTAGGGTCAGGATATTTATCCAACTAAACTTTTCTAATACCTAGACCCTAAATCATCTCTAATGGAAACAACCCCTATTTAGCTATTTTTTCCTTGTGATGGATTGCACAAATGCATTTTACTTTGGCTGCACATTAATCATGAGTACATTGTGAATTGGCTTCTCCTTTATTTCTTTTTATAGAATAGGGTAGTCTTCCATTTGATGTTGACCTTTGATCCTTCAATATACATAATAAGCTTACCTTTAGGGATTTGTGGGATAGTTCTTTACATAATGATTATATGCTCCACATAGATAACTTAGCATGGTAAATTGATTTTGTCAATTATCCTAATTGAGACCTCCTTGATATATACCATGATATCTTCCCCATTATGCTCCTCTATAACCTCCTATGTTTTACTAATATCCCTAACCTTTGGATTATTGTCCATTATATCCTCCCTACTAATTTATTGTGCATCATATCCTCCATACTGATGTTGAGGAGAAATTGGGGTCCAAGTTGCTTATTATTATTTAAGATTCATGTTGTTCCATGGTTACAAATATTGACTAGAATATTGATATGATGGATATGACATACTATTCCAGCTAGTTAGGCCTTATGACTGGTAATATGGTAATGATTTCATTTAATATTATGATGATGAAGTCACCCATCCTAGACTACCTTGAATCACATTTTTCATCTCCACATCTAGTCCTGGAATTGCTTGCTTCATAGTTGGTATCTACTAGGCCACAAATATAAAGACATTTTTTTTTATATCTTGATTTAACTCCTACAATGTGTGATAACTAGTCTCATCATGATTTGAATATTTACAAAAATTGTAATACATAAAGAATGATTTTTGAATATATTATTTTAGGATATGGCACTTCGAGGTAGGATGTCAAACTACCCTATAAAGTTCACAAAATTTTGTTTTGATTGTTTGGAATTCATTCATATGATGTCCCTTGTGAACACACTCTATGCAGCATAAACATAATTTAGGCTTCTCAATTTTATGCATTTTGTTCATCCTCCTCATAAAAGCATCTAACTTAGATTCTTCTTTTGATCCTATTAAGAGAAGATCTACATAGTTTTTTATCTATTCAAACCTAATGGTAGCAGATCAAGCATCAACTTTGGTGAGAAATGGGTTTGCGCAATAGTGAACCTTATTTTGGGTCATAAACTTTATACAAACCAAGTAGTCTTATATTTATCTTCTAGAATAAAATTAATTTTATTCATTATGTCAAATAACTTATGATCATAATCTCTAACTGTTTCTACTAATTCTTGTTGAATCTCCTTTATATCTTGGATCACTTGACTAGAGCATTTTATACTTTGAATTATGTTATCAAAAAATCTTTGACTTGTTTTAAATCTAGGGTATTGAAATTTATTTTGAAAATGAACTCCAAAGCACATCCTCCCAAAGCTTCTATGACTTCATATTTCTTCACATCATCTAATGTAACCCCATTTACAACTCATTTCATCTTGCATGTAACTAAGTATTATTCTAGATCTAAAGATCTATCATATGACATTAAAGGTTCAAACATTCCTGCATGAAGTACATATTTGATGGATTGTTAGTTCTTGCTAAAAGTGTATCCAAGGAATCTAAAATGGGTGATTACTATTGTGTTAGTCAAAAAAATCAAATCTAAATAAATAAACTAAACACTAACACCTCTAGCTTAGACACTAGGGAGAGCATATATAACAAGCATACAATGAAAATAAAACGAGAAAACAAAATAAAACTGACTTTTAACTTCCTTGTAGATCCAAATTACTTATTGAGATGATTGGATTTCTCATCTTGTGCTCAAAAAATCTTTTTCAATGAAGCTCTATTGATCCACTTCTCCTTATCACCTTGGCTTGGCTTGATTTGACTTGGCATATTAGCATGGTAACACTACAATGAAACTCTTTAGAGGTATTTTGGTATAATAATTATTGACCAATTTATGGTCCTACAAGCCAAAATTGGGAACCCCATCTTTTTTATTTGCAAAGGTCATCCAATCCATGTTTTGGCTAGATCATCCCTCTGCTATCTTGTGCAAAATGTTCTCTACTAGACCTTTCTCATGAAAAATCTAGGTGTTTCCCTCATTCTCCTTTGCCAAGTGTATTTCAGGTTTGTCAAGAGCAATTAATTCACCTACAGTAGTGTATTTTGGGTTTTCCAAATGAATTTAATTATGAAATTTTCATAAGTCAAGTCACTTGATAAACCCGATTTGGTCTTAGTGGTGTAATTCAAACTTTGAAAATGTCTTTACTTATAAAAGTTTATAAGTAAAGTCACTTGTAAAATCTAATTTGGTCTTGATAGACCAAATTGGGTTTTCCAAGTGTCTTTAGTTATTTTCCTTATCAATTGAATTTGATGTAAAACCTGAAGTAGAAGCTCCTAGGAAGTTTGAAATGGTCTATCTAGTGCAAATCAAGTTTGTGCAGGTGCATTACTTGTCTACTTTTATAGTTATAAGTGATTGAAGAACCCAAAATGGTATAAGAAGTTCACAAAAGGCAATGGATATCCTTTGGAGGGAATTTTGATGGCTTGAATGATGTTTACAAAATTATCAAAGGGGAAGTGTCTTTTCAAAGGGCACTTGGGAAAAGAAAGAGGACATCTTCACTTTTTTGAAGGGTCATTACAAAATTGCCAAAGGGTATATGCCCTTACAAAGGCACTTAGGTAGTGCACAAGACCCTTATAATTCTTTTGATAGGCAGATTTAGACTCAAAGTGTCCTTATAGAGGGCACCTTGGTCAATGGTAGGACCAAATCAAAAGTTTTGAAGGGGCATTTTGAGGCACAAAATTACCTTATGGAGGGCACTTTGAGAAAGATGAAAACCATTCCAAAAATCTTGAAGGGCACTTTTGGATAAAATGAACCCTTGGGGAGGGTAACTAGCTGAAGAAGGAGATAAATTATAAAGGCTCGAAGGGAACTTACCCTTTAGGAAAAGGAAACAAGCAAAAGGAGTTTTCCTTCAGACAAAATGTTTGAAGGAATTCCTTCCATGTCAAAGAAAAACCCACCCACAAAAAATACTCGTAAATATCAAGCAAAGAAAAGGCCAAGGCAAAGTATAAGTTGAAGGAAAGAGACAAAACACGAGCAAAGACAAAGTGGAAAATACAAAACAAGGAATAGTTTTAGCTGTTGATAAAGACAAAGGATAAAATCAATGACCACTCAGATCAAAATAAGTGGCATAGACAACTCAATATAAGGAGTTAATACATTTAGGTAGAATATATCTACCAAAAATCAATAAATAGATTGCTTTTAAAACTATAGAAGAGATCAACCTATATTTTCATGCTTCACCATTAATGGACAACCATTTGTGCTTAGCATTGAAGAGAGCATGGTCCAACCAAAAAAACTTGGGGATGGATTTGTTAGTTGCTAGAAGGAGTATCCCATGCTTTTACAAGACCAAGATAGCAAGGGCGGTGACTTGGACATCTACAGTATGGCTCTCCCATATGTAGTTGGAAGAATATGATAGTAGCATGGTCTTTTAGTCTCTATAGAAGTGTTTAACTTAGAATGGGTTTCCATTCCTTGATTTTTTAGCTATCTTGTTTCCAGTTCTCTACATATTTGTAACTTCTCTTTTAAAAAAGAAGAGATATCTCAGCTTGTA
Source organism: Torreya grandis (assembly GCA_037957365.1). NCBI lineage: Eukaryota > Viridiplantae > Streptophyta > Pinopsida > Cupressales > Taxaceae > Torreya > Torreya grandis. Next base: position 2,940,656 of record JARHVA010000873.1, on the reverse strand, counting down.
TGGAGAATCCCTAAATGAATATACCTTGAATAAAAAAACATTTTTACCTCCATTTGAGCTTGCACTTTTGCATATGTCTATGGTTTTATCTCATGTTACGTCATTTTTTTTCATGCTTTCATAATTTTATTCCAACATGTCTAGTGTATTATGAGTTCTTCCCTTGTAGGTCAATAATAAGTGTCCAACTCAGAGTATAGGCACATGTGAATATGTTGTCCATAGTGTGTCTTAGAACACATCTAGTAGTTCTTCCTCCCTGTATCTCCATATGACCCCCTATTAAAACATTGATGCAGGAAATGTTCTCATTTAAATGAAGTATATGCTTGCTTGTCTCTAATGTAAAGTGTATGTCAAAGTTGAGTAGACCAACCATTTTGGTGCATCACCACTTTAGTTTAGGTTCTAATTTTAGTATTTCTCTCCCTTTTCATCCCCCCATTGTTAGTAGTAGGAAATCCAAGGCCTCAAGGTGATTCAATGAGAGATATCCCCTAATCTAGAGATTCATCCCTCACATTTTCCACCCACAACAAGAGGTATGTCTCCATTATGTCACATGGATGAAGAGAGCTAAGCCTCCCTTCATAGGGTGCAATCTACCACATCAATAATTTTTGGCACACCTGGTGGGACAATTTCTATGTCTTGAAATTTTTAGGATTGGTGTTGGTCTTGATATTGTTGAAAAAATCTAAAATAAGGAGCTATATTCATCACCTAGTGACTCTATTCAGGAACCAAGTCTCTAGTTAATGACCAACCCGGTATCCCATGCCAAAGGTCACTACAAGATCTTCTTCTATGGGTGTCCCTTTTGAATTTTTTGAGTTACCTTTGAACTCAACAAAAGGGTAAGGTTTATAAATACCCATCATTATGTATCAAGCCATTTTCCTAAGCCAACCATAAAATATACCTGCTCAGGGAGACCCCTATTGAATCCTTTCACAACCATGACATCCCTTAGGGATTTCCATTTTGTGGCCTTTAATAGTCAAAGTTCATTGAACCTTTAGTAGTATGACCCAATTATAGGGATATCTCTCAAAAATTTTCCTCCCTTTAGTGGAGAGGGCCCAATCATTTATATTAAGCATATTAGAAACATAAAAAACCTCTGCAACATCCATAATATCACTAAATAAAATGTAGACATTAGATTGATAGCCTTTTCCTTCAAAGGAAAAGTTTTGGACTGGTACGAGACCTTGCCTATGAACTTACTTGGTTCATGGAATGAGTTAGGGACCCTTTTAACCAATAAGTTTGGGGAAAAAAGTGACCATTTATCTCTAGATGAATAGTCAACTACCATGAAGAGAGCCCCACATGAGTTTATGCAAGATTTTAACACTAGGTTCCAAAAGACTTGGGATAGGATCACAATTCTTGTGAGACCAACACCAAGCTATGCTTTCCTTTACTACTTGAAGGCCCTAAATAGTGACATTGTTGTCATGATATAGTCCATGGGTGGAAACACTCTACCCAATGCTTATGAGATAGCCATAATTGCTAAAAAAACCTGGTTTAAGTAGGAAAGATAGCTCCTATACCTCTTATGCCACTCTTTCTTGATTTATAGCCCTCAGTCCAACCTGTTTTGCCCACTCTTGCTCCTCTGTCGAATCAAGAGAAGCTAACTGCTACCCTTGAAAATGACGTCGATAAAGTTAAGATCCTACTATAGAGTGTTACCAATGAGTTAGTTGTCCTCAAGAGACAACAAGCTCAGAGTTATAGGCCAAATCAAGGCTACCAACATTTTAGGCAAGTAAATAGGCCTCCATTCTAGAATTATAATCAAGGGCAAGGTCAAATTATACATGTCAAGCCTTATCAAAGTTATAATCCAAATTCCCCTTCATCTTCTAAGGTTCTTATCCCCACTCAAAATAATTTGGTGCAATATTAGCCCAAATATCCACCCTTAGAGCATGGCAAAGAATAGGTTGCTTATGCTAGTGAGATACCAAAGCAAATCATGACTATATAAGGTGATCAAGTAGCCCAATTCTTAAATTTTGAGATATCAACACAACTTGGGATAGATAGCAAGCAGGCTCAATTTGATTCCACTCTTATGAATCACTTGGAAGGAGAGTTTTATGCAGTCAACTGTGTAGGGATCACAAGTAATCAGAATGTTGGTGTTGTATCCAAGGCCAGATCTAAAAGGAGAGCCATTGATGAAGCTCAAGAAACTACTCAATAACCTACCATGTCTCCTTATCTAAATAAATTAAGAAGTGTACCTAAATCATCCCCAAGACCACAAGAAAATCAAAAGTTTCCTAATTATAGGCTAATGGTTACAGCTTTAGCTCCTCAGGTTGCACCACAGGTTATGAATGTTCCCAAGGAGAACTCTAAAGGGGGAAATTCTTCAATCAATATAGTAGATCAAATGAAGAAGTCACACATGAACATCTCATTTTGGGATTCTTTAGCACTTCCAGGACAAAAAGATATACTCCAAAAGGAATTGTAAGGGCTAGGTGAACAGTCTGTCCCAACAAGAAATGATAATGTGTTGGTAGTAAATAGGGATCCTCCCATGGCTAGTCAAGGAAAGAAAGATGAGAATGTCCCTCCCTTCTATTTGTCCTTAATTATTGGTGATTTATTGGTCCATAATTTCATCATTTATAGTGGAGAAAGCACCTCATTTATGCCCAAATGCATAGTTGATAAGCTAGACCTCAAGTATGAGCAATTGACCAAAGGAGTTTTACAATTGGATGGAACACTAGCTAAGGCCTTGGGAGTGGTAAGAGGCTTAAATCTGACTCTCCATGCCTATCCAACCTTCTCAATTCTCCATGATGTGGTAGTGGTAGATGTTCCTTCTTACTTCACTCTTTGCTTGTCAAGGGATTTAAAGACAAAGTATGGAACTAAAGTGAATATTGAGTCAGATCCCATCCATAAGGATCACCTAGAGCCATACTTGCCCAAAGTGGAAAATGTAAAATACATAATCATTGATGAAGAAGAGATCTAGGTGGATCAATCTCCATCATCTTCCCCTATAGGATTTATTGACCTTCTCCTAGATAAATGGGGAAATGGCAACTTTGAGCATGATCCTTACAATTTCATTGAAGAAGCTAGTCTTGGAGTCTACTGCAAGCATGAGAAAGATGATTTCATGCCAAAATTGATGAAAATAGACCAAGAGGACTATGGTTTATTGTATCTATTATTTTATGGATCTAGAAGCAAGTTGGGAGTTGGTGGTGGGGTAATGTTGGTTTCAATTTCAAAGGATAAATACTTCTTAAATTTTAGGCTTCATTTCTCCTACACCTGTAACATAACAGAGTATGAGGCCCTTGTTTATGGCCTAGAATGGGAAAGGAAGAGATGAAGAAAATAATTTCAGGTGTTTGGAGATAGTGATTTGATTATGAACCAAGTGAGAGGTCAAAGATTGACCAAGAACTCCTTACTCAAGTCTTACAAGCATAGAGTGTGGGACCTTGTAGAGAACTTTGTTACTTTCAACATCAATTCCATTCTAAGAGAGGAGAAAAAGCATGATAATAGACTAGTAGTAGTTGGTGTTCATTTTGAAATCCCAAAGGGGATGAGACAAAGCAAGAATTAACATCATTTAAACATGATTGTGAGGCCCTACATACCAAAAAATGTCACCAATTGGTAGATGTTTGAAAGTGACCAGCAAATAACACTTTTCTTGCAAGAAGTAGCTAAGTTTGTTTCCAAAAATTAGACCAAGCTATAGTAGTAGAATGATGGGCAGATTGTTCAACTAAAGACTAACAGGCTTCCCAAAGGTTTGGTAACTCTTGAGAGCATTTTCAATGACGATGACCAACTCAATAGAGACAAAGCAAGTATGTCAACCAAGAAAGAAAATTATGAAAGGGTAGAGATATACAATGATAAGTTTCTTGCACTTGGGAATGTGTGTACCAATGAAGAAAAGCATGCCTTCATTATGTTATGTCAAGAGTTTGTTGATGTCTTTGCTTCAGAGTATGGTGATTTGAAGGGATTTGATCCAAGCTTGGCCTAACACACCATTGAGTTAGAGGAAGGTGCCAAACCCATCAAGAAAGAGTAAAGACCAATCAATCCAAAGATCAAGCTTCTCATGAGGAAGGAGCTCACCAAACTAATCGAGTTTAGGATCATCTTCCCTATCAAACACTCTTCTTAGTTGGCCAATTTGGTCCCTATTAAGAAGAATAATGTAGAAGTAAGATTGTGTGTATATTTTAGAGACCTGAACAAAGTCTCACTAAGATATCATTATCCCCTTTCAAGTATGGATCAAATTCATTAGATGGTGATAGGCAGTGAAAGGTTCTCTCTCCTAGATGGATACTCTAAGTACAATCAAATCTTGGTGAAAGAATGTGACCAATACCAAATACCATTCAACACCAAGTGGGAAACATATGCCTCTAGGAAGATGCCATTCAGATTGTCAAATATTGGAGCTACCTTCTAACATGTTATGGATATGGCTTTCTAAGGTTTGATCAATGACATTGTGCTAGTTTATCTTGATGATGTGATAGTCTTCTCCAAGGTGGTAAGTGAACACTTGAAGCACCTAAGGTAAATATTTGAAAGGTGTAGAGAGTTTGGCATCTTTCTCAACCCAAAGAAATGCATGTTTGCCATCCATAAATTCAAGCTCTTGGGCCATGTCATTTTGAAGGAAGGCATGTCCATTGATCCAGAGATGGTGAATGCCATCTTAGAATTATCCTTGACTAAGCAAAAAAAGGGTCTACAAAGTTTCTTTGGTAAGATAAATTTCATTAGGAGATTCATTCCTAAATTTGCTAAGCTTGTCAAGCTACTAACTTTCATGCTAAGGAAGGATGAGACATTCACATGGATAATAAGAAGAGAAATATTTGAAGGTATAAATAAATTTATCACCCAAGATCCTACCCTAGCTAGTCCAAAATTCTCCAAGGAATTCAATTTATATGCCTTTGGGAATGAAGAGGTAATCTCTGCTATGCTCACTCAAGCAAATGATGAGAATTTATAACAACCTCTTGTTTTTGTCAGCCAAGGTTTAAAAGGTTATGAGGTTAGATACACATATTTTGAAAAGCAAGTGCTTGCAGTCATATGAAGTTTGAATAAGCTTAGACATATGTTGTCTAGAAAAAAAGTTCACATCATGGTGCCACATCCTAGTATAAAATACTTCTTGTTAAACTAAGACTTGAATGAGAAAAGGGTAGGTTGGATCACCAAAGTAATAGAGTATGACATAGAGATCAAGACCATAAAGCTAGTAAGAGGAAAAGGGCTACGTGATCACCTGATTACAGACTTGAAAGAGCCAAAGGAGGACATTTTGGTACTCCATGATGAACCTACAACAATTATACCTACAATCATGAAGAGTTGGGCACAAGACATGGTTCATTTCCTTCAAAATGGTGAGTGTCCACAAGGTCTTGATAGGACCAAGAGGAGGTATTTTAGACTCCAATCTCTTCCTTATGTCCTAGTTTATGGAGTGTTATTTAGAAAAGAATTTTCAAGGGTAATCTTGAGATGAATTGATTTAGACCTTGTCGACAATGTACTATTTGAGTTCTATGATGGACCACCTAGTGGCCACTTTGCAATCAAGGCCATAGCTATAAGTATTATGAGGGCTGGTTACTTTTGGCCTAGTTTTTTTAAAGACAATCATGCTTAGGTGAGGAAATGTAAAAAATGTGCCTTCTTTGATGGGAAGAAATAGCTGGCTACCATGCCTATTCATCCTATTTAGGTACAACAACCATTCCTGCAATGGGGGTTGGACTTCATAGGGATGATCAATCCTCCTTCTAGTGCTAGAGACAAGTGGGTTTTGATTGCCATGGATTATTTCACAAGGTGGGTAAAGGCCATAGCTTTGAAAGAGGCTAATGAGAGTGCAGTCCTAAACTTCTATGAAGGCATAGTGATAAGATTTGAGGTCCCAACCACAATCATTTTAGACAATGCATTGGATTTATTAGGAACAAAGACAAGTGAGTTGTCATTAAAGTATGGCATCTATCTCAGCACTTCTTCGAACTACTAGCCACATGGAAATGGGCTAGCCATGTCCATAAACAAGAATTTGATTAGGATCATAAAGAGGACAATGGAAGAAAATCAAAGGACTTGACATGCTAAATTGAAGATAGCTATTTAGGTAGATAAGATCACTCCAAAGAGGTCAATCAAGAATTCACCATACACACTTGTGTATGGAAGGGAAGCTAGAATTCCTATCTCACTTGAGTTACCAACCTTAGCTCTTTCCCATTAGCTATAATTAATGGAGAGTGATAGCTTAGAAGTCAATTATTATGAGCTAATGAAGCTTCAAGAAGTGAGATACCAAGCCATGGATGCCATGACTAGCCACCAATAGAAAACAAAGAAGCATTTTGACAAAAGGTCTATGCCAGGAAATTCTCAGAAGGTGACATTGCCTTGAAGTGGGATGAGGATTGAGCCAAACCTGGATGACACACAAAGTTTGATACTTTGTGGAGTGGCCCATATGTCATCACCCAATGCAAGCAACACAATGATTTCCAACTCTCTAAGTTGGATGGTGAAGAGCTACATATCCCAGTCAATGGGATATACCTTAAGAATCATTACTAAGTTTCTTTTATCATGTACATAGTTTTCCTTATTTTTCCTCATTTTCCCTAAGTGTTGTTACATATGTGTAGTGTTTTTAGCCTTTGCGTATGTTTTTTCCTTGTTGTCAAGGGTAAAATATTTGTTGGTTCATAGGTCCTTACAAGGCTAATGTTGACTTCTCCAAGATGCATCCTAACTCCATGCCTAATGGAATTTGTGGCTACCAGTATTCCCAAGCATAGCAAGCATGCTTCCCCTATGAGTCACCAATTGTGTTGACCAATGAGCCAACAAAGATTACCCAAATTTGAAAACTATTTATTGATTTCTCTTTTAGATTACATAATTTCAGTTAATTGATTACCCAAATGTGAGAACTATTGCTTTTTTATTCAAAAAGCCTTGTTTTTATTGCTTGTTTGTTCACAGAGCCTATTATCATCATTATTTGTGCCTTTATTTGGAAAAACATAGTATTTTCTCTAGGTGCCTTTTGTCTTATGCCTTATACCAATTGATCATGTTTATGTTTGATTCTATGTGTCAAGTTTATGTCAAAGTTGTTCCAAATTTGTTAAATTAAATCAAATCACATTATGTCTTTGTTTTAAGTCTAGCTTTTGACGTCATTTGGCTAAAATTCATAACACAACCTGTTTGAGTTTATATTTCGACTCTAAATTTGGATAAAAGACCTAGTGACTCTTTTCCCTTTCCTACTTTAGATCTTGTTTGGAGTACTTTGACCTAGACTTTTGACATGCCAGTTTTTATTCAGACACTTTACCTTTTATGTGTATGATATTTGATGTTAGATTGTTTTATGCCAAGTCTTAGCACAAACTATTTTACAGATATACCTCCATGATCAAATCATTGTTTAGAGATATAACTCCACCCTTTTGACCAAGTTAGACTAAGTTTGAACCATTCATCCTCTAGAAATAATTTTTTAGAGTTTATATAACTCTAAGCCTTTTTATTTTTGGAGCTTTCTTCATTGATGCAAATATGTCTAGCTAAACTTATGGTGGAGTCATGTAAAATCCAACTTATGATAGAATGGCCACACAAAATCTGACTGAAAACCCTTATAGGGAGTTTTTTTAAGGATTTTTATTATTCTCCCTATAATACTCCGTATGGGGAACATAGTCAAAATCCACAAAATCCAAATCAAGTTACTGACTAGGATGATATGGTTTATGAGGAGGACATGGATGCTTTGGCTTATACAAGTAATTAGGATCCACCACATCATTTCACTTCTATTATAAGACCATAAAATCACACCATTTCTATTCTAGGACCTTGTCCTTTGGCTCATGTGAGTAATCAGGCTCCATAATGCCCCTTCCTCATTCTAGGACCTAGTCCTTTGGCTTTTATGAGTAATCAAGTTCCACATCACCTTGTCGTTACTATTTCAAGGCTTCATCCATTGGATCATGCGATAAATCATGCTCCTCAATGCCTTACCATTATCTAACCCAAGTCCATTCCTTATCTAGTACCAATCCCATCAAAACCTCAACCGATCCAATCATTCAAAGACCAAACTATGTTCAAAACTAGCATTTTATAACTGATTGTAAACCAAGGCCAAGAGGACCAACAAATACATTATCTTTTATTAAACCAACCATTTATGATAATTCAACTTATGATGAATCACTTTAAATCCTATACCTGTTATCGAGTAGTCTCACTCTAATGAGCTAGTCTTTATTGAGTCACTTCTTAATGATTATAATCATCTTTGGGAAAATCATTACCTTGACCATATGCCTATTTTACTGAGCCTCCCCTTCACAAGCCAGTCTCTAAGGATTTTTTACTTGACCTTTTTCCACCTGTTGAGGAGTCTCACTTTGACAAACTAGTCTCTATGGAGCCCATCATGCCTTCATAGGTTGTTACTTGTCCAATAACAAACATTCAACAAGACATCATTATAACAAAATACCCATCAAATGAAGAATCAAAATTAGAGTCAAGTTTTATTCTTGGACCGACATTAGATTTAGCATTAGAATTAGAATCAACATCAATATTACCATTGGATTCAGAGTTCTTTGAGTTGGAATCAAATTCAGAAAGGGAATACGTTCATGGTTATTATAACATTGGTTATGCCTACCTTGCAAACTAATTTGAATACATTTGTGATCCTTCCATGATTTTTAAGGATGATTACTTCAACATCAGCACAAGTTTTCTTAGTATATTCTACAAGGATTGTGCTTCCAACTCCCCTTCCATTACTATTCCACATACCATTGCCACCAACCAACATAGTCATATTATTGGCATTCAATCTCCCATGAACATTGATTGAGATCAATAGAATCACACCTTGTTGAACTACACCCATGGTGACATATAAGATAAAAAATAGGAAGGAGGCTAAGACCAATATCATACATAAGAACACTCTCCTATTGAAACCTTTTTAGAGGTGCTAGGAGATAATCAAAGTTCAAACTCAGCATCTTTTTGTGAAACCTTTGTGAAGGCACTAAAATACAACCAAAATCAAAAGTCAACATTCCTTAGTGAAAACCTCTTTGAGGTGCCAATAACTAAGCACAAAAATTCTTCACTACTTAATGAATATATTATTAAAGATCAAATCAAAATAGATTCCAATCTATAGCCTAATCAGATGGTAACTACTCTTAGGCTTAAATAATAGAAGAATATGGTGGTTTTATCAAGAGAATATTTAGAAGTATTTAGCCTCACCACATCCAAAGTTATGTCAAATCCAGAATCAATAACATTATGTGTGCCTAAAAGTTTTTATCTTCATTTGTTTTCAAACCATTATGCATTCCATTATCATCCACCATTCCATTTCACAAATAAACTTATCAACCAACATTTATCCCTATTTAACATCCATGGCTACACTTTCCTTTCTAGAGGTTATGAAGATACCTTGTTTCAACATTTGAAGGAAATAAAATTAGTGACCAATGAAGACCATAATAACATCATTGGCATGAAAATATAGAACCCATTATTGGTAGAGAAACTATTTATATGAGGTGTGGGGTAGAAATTAACATGATAAATTATTTTATTTATACCATTTGTTGATCAGGCCATGCATCTCCACATCAACATGAAAAAACTTGGAACCATACCCAGGCCAAACACATTAAAAACCCAACAAACATCATCAGTGAAAAACATGCACAATAACATTTCATTTACTATTCCTTTTCCCATTATCACATACCCAACTAGTCACCTTAGCACTTGGGGGCAACCCTCTCAACATTGTCTTTATCATCTTATGAATCTACTATCCTATCATTGTCTTCTCAATTGTCTATCCTACCATTCCATTCTACTTAAACATGTTTTGATTCATTCTATCCTAGCCCATTTGACCTTAGTTCATCCATTGGTTTCACATTTTTAGCATAAAGAATCCGCTCAATTTTAGTAGTTATTTCAAGCATTCCAGATAAAGGTAGTATTTTAGAGCAGTAAGACAATAGTTTGGCAGTTGCATCCTTCATTTCTTGTTTTATTTTCTCTTATTGTCTTGATACTAATTATAACTACCTATGATAAAATTAGTATCATTGACTTATGTAATTGTATCACTAGTTATAACCACCTATGGGCAAACTACAGGAAATATTTATTTATTGTGCCATGACATACCAACTAGCCATTCCTATGCCATACTATGCCATCATACCAACTATGCCTATTTTTTCTGAATTGGTTATTACACTAGTCATATTCCTCCATTGAAAGGTGGAACTACTGGGACATAGGGCCATTTTTAGACTATATAGGCTATGCTCAATTCATGATGAGGTCACCTCAATCCCCCTTTTCATGTGCTTTCACCATTTTATGAGCAATTTAAGCCAACACTCTTGCCATTTTTCAAGTATGTATCTTGTCATTCTCTAACGAGTTGAGATACCTCAAAATACCAAAAACATTTCAAATATATCAAAAATCCAAAAACATGTCCTATCTAAGTCTAGTTAGTTATCCCTGATTCATCCTACTAGGGCATGGTCATTATTAGGATGGTTTCTTTTGTTTTTCTCAAGATTTTTGTTTGTTTATTTATTTAAAGTTATTTGTTTGTTTGTGTGCTTTCTATTTATTTGTTTGGTTTCAACAATGTTGTCTTAACTCAATTTATATACATTAATTAGGTGATTCCTCAAGCACATTATTCTTGAGTCTATCCATATTCATACATTGAAAATGTCATCATGGTTTTTATCATTAATGCATTGGTTTTGAGTGTTTATTGGATCAGGAGTCAGTCCTTAGGCATATTTTGAGATAGTCTTCATGGTATTTTATCATGATTCATACTAACACATGCTATAAAAAATCAATTTAGGAGGTCATACAAGTAATGGAGCTATAGAAGTTTCTCCTTGGCACCTTGGTAAATCCTTTCACCCATCTTGATTAAATCAATCCATTGACCATTCTAGTTGTATCAATGCTAATAAGAACATGCATCTCCACATTATTAGGTACAACCAAATCATTTATATTGATTAATCTTATTCTTATATTCATCTCTTTCATCACTTTTTATGCTCATATGCTTGGTTGTTTGTGGCTTCTTTAATCATTAGACCATCATATCTATGTTTATGCCCACTCATATTTAATCTATGAAATAGGTTTTATCCTTGAGTTATGCTTACTGATCCACCCTCACTAGGGAACAATAATCAAATAAAACATCATCATTATCCAATCCAAGTCATCTTAAAGATTATAACCACCTATGGGGAAATCATTATTTCAACTTTTACTCCTGATTATAATCACCTTTGGAAAAATTAGTAATTTTTTAAATCAATGCATACAAGAATTTTCTTTTTTGAATTAATCTCAACCATGGGTTCGTTCCACCTTTCTTCTTTTTTATTTTTGATGGACCATCCATACACATATGTGATAGCCACTCCCTCGAGGGGGCATCATCCTAGAATTCACAAACATTGTCACGAACTTTTTCTTCAACCATCATCTTTTTTTTTGCATACAAACATTTTCTCATTATTTGAAAAGACATTATTGTACCTATGGTTTTAAAATGAATTCTCAAACAAGGGCAAACTGTAGACACCTAAATTTGGCCAGCAATGAGTGATTATATGACTTTAGACTAATTCTGATCAACCCTTGACCATTTAGCATAATTTTTTTTAAATGTATCAAATTTGGTTTTATAATCATGGAATAAATCAATTTGGCCTATTAATCAATTAAATTGAACAAGTGCATCATCATTTAATTCAAAATCATTAAAAAATATTCAAAAGCCTAAAAGAGATTAATTATCATGTTAAATCAAATCAAATCCTAATCATGTCTTAATTGAATTAATCCATGAACAATTAAATCAATTATCAAAAATAAAATTCAAATATCAAGAGCATATTAAAAGATAATCATTATCTTTTGTGAGTTTTCACTTTTGAAAAATATCTAAAGAATATGACAAACTCAACCAAGGTTCCAATTTAACCCATTCCAAGTGATTTTGAAACCTATAAATACAAGCCTAGAGCTTTTCATTTAGAAAGCTTGAAACATAGTAGAGTTATAATGCTGGAGTTGATCCATAAAGTAAATGCATAGTGTTATAATGCCAAAATCAAGCCAAGTCAAGCCAATCATGGTGAGAAGAGGAGATGGAGATATTTAAGCCCCATCGATGAAGATCTTTTGAGCACAATCTAAGCAAGCCAATGAAGAAATCATTTGGAGCTCTCAAGGAAGGTAAAGATTGTTGTTCTTTACATTTTAGTTGAGTTTTAAATTGTTGCTTATTCATTAAGATCTCTTTAAGATCTAGGATTAGGTATGTTAGTATGTTAGTGTATTGATTTCATAGTTTTATAGACTAATACTTGATCTAACCTCTTATGTTTGAACTAAGGCACTTTGCAATGAAGTTGACACTTTTGATCCCAAAAGTTCCCTAAAAGGGATAGATGGGAGAGCATACATGTACAAATCCTTATTTGCTCAAAAAAATCTAATCTAAAAAATAATGATAAAAACTTTACCAAAAAAATTTGAAGTGTGTTCAATTTTAAATCACTAAACAAAATGTGCGGTGATGTTCTTTAGCCCTTTGGCTTTAAATTGTGAACTTTGAAAAAATAATTAAAACATTTAACACAAAGTGAAATGTCTAATTCATTTTAAAATATCTCAAAAGAAGTGTGAAATAAATAATTAAGCTTGTTTTGAGAATTTTTCAAATGGGTCCTACAAGAAAAAGGTCAAAACTTTGTTTAGCTTTGAAGCTTATTTATGAAATGAGACAAGCAACCTTGAAGGGCAAAATTTGTCGACTTGAAGGCAAAACCTCAAGAAAGAAAACATGTTAGGTTAGACAAAGTTTAGAAAAAATATCAATAAATCTAAAAAAAACAAAAAAAACTAAACCTATAAAACATGCAAACAACAAATTAGAAGGTTAAAACAAATAAAACCAAACACATAAAATATAAAAACCTACATTTAGTATTTTAACCATAACTTTTAAAATATAAATCAGTTTATCACATAATTTATAAAGGTTGTTAATAACTCCAAGGTGCACTTATCTAAAAAAAATTGGTCAAAATAGTAAACAAAACAAAGTTATTAGCTATGTACTAGCCATTTTTACTAAAAAATTAGAAAATAAAAAATGGCAATCAATAAAAGAGTCATAACTTCTAAACTACAAATCGAATTTTAATGAAAATTTGAGAGAATTAAGATGAAACCAGTAAGAAAAACCTATCAAAAATATAAACAGATTAAAAATAATAGCTATTTTAATAGTCATTTTTTATTTAAATATGCGAGGTGCACAATCATATCCCACTGAGCATGCCATTTGTGATCACAGTAATTTGACAAAGAGAGGAGGTTAGATAAAGTGTTAGTCCATAAAAATATGAAATAAACACACTAATATACTAATATTTATAATCTTAGATCTTAGAGGGAGCTTAATGAACCAATAATAATTTAAAATCCAACTAAAATGTAAAGAACATCAATCTTTAGCTTCCTTGAGAGCTCCAAATGATTTTTTCATTAGCTTGATCAGATTTTTCTCAAAAGATATTCATGAATGGGGCTTGGATATATCCATCTCCTTTTGACACCATTCTTGGCTTGACTTTGCTTGATTTTGGTATTATAACACTATGCATTTGCTTTATGGATCAACTCCAATATTATAACTCTACTATGTTTCAAGCTCTCTAAATGAAGAGCTCTCAACTTGTATATATAGGCTTCAAAATCATTTGGATTGGGTTAAATTGAAATTTTTGTTGGGTTTATTAATCTTGGTTGAGTTTATTAATCTTGTTTGAGTTTGGTATATTCCTAGGATATTCTTTATATATTTTTCAAATGTGACAACTCATAAAAGGTAATGACTAGCTTTTAAGATGCTCTTGGTATTTGAATTTTCTTTTTGATAATTGATTTAATTACTCATGTATTATTTCAATTAGGACTTGATTAGGATGTGATTTGATTTAGCATGGTAATTAATCCTTTTTAGGTTTTTAAATATTTTGAAATGATTTTGAATTAAATGATGGTGCATTTGTTCAATTTAATTGATTAATAGGTCAAATTGATTTATTGCATGGTTATAAAGTCAAATTTGATACATTTAAAAATTCTTAGGCTAAATGGTCAATGGTTGGTAAGAATTGATCTAAAGTTAGATAAGAAGCCATTGGTAGCCAAATTTAAGTGTCTATAATATGTTCTTTATGACCAAGTAATTATTATATACATTTGAAATGTTTCTGCTTGTTGCTAACCATTTTTGGATTTTTACTTATATAATGCTATAAATCTATAACAAACATAAATTTCCACCTTCTACTTGACCTTGTTCATATGGCATTTCCAACATGATAATATATGTTTTCCAATTTGAAATGGCTTTACTATTAGATTCCATGAATTCTGATTTGCATGCTTCAAAGCATTCAATTGCATATTTGTCTACTATGGTAATTACATTTGAAAATGATTATACAATATAACAACATAGTGATAGTGTGTCAAATTCACCTTTGGTAAAGGTAACTTACTACATTAAATAGGATTTCTCCATAGTTGTTGATAAATGGGATCATTCTATGTAACCCATATTTTCCTATTTCATTTTCTATAGCATTCCATTTGCATGAAATATTTGTACATGCAATAGACAATATTTCTTGTACATTTAAAGAAATAGAGCCTTGTCCTCTTCTTTTTAGCAATGGTTCGTAGTGGCCACATGTGGGGTTTTTATCATGAAATAATATTGAATATACAAAAGTCAATGAATCTTTGTTAAAGTGTACGTATTTTCATTTTTGTGCTAAATACCATAAGCAAATTGATATATAAGGAAATAGTAGAGGTGTGTAAATTCCTAGCTTCCTATTCATAATATTGGTGATTCAATAAGGAATGCAATACTTGATGTGGAAATCAACATCTATGTGTATGTGCAACCAATAGAAGTGTTTCCAATGTCTTGGTAGTGTTAAATTATCTAATTGTATTGGTGTAGTGTCTATTTTGGTTAATTCTTTATTACAATGCACCTTTAGAAACATAGTTTTTCCAAGCTTGTAGAGAAGCTTATCAGACATGTATAATTATTGAACGTGTTCACCTCGCATAAGGGCATTATAGGCTTTTGTGAATTCCTTATCTAGTGAGTATAGTTTTACTTAGTTAGCAAAGTTGTGGCTGCATGTGTTTAGCACTAGGATGAGCATGTGTGCCAATAATCAACTAAGGAGATATGTAGCCTTTCTTTCATTTCCCTCCTTGTTATATATCACTTGATGGAATTATTTCATGTAATTCATCCACTTCATGTGGTGTAAGCACCAAAAGTTTGCTTTGTGTATGTGGGAATTGAAGTCATTTATGATGGGAATGAATGACTTTATTCTTACCTAAGATTCGTTGGTGTCATTATTTGATGTTTGCATGGTAGTGTACAACTCTTTCTCATAGGTGGAGTACCATAAAATCGTGTTTTTGAATGTCTCTAAGTGATAGGTGACAAGATGCCCATGTTGAGTGAGTATTGTGAAGAGTGCAAAGTTAGATGCATTAGTGTGAATCTCAAAGGAGTGAATAATGTTGGGACTTTATTGAACAATTGTTGCATAGAGATATCGTTTGATCTCTTCAAAAGCATGTTATTATGTAGGTGTCCATTAGAATGTTACTTTGGTGTGCATGATTTGATTGAGATAAAATGTTATATATAATAAACTAAGAGCACACTTATGGTAGAAGTTAATGAGTCCATGAAAACTCCCTAATTCAGTGAGATATGTGGATTTGGCCAATCTTGGATTACTTTAATATTCCTAGATCTACATGGGTAGCTATGCAATCAATGATGTAGTTAGATACTAAATTTGAGTGGTGCCAAATGTACGATAACTAAGTTGCTTGCAACTTATGTTTGTGTAAATTGTCTAAAATGTGTGAGATGTGCTCCATATGCTCTTCTCAAGTCTTTCTACATATGAGGATGTCATTAGAGTAGACAATGATGGAGGAGTTGAGGAAGGACCTAAGTTGATCATCCATCAAGTGCATGAAATGTTTTTGACACATTGTTTAAGCTAAAAGGCATAACCTACCATTCATATAATCCTTCCAGTTCCTCAAATGATATCTTATAAACATCCTCCAGATGGATTGGTGCCTGATGATAGCCTAAATTTAGGTTGATCTTGATGAATTATTGTGCACCCTAAAGAACATCCAAGAGGTCATCAATATGTAGTATCATGTATTGATTGTACATTTTTATCTTGTTGAGTGAATGATAATCAATGTAAAAATTCCAAGTTTCATCTTTCTTTGACATGATGACTATCATGATCCAAGAGGAGAAGAGATAACCCTGATCTTGCCTTGATTAATAAGATCTTGGATCTAGTACCAGAATTCACCATTCTCCAAAATAGACATGCAATACATTAGAAAATTTGGACGAAGGGATATATGAACCAAATTGATGTGTTTTTTTTTCCATGAAATGTGTTAACAAACCCTTTGGATTTGATGTCTTCATAATATTATAATATCTTATTGAGTTATTATTGTTAAGATGGTGTTTATGTAACTTGGCTCATTGCCAACATGTGTTTTTTCTCTTGTTTAGGTGCTTTTGGGTGGATCATGAGTAGCACAATCTTCCGTGTGTGTGAGATGAGCTTACAACATTGTTTGATAGAGACCAAAGTGATTTTCATTGTTAGAGGTGATTCCAAGAGGTTAAAAAAACAATATTTGACATGAATAATCTAATGTTGCATCTTAAATTAATATGTAACATTGTAGTCATACAAATATGACATTCTAAGAAAAATGTCATAAACCTAAAGTGGTGTGACTTGGATTTGTATTGGATATTGCGTTACCAATAGACTTATATATACATCCCTTGATAAAGCCAAAACAAAGAGTATGTTTTATGATGCAATTTGATGGTAAGGCTTATATGTTGGGTTGTACCTTATGAAGTGTTTTTTTTTTGGATGCCCTATCAACAATGGCATGGAGAGGTTGACCTTTAACCTAGAAGTTGATATAGAAGAGACACTCTCTTTCTTCAGAGGTGTCAATGGAAAAGTCCTTTTGATGACTATACAAACTTGCACAAAGTTTATATATAGATCATGAGGGATGATTCTTAGGCACATATCATCCTTCTTCTATATGACGAGGTGGACTTTGATAACACTATACTGATGCTTTGTGAGGAGAAACTACTTAAAGTGAATGTTATGAATCATGAATATATTCCTTAAAGGTATAAAAGACATTAGTCGCTAATGGGGCACTAGAGAAACACTGCTTGACCACATCCTTATATATTTGAGTGTGGTTATGAGTGAATCTCAAGATGGTTTAGTGATATGGGCAATAATTCAGGGGATAATTCGGGTGACAGTTCTACCCCAATTGATGATAGAACTTTCAAGACCCATAACTTTTGCACCATAGCTCTGATTGACTCCTCGTTTAAATCGTTAGAAAGATAATAATGAAGAGAATGTGGTGATATGGCATCAAGATCCACTTGGTGGGTTTTGACCCCTGTAAACCCAATAAAAGTGCCCAAAATTTTAATTTTAGTAGTGTAGTCTAAAAATAGTAAGTTTCTAAAAATAGTAATTCCTCAAATTCTGTATTATTGTAAATCATGGAAGTCAAACCAATTAATCTCCCTTGAGATTGGTGACCTTTCACATCCTCCTCGTACCTTCAAAATGTTTATAAATAAAGATGTAACTCAAAATGGAAATCAAACATCTTTTCCCAGAGATAAGCATATGTTTGTATTTGTAATCTTGAGTAATAAAACATCTCTTCTTTGAGAAATCATTGTTACTATGTTATTTTTGTGTTCTTGAAATATCTTTCAATCAAAACTTTTGAGTTTTGGATCAGTGGTATCAGAGTGGTTTGTCTTGATAGTGTATGATCCTGAGGATGAGGTTAGGCTACAAGAAGCTTGGGTGGAAAACAACATAGATTGCAAACTATCCACCTATTTACTCTAAATGACCTCAAATGGCAGATGACATCGAGACATAGGATCCCTTCAAGGAAATGGTAAATGAAGTCCTCCAATGACAACAAGCATAGATGCTGCAATAATTTGCCCAAATTCTCCAACAAATCTCAATGAGAAATTTTGGTTCCTCATCTACACTTCTTGGCTCCTCATCCATGGAACATTGTTTTAGTACCCCAACACCCTTCAAGGTTTAGGTGAATTTTGATATCCCTACATTTGAAGGCAAAATTAATGCTGATGTAGTAGAAAATTGGTTGGATCAATTATCTTCCTACTTTTTTGTAAATGAATTCACCAATGGAGAAAATATCACTTTTGCTCTTTTGAAAGCATCATTGCCTGTGAAAAATTGGTGGGAAGTGTACAAAAAGAGGTTTAGTACAGATGAATTGGCCTTGAGGTAGAACCTACCTAGGATGTTTTCATGGAAGCGATAAAGGAATAATACTATTCCATTAGAGCATATGATGATCTGTACATACAATGGCAACAACTTCACCAAAGTAAGGACCAATCTGTTCAAGATTACATAGATATTTTTTATTCTCTATCTATGAGATTGGGCATCCAAGAAAGTGAGAAACATAATACTGTCAAATATCATGGTGGACTATAATGGTACATATAACGGGAAATTGAACTCTTCAATTTGGAAACCCTCACTGAGGCATATAAGTTCATAGTAAAGATTGAACTGAAGCATGGAAGAAAGAATACAAAGAGTTAGCCTTCAAAATGGAAAATTTATAAGGAAGGTCAAACACGAGGCTAAAATTGGAAGCAAAAGGAGTTACAAGATAATAAACCCTATAAGGGAAAGACTGAAAAATGGTGTGATTACCACAAAACTAGAACTCACTCCAAAGAAGAATGTCGAGCCATCAAGTCACTACTTTTTGAGTCACAATACTCGACATCTACTACTCTACCTCATACACACCTTGTAGTCGAAGAGGATGAAGAAGAGATTGTAGATGTTGAACCTGATACCATCATTTTTTCATCACAGACCTGTGAGGAAAGGCCAGATGACAAGGAAAGGTTGTTTCACTCTAAATTATGGGTAAAAGTTAAGCCTCTACATTTCATTCTTGATAGTGGGAGTCAAGAAAATTTAATCTCTGCTAAAGTTGTGAAAAGTCTAAATCTATCCATGAAGCCTCACCTAAAGCCATATAATATTGGATGGTTGAACCTAAGGAGAGACCTCCGTGTCACCCATCAGTGTCTTCCTTCACATGCAATAAAACCTTTCCAAGATGAAGTCTTGTGTGATGTGGTCAATCTAGATGTTTGTGATGTACTCCTTGGTCAGCCATTCATGTATTATTGACATAACATCTATGAATCATGAACCTAAAGAATCACCCTCACTCTTAGAATGTGATGCTATAGGGTACCATAGGTACCACCTCCCACATATGTCTCCTTGATTACTGCCAAACAATGTAAGAGATTGGTGGAGAAGACATAGCAATTCTTTCTCATGGTGATCAAACCATAGAAATCCAAGAAGGCTGATGTTGCAGTCCTAACTACACAATCAACATAATAATAGAAGTAGATAGGACAAATCATGGGAGAATATGATGACTTATTCAAGTCACCCACGGGAGTTCCACTTCACTACCAAGTAAAACATTCTATCGATTTGATTCCAAGATCACCTTTACCTAACAATCTTATGTATCACAAATCAATTTTGGATAATGATGAGATAAAAAGGTAGATTCAAGAATTGATTCAAAAGGGTCACTTCAGGCCAATATATTTACCCTGTGGCAGCCCAATTATCTTAGCACCAAAGAAAGATGGAACATGGAGGCTTTTTATTGACTATCAAACCCTAAATAAAATCACTGTGAAGAATCACTACCCCTCCCCAGGATTGATGACCTACTGGACCAACTCTGTGGTGCAAATTTATTCACCAAAATTGATCTCAAATTTGGCTATCACCAAATGCCCATCGATCCCATCGACGTCTGGAAGACTATGTTCAAATATAAGCAGGGGCTCTTCAAAAGGTTGGTTATACCTTTTGGCTTGACTAACACACCTGCAACCTTCATGAGGATGATGGATGACATCCTATTACCCTTCATCAATAAATTCATGGTTATCTACCTAGATGACATACTCATCTACAGTAGAACATGGGAGGAACATCTATAACATGTTCGTAAGGTGCTTCAAACTCTTCAAGAGTATAAGTTGTATGAAAACCTTGACAAATGCACATTGAGGATGAAAATAATTAAGTACCTGGGGTATGTTGTGAATGAGGAAGGGGTCCATGTTGATCCAGAGAAGATTCACTTTATTCAATAATGACCTACACCAAAGACCCTCATAGAAATTTACAGCTTCTTGGGTCTTGAAATTTTTTATTGTATGTTTGTTCTTGGATTCTTACATGTTACTTGGCCACTAACCCAAGTGACTAAAGGAGGAACTAAAGCTGCATTTCAGTGGGGTGAAATAGAACATAGGGCATTTGAGAATTTGAGGAATAGACTCTGATAAGCCCCTGTTCTTGCCTTTCTAGACTTGCACTTTTTCAGTTGATGATAGATGCATCTGAATATGCCATGGGAGCTATCATCATGCAACATGGCCATCTGGTTGCATATCATAGTGAGACTTTCAATGATACAGTCAAGAAATACCTAACATATGACAAGGAGATCTGTGTCATTATGTAAGCCTGTAAATAATGGAAACACTACATCTTGGGGAAAGAAATAGTCATCCACATGGACCATAGACCATTGGAATTTATCTAAACGTAGAGCAAACTGTGAAATGAGAGGCACAAAAAATGGACCACATATCTACATCAATTCCATCTGATAATCAAAAAAAAAGGGGAACTCAAATACAACCACAAATTGTTTGAGCCACCCACCAATTACTACACTCACAATAGTTCTTGACCTATACGGACATGAGTCTGCCACTTGGGGTGCTCTGTATGAAGTAGATCCTGCCTTTGCTAATACATATCAGGTGCTTTGATAAGGTAAACATGTTTCTAATTTCTATTTTCAAGATAATGTCCTCTGTCACATGGGGCACGTCTGTGTTCTAGCTATAGAACAATAGAAGATGATATGGGAAGAACATTTCAGCAAGACAACTAGACACTTTGGTGTAGAGAAGACATTGGCAAGTCTTCAAAAACACTTCTACTGGCCCCATATGTGCAAGGATGTGGAAAGATACCTCAAATCTTGCACCCCATGTGTGATAGCCAAGCCAAAAAAAAGAAGCAAGGATTTTACATGCTATTGCCAGAACCAACCAGGCCTTGGGAATATGTCTTAATGGATTTTCTCTCAACTTTGCCCACTTCAAAACATGGCAAGGACTACATTTTTGTTGTAGTTGATCATTTTTAAAAAATGGCTATCATGATTACTTGTAAGAAAAATATTTCTGTTGAAGAAACTACTCAAATATATTTTACTCATGTATGGCTCCATGTTGGTCTCCCCAAGTCCATTGTTTCAAATAGAGATAGCAAGTTCCTGAGTATCTTCTGGTCCACTCTATGGAAGATGATGGATACCAAGCTGATGTAGTCCACAACCTTCCATCCATAAATTGAGGGTCATAAAAAAGTGGTGAACCGCTTGATTATTCACATGATTCAGATGTATCACTCCAAACATCCATGCACATGGGATGAGGAGCTTCTTTTCATACAACATGGATATAATGGAGCCTTGCACAGCTTGACCAAACACAGTCCATTTCAATTATGCTTTGGGTTCTAACTCATGGAACCAATTGATATATCCATTCTATTCTCCACCATAGAATACACACCTCATGGGAGATGTGAGGTAGCAAAAGCAAAAAAATTCATTAAACAAATGCAGCACATCCAACAATAGGTTCATGACATCTTGAAGAAGATGAATCAGAAGTATAAGCAATGCCATGAGAAACATAGGATTGCACACCATTTTGTTGTGGGTGACAAGGTTTGGTTGTGACTTCAAAAGGAATAACTTTCATGTCCACATAGAAAAATTTGGCCCCTGTGATATGGTCCCTACACCATCACTAGAAAAGTTGGAGAAAATGCTTTTGAGTTGAACCTACCAACCTATCTTGGTCTGCATCTAATATTCAATGTGGAGCTCCTCAAACCATATCATCCACCTCTATTAGACACTTCAGTCGTAGTAGAACAACTGGACATTGATGAGCTTGATCCATAAAGTTTTGCTCCAGTGGAGGAGGATCAGATTGTGGACACCTAGATGAAGACAACAAGAGGACTCTCTATTCTGCTTTATTGGGTGGTCAAAAGGGGAAAACTTAGCCACCAAAGGGAGTGGCTCATAGAGAATCAAATTAAGACACAACTGCCACACTTGATGAGGAATATTGATGCAATGGGGACCATTGCTTCTCAAGGAGGGAGGAATGATTTGGGCAATATTCAGGTGACAATTCGGGTGACGGTTCTACCCCAATTGATGACAAAACTTTTGGGAGCCATAACTTTTACATCATAGCTCCAATTGACTCCCCGTTTGAACCGTTGGAAAGCTAAGAATGATGAGAACATGGTGAGATGGCATAAATATTTTATTGATGGGTTTTAACAGCCCAAAACTCAATGGAATTTCCCTACATTTTAATTTTAATAGTGAAGTCTAAAAATAATAAGTTTGTAAAACTAGTAATTCCTTGAATTTTGTATTGTTGTAAATCATCAAAGTCGAACCACTTCATCTCATTTGAGAATGGTGACCTTCCACATCCTCCTCCTACCTTCAAAATGTGTATAAATAAAGATGTAACCTGAAATGGAAATCAAACATCTCTTCCCAAAGATAAGCATATGTTTGTATTTGCAATCTTGAGTAATAAAACATCTCTTCTTAGAGAAATCATTGTTACTATGTTATTTTCATGTTCTTGAAATATCTTTCAATCAAAACTTTTGAATTTTGGATCATTTAGCCATGACTATGAAAATATTTGAATTTTCTTAAGCATGAAACCCAAACTTAGATTTGACACCTCTAATTTATTATTGGAAGCACCCACATTAACATTTGAACCTGGGCCTTTGGTGACCATATTCCAATTGGCCTTTCAATTTCCAAAAGTTGTCCACCCATCTTCACCACTCGATTGAGCACTCTCAAATGTTGATTTTGAAACTGACAACCTACAAGGTGATTAAGGGACAATCCTTGATTTTATGTTCATAGGATTGGGGGGGAGCACATGTTGGGTAAGTTAATATACAATACTCACTGAACATGGTGAATATCCCCTATTTGGATGTCACTAGTTTCTTTAAAGGCTATGAGACCACAAAATCACATCAAATGGAAAAAAAAAACAAGCAAAGAGTCTCAACATACCCACAACCATGCTTAATTATAACATGCTTAGAGTAAGCAAAGCGAAATAAGAAACCCTTGATCATATTTTGTATAATGAGCAAATAAATCCCATACGAGGACCATAAAGAGCGCAGTCATGTTTTAAACATACTTTTAGAGGAAATTCCCTTGAAAAAAATCCTTATTAAAGTAAATTGTTCTAAATATTTAGAATTATTATCGAACTCATGAATTAGAAAAATGACATTAGGAGGAGATCTATAGTCGTTGCCTTGGGCAATGTTTTTGGAATGAACTTTTGATGTTTCTTAGCCAACAATGTCATCTCCAATGACTTTAGCTTTGACAATGTCATCTTCAATGACTTTAACCCCAACAATGTCAACTTCAACAGTTATAATGTCATAATATAATGCCATTAAATAAAATTGGATCATAAAAATACCAACACTAAATAATGACGACAAACAATTAACCCTAATGCTTAACCCAATTCGGTATTAGAATTATACCTTTTCAATGGTTGAAGTTACCTCCCTTATAATAAAAGGTGTATACTCCAATTGTCATACAAACTTAGAGTGATGATATTTATTTATGTGAAAATCAATATTAGAATTATGCATTTTCAATAATTGAAATTACTTCCCCATAATGAAAGGTGCGTACGCCAATTGCCATCTAGACTTAAAGTGATGATATCTATTTATATGAAAGTGACTTTATGCGTATGGAAATTTAAGGTGATATTTTCAAAATTTTCATTTTCCTTGTAACCCTAATTACCATATAAAGGGGGTGAGGGGGGGGCAGGGGTTGTCTTCTTTATAAGTCATATGAAGTCACTTTTATTAAAGCAAATGAGTGCTTTCGATGAGAATAGGGTTTGATTGTGAAGGTCAAGGAAAGAAGGTGGAAGTGGTCCTTCCTCATGTGCAACAAAGAAGGATATTTTCCTCTATTAGAAAATAAAATCTGCCACTCCTGTCATGAGATGGGGACTTGAAGGGCCCGTTAAGACTGTTAGGATTTGTGTCCGAGTCTATTCAATGAATGAATGAATGATGAAAGGTTAGGTTTGATATATTCTTCTTTGCTTCACAGCCACAACCAAAATTAGTGGCTTTTCCTCACCCACTAGGGCCCTACCATTTCACATGTTATTATTCTACTTTATAGATTTCAACAATTTCCCTTTTTTCTTGTTTTCTTTTAAAATGTTGGTACGCCGAATCTTCATTTCTTAAGGAAGAGGTTGATGTCACACCTTGTCATGCACGATCAGGAATGAGAGGACATTTATTTCATGATAAGGTACCTCCACCGTATGTTCTTTCTCCACACTCAGTACTCACATATGTGCTCTTATAGGGTACATTATTTCAATAAATAAATTATTATTTTTTTTTATTGAAATTTTATTTTTAATACGGATTAGATATAGAGAATGTTTCTTTTACGAGGTAGCTTCATCATGTATATTTTAAGCACACTCATATAGGCGTATTGATTATCAATGGTCTCTTTAGTACAAATTCATAAGAATCTTTTATGTATATTGTTTTGATAAACAAGTTATTATTATTTTTGATTGAAAACCTGTTTTGTAATTGAAACTTTGTTTTTTATGCAGATTAGGTGTACATAATATTTCTTCGGTTTGGAAGGGTATCTATTTTACCAAATATGCCTAAAGTACAACCTTGGCCTCATCCCTTTTTGATATCTCCCAATATTTGTATATTAGTGGATGGTTATGTAACACCTTTGACAATATCATTTTCACTATTGGACTACAACCCATTTAATAAAAATTATTATTTTGGAAAAGAGTTATAAAAAAGAATCTTATTTTCTCTTGACCAACTAATTACATTTTTAAAATAAAAATTAATAAAAAGAATTCAAAATTTGTAGTAGATAAGATTTTTTTGAAAAGTAATAATAGTTGGAACTTTTATGAATATTATGTGTTATGTTTGATTTATGAATGATATCTATTAGCTAGAGTAATACTTAATTTTATTTATGAATGTTACATGTAAAATATGATATATAAATGGTATTTATTAATACAGACATTTCATTATATAGTTTTATGTTAATAATACATGGTAGAGGTTTTAACTTTTTTCAATTATGCATTGTTAACAAGTACTTGGCAATGAAAAGGACACATGGATGGTGTGGAGGGAGTTCATCATGAAAAGATAAAAAGTCTTTATTGAGACATTTGTTAGAAGTAATTATGTAATTTTATTTTATTTTTTATGTAGATTAGGTGTACATAATATTTCTTTGATTTTGAAGGATATCTATTTTACCAAATACGCTTAAAGTATAACCTTGGCTTCATCCCTTTTTGATATCTCTCAATATTTATATCTTAGTGGATGGTTATGTAACACCTTTGACACTATCATTTTCACCATTGGACTACGACCCATTTAATAAAAGTTATTATTTTGGAAAAGAGTTATAAAAAAGAATCTTATTTTCTCTTGACCCACTAATTACATTTTTAAAATAGAAATTAATTAAAAAAAATCAAAATTTGTAGTAGATAAGATTTTTTAAAAAAGTAATAATAGTTGAAACTTTTATGAATATTATGTGTTATGTTTGATTTATCAATGATATCTATTAGCTAGAGTAATATTTACTTTAATTTATGAATGTTACATGTAAAATATGATATATAAATGGTATTTATTAACACAGACATTTCATTATATAGTTTTATGTTAATAATACATGGTAGAGGTTTTAACTTTTTTCAATTATGCATTGTTAACGAGTACTTGGCAATGAAAAGGACACATGGATGGTGTGGAGGGAGTTCATCATGGAAAGATAGAAAGTCTTTATTGACACATTTGTTAGAAGTAATTATACAATTATTAATATAAAAATTTAACATGTTAAAAATAATTTAAAATTTAAAATGAAAGAGTTAATAGATAATAAACTGTAAAGTGATTATTATTAAAAATACATGAATAAAAACATAGTTTGCTAGTAAATTTTCATAGAAGTATTATTTAAAGATACGAGTAAAATCTTATAAAAATCAATTATATAATCTAATCCTTCTTGAATATTTGACAAGAAATGCAATTTTTATTTTGATCCCATATTAATTGCACATTGTAAAACCCAGTCAAAAGATGTGATATTAAGCCATTATTATGTTATTTTCATTTTTCACATTTTCACAATCAAAAAATAAATTTGTCAATCAACCCTACCTATCATATAAAATGTTGATGATAATTATTTTATCAATATTACCCTCGTTAATCTTACCATTTATAAATTTAAACAAATTCCTTTCTTTACATTGTTACATCAAATCTTCTCTTCTTAAAGAAGAAATTGATGTTGCATCTTGTCATATAGCCTACAATAAAAAATGAAGACATTTTCAAAATGATAACTTCATTTTGTATGCTTTATCCTTGATATGCCCAAAATATCTACACTACAAATATTAATATTGATTACCAATAGTTTCTTTCTTTAGGTTCTGTAGGATTCATAAAATGTTATGTGTATTATCTTGGCAAAAGTTTTTAAAAAAAGAGTTATAACAATTTTTTTTATTTTTTCTTCTAATTTATTAGACTAGACTGTATTAAGTCTTAATAGCTACAATTTTTTAAAATAGAAATTAATAGAAAGAGTTTGGAGTTTTCAATATATATGAAAATTTGGTTTGAGTAATAATAATTGGAGCATTTATAAGTGTTATGTGTTAAATATAATTTATGAATGGTATTTATTAGTTGAAATAATGTTTATTTTAATTTATGAATGTTATGAGTTAAATTTGATTTATGAAAGATATTTATTGAGAAATAAATTATTATTTTTTTATTGAAACTTTGTTTTTTAATTGAAATTTTATTTTTTATGCAGATTAGGTGTACATAATATTTCTTTAGTTTTGAAGGGTATCTATTTTACCAAATACACCTAAAGTACAACTTTGGCCTCATCCCTTTTTGATATCTCCCAATATTTATATATTAGTAGATGGTTATGTAACACGATTGACAGTATCATTTTCACTATTGGACTACAACCCATTTAATAAAAATTATTATTTTGAAAAAAAGTTATAAAAAAGAATTTTATTTTCTCTTGACCCACTAATTACATTTTTAAAATAAAAATTAATAAAAAGAATTCAAAATTTGCAGTAGATAAGATTTTTTTAAAAAGTAATAATAGTTGGAAATTTTATGAATATTATGTGTTATGTTTGATTTATCAATGATATGTATTAGTTGGAGTAATATTTACTTTAATTTATGAATGTTACATGTAAAATATGATATACAAATGGTATTTATTAACACATACATTTAATTATATAGTTTTATGTTAATAATACATAGTAGAGGTTTTAACTTTTTTCAATTATGCATTGTTAACGAGTACTTGGCAATGAAAAGGACACATGGATGGTGTGGAGGGAGTTCATCATGGAAAGATAGAAAGTCTTTATTGACAGATTTGTTGGAAGTAATTATGTAATTATTAATATGAAAATTTAACATGTTAAAAATAATTTAAGATTTAAAATGAAAGAGTTAAGAGATAATAAACTATAAAGTGATTATTATTAAAAATCAATGAATAAAAACATGGTTTGGTAGTAAATTCTCATAGAAGTATTATTTAAAGATACGAGTAAAATCCTATAAAAATCAATTATATAATCTAATATTTCTTGAATATTTGACAAGAAATGCAATTTTTCTTTTGATCTCATATTAATTGCACATTGCAAAACCTAGTGAAAGGATGTGATATTAAGTCACTATTATGTTATTTTTATTTTTCACATTTTCACAATCAAAGAATAAATTTATCGATCAATCCTACTTATGATGTAAAATTTTGATGACAATTATTTTATTAGCATTACCTTCGTTAATCTTACCATTTATAAATTTAAATAAATTCCTTTTCTTACGTTGTTACGTCAAATCTTCTCTTTTTAAAGAAGAAGTTGATGTTGCATCTTGTCATGTAACCTACAATAAAAATTGAATACATTTTCGAAATGATGACTTCGTTGTGTATGCTTTATCCTTGATAATAAATTATTATTTTTTTGATTGAAACCTTAATTTTTAATTGAAACCTTGTTTTTATGTAAATTAGGTGTACATAATATTTTTTTGGTTTTGAAGGGTATCTATTTTACCAAATACGCCTAAAGTACAACCTTGGCCTCATCCCTTTTTGATATCTCCCAATATTTGTATCTTAGTGGATGGTTATGTAACACTTTTGACACTATCATTTTCACCATTGGTCTACAACCCATTTAATAAAAAATATTATTTTGAAAAAGAGTTATGAAAAAGAATCTTATTTTCTCTTGACCCAATAATTATATTTTTAAAATAGAAATTAATAAAAAGAATTCAAAATTTGTAGTAGATAAGATTTTTTTAAAAGTAATAATAGTTGGAAATTTTATGAATATTATGTGTTGTGTTTGATTTATGAATGCTATGTATTAGTTGGAGTAATATTTACTTTCATTTATGAATGTTACATGTAAAATATGATATATAGATGGTATTATTAACACAAACATTTCATTATATAGTTTTATGTTAATAATATATGGTAGATGTTTTATCTTTTTTCAATTATGCATTGTTAACGAGTACTTGGCAACGCAAAGGACACATGGATGGTGTGGAGGGAGTTCATCATAGAAAGATAGAAAGTCATTATTGACACATTTTTTGGAAGTAATCATGCAATTGTTAATATAAAAATTTAACATGTTAAAAATAATTTAAAATTTAAAATGAAAGAGTTAAGAGATAATAAACTATAAAGTGATTATTATTAAAAATACATGAATAAAAACATAGTTTGGTAGTAAATTCTCATAGAAATATTATTTAAAGATACGAGTAAAATCTTATAAAAATCAATTATATAATCTAATCCTTCTTGAATATTTGACAAGAAACGCAATTTTTCTTTTGATCCCATATTAATTGCATATTGCAAAACCCAATCAAAGGATGTGATATTAAGTCACTATTATGTTATTTTTATTTCTCACATTTTCACAATCAAAGAATAAATTTATCAATCAATCCTACTTACGATGTAAAATTTTGATGACAATTATTTTATCAACATTACACTCGTTAATCTTACCATTTATAAATTTAAACAAATTCCTTTCTTTACATTGTTACGTCACATCTTCTCTTCTTAAAAAAAAAGTTGATGTTACATCTTGTCATATAACCTACAATAAAAATTGAAGACATTTTCGAAATGATAACTTTATTATGTATGCTTTATCATTGATATGCCCCACGATATCTACACTACAAATATTAATATTGATTACCAATGGTTTCTTTAGGTTTTATAGGATTCATAAAATGTTATGTGTGTATTACCTTAGAAAAATATTTTTTTAAAAGAGTTATAAAAAAAAATTATTTTCTCTTCTAATGTATTAGACCGTATTAAGTCTTAATAGCTACAATTTTTAAAATAGAAATAATATAAGAAAATTTTGTTTGAGTAATAATAATTGGAGCATTTATGAGTGTTATGTGTTAAATATGATTTATGAATGGTATATATTAGTTGAAATAATATTTATTTTAATTTATGAATATTACGAGTTAAATTTGATTTATGAATGATATTTATTGATATAAGCATTTTATTATATAATTTTATGATAACAATACATGGTAGAGGTTTTAGTTTTTTTAATTATACTTTCAATTATGTATTTATAGAAAGTACTCAACAACGATAAGGACACATAGATAGTGTGAAGAGAGTTTGTCATGGAAAAATAGAAAGTCTTTATTGACACATTCTTTTGAAGTGAGGGTGCAGTTACTAATATGAAAATTTTAAATGTTAAGAATAATAAAAAATTTAAAATTTAAAAGAACCTAAATAATATTTATTCTTAAAATAAAATATCGAGTGTGAATTAATGAGATGTGGGTGAGTTGGTAAAGTGGTTTGGTTATTTCAAGCCCCACTCAAATTCAAATTTCATTAAGGTATTTGAGGTCAGATATGATTATCGGTATTCTCAAGTCAGTTGTGGACATTATTAATATATCTAGTACATGTGCTAGAAGCTTGGAGATTTAGGCCTTTAATAGTGTCCCAGACCGGTTCTAGATCCGGTCAAAAGTGAATATCAATCCAAAAAAAATGAGTGGAAAAAATGATATAAAGTGATTATTACCAAAAATACACGAATAAAAATATCATCTGATAATAAATTTTCTGAGAAATATTATTTAAAGACATGAGTGAAATCTAAAAAAAAAAAAATTATCTAATCTAATCCTCAAATATTTGATAAAAAATGTAGTTTTTCTTCTAACCCCACATTGATTGTATGTAACAAAACCTAAATATGAAGTGTGATATTAAATCACTTTTATATTATTTTTAGTTCTCATATTTTAACAATTAAAAATCAAATTTTTTAATCAACTTTATCTATAAAATAAAAAGGTTGATGAATGTTACATAATCAACATTACCTTTTTGATGACGATTACATATTATTATCATATATATATTAATATAGTTCATAAAGAAAAACACACACAAAAAAAGACTATACATTTCTTATTTCTTTACATTTTTTTAATGATATAAGTGGAATTTCACTTGCCACCCAATATAGTTCATAAAAAATCCACCTTGTTTTTGGTATGGTTTAAAAAAAGAATGTGATTCATGAAGAAAAAGCGTAGATATGGTTTTACCACCATCAAATTCAGCCCCGGTAACATCACAATGATTAAAAAATTAAATGAGAGAAGAATTAACCCAAAAAAGATAGTGGCATTGCCCTCATTAGATCCAGGGGAACTAAGAAAACTTAATGAATGAAAAGTACTATAATGTAATAAATAAGTAGCACCAGTGGCAGATGCAATAGAAAATAATGCATCCATTAATATACCGGTCATAAGAAATTTATGAGAAAACAATAGAAAAAGATAAAGATTAATTTGTTTTGTTGGTCTCTATGCATTCAAAAGCGAATATAACATTTTTTCAATACAAGCTTGCGAATGTAAAATAATTTAATGGACATACCCTCTATAATTGGAGGTATCCTCAATTTGAAGCTATAGTCAATTGTTTTGGCATTTGGGAAAATGATTACTCTTTTTTGATTAAATAAGATACTTTCATTAATATTGTATTCTTTCCAAGAACATAACCCTCTTTGAGGCTCATTACTTACTCATACTTTCTTTCTAAGGAGCATCATCATCTCATCTATGTGTTATTGCTCACACCTCAACCCTTCCCTTTTATTATTTGCTAAAAGACTTAGATCTATTCTTTAAGTTTGATGCTCATAATCCTTCTCCCTCTTGAGTTAGAAAATGAAAAGTTGATAATTGATAAAATAAAAAGTATCAAGATTTAATAATATTATTGGAAAATGTTTAAATTCTCTAAATTGAAAAATCAAGAACTATTATATTAATGAATATATTTTGGTTGATTATGTTATTTTTCTCTTTTATCCAAATATTAATAAAGAGTGGTTAAGAGTGTAAAAATACAAATACCAGAATAATATTTTATTTTATTTTATTTTTCAATACTTATTTTTGAAAGAGTTAACATAAATAGTTAGTTATATACTGAAAAAAGTGTTTAAATGTTAAAACAAACAAAATTGAAAATAATGGAAGGTATTTTCCACCATAATTACTATTGAAACACTTTAGTATAGCTTTATTATACAAAATAATAAAATTAAAAAAGGTTACATAGCAACATAGCCAGTTGGTATTCATGGTTCAAACTCCATACAAGAGGACAAAATGTCAATTCAGAATACAACACAAAAAAATAGGAAATAAAAAATAAATTCAAACAAGACATGACACTTAAAACCAAATTACATCAACAATAAATATTCAAAATCATATTATAGCCTAGAAGAAAATTAAGCATAGGTCAAAACACCTGAGGGAGGAGGCATAAGATCATCCTTAGGTAGAAGAGTAGTCCAAGTGGAAGGCTATGCAAAATGAAGATCTAGCATCACCTAGCTATCAATGGGGTTCAGAGTTATATCTATCCCCTATTCATTAGTGGGCTAAGTCTAAGTACTAGTCTAAGTCTAAGTGTCAATAGGAGAACCCATCCAAGAGGGGGTTGCATAAGATTTTCCACATGCTGGTGGCGACCTCCATCCCCCTATGGGAAACAACAAGAGAAGTGGTTGCGACTGCAAGAATGAATTTTATGCCTCCTAGGAGGTGGCGATGTGGACCTTGAGGCAGGCCATTGGGCCAAATACAACTCATTGTGTAAGGAGTAGTCCCTAATGGCCTAAAAACTCTTGTAGATGACAAACCTCCATGGAAAATTTATTAATTTGGACTTGAATCTGCATGTAAGTTGAAGATATAACTTTTCCACCATAATTACTAAAAAACACATCTCAAAGGTATAAAATGTTAAAAATAGTCGAAATCACCAATATTTCACTACAAAATTCATCCAAGCCATGAAAAAGGGAAAACTTAACCTAGGAAAACTTCAATTACCATATGTCTTTGTTGTTATTAAGTCTAGATCCTTGGTATTTACATATGAATAACATGTAGATCAACTTTTTTAACTAAGACAAAGTATGTTATGAAAAAATAATGCACAGACTAACCTATTTGAGCTAGATGTGGTAACTCAGACCCCATGGAAAAGTAGAAGGCTTGTAGGCCATCGACTCAAGGGGGCCCATGTTGGGTTTGAATGATAGCCTATGATGCATGATCCTATGAAATCTCAAGGTTTTAAATATGAATGGGAATAAATGTATGAATTACTTCATGATAACCTTTTCTCATGTTGTTGCCATTTCTTTTTTTAGATATCCAGGGTAATCGACAACATCTTTGATGAAGTAGGATGAAGTCTTTGGTTTGAAATCGAGCACCACCACTATCCCTTAGTTGGTTATGTAAATGTAAGGGTAATTGATCCCCTATGGCTTGGGGGATTAGATTAATTAGGGGGGCCTAAAAAATCACTTAAAATTTATCATCATCACACACCCTTGTGCCCTAAGATTTCAATTTTTTTACTGACACACAACATTTTAAAAGCCTACAAACATAAAAAGTTGATAAAGTATGCACCCTTGCAAAATTATAAAAAATAAAATTATTTATGTGATTTCAATGGTCATCTAAAATGAAACTAGGTAAAAAAAATTGTAGGAAAAATTATATCCATTGATGCCCTTTTGTAGTATATGATAAATGCCTATCAACATATTAAATTATATTTTAATTAATACATTAAAATTTTTAAGCCATGTATATTAATTATTTGATCTATAAATCTAGTGAAATATTAACATATGTTAATGAATTTTAAATGAAAAATAAAACATATTTAATTTTAAATATTAATTTAAGATAGAAAGTCTTTATTAATAAAAATCTACCTCTTCATTTTTGGTGTGAATAGTGCTATAAAGGCATTCACAACTTGGTGGGCTATTTGATCATGGTGGATCAGGCCACTACTTTATTCTCTCACACCATATATGCTTGTATTTTAGTGGATTTGGATTTATCTATGCCTCTCCCGATAGAGGTTGTGTTACAAGTTACTGATCGCTCTTGGTGCCAACCTTTGGATTATGAAGGTATCCTATTTTGTTATCAGATGTGCTTTAATAAAAACCATTTGGCTTCCAAATGCCCCCACTTGAAGGTTCTTTAGGCTTGATATTGGTGGAAGGATGCTTTTCAAGAACACCTAACGGTAGGTATTGATGTCAATGATTCTAACTTAGATGCTTCTGAGCCTCCTTCTAATGATGGGAAGGATCCCCTTTCCCCACTGCATGACTCTTCTACTACTGAGACTATTGTAGGGTCCTCCCTTGATATTGTTGATGATTTTGAGACTACTACTAGGACCTCCACTACTATTGCAGCTACTAGGACTATTGTATGGACTTCCCCTACTACTGCTTGAACTGTAACAGGGTCCTCCCCTACTGTCTCCCATGATATCACTGTTGTTGCTGTTGTGGCTAAGACTAGGACTACTGTTGTTGGTATGCTATTTATTGTTGGGGTTGATGTTGTTGTGTCCTCTTCCTAGGCTCTGCCCCATTATGAAGAATTGGTGAGTTTTTCACCTCCTTCATCTCCTAATTATACGAATGGAGATAATATTACTTATTGGACTATTGTCCAAAGGATGAAGCGAGGTCCTCCTAAGCATGTTTCATAGACCCACTTTTGGGCCAAGGGTATTTGAATTTATAGGTTAGGTTTAATTATTGTTTAGTCTATTGTGTGTTATTTCTGGCATGTTTGAGACTTTTCTGCCTTGGGGTCTCCGTTGTATAGGGTTCAAGACCCTTTTTTACTATTGATTTAATCAAAAACAAAAATATTTCACTATATATTTTCATGTTAATAATACATGGTAGAGGTTTTAGCTTTTTTCAATTATATTTTTGATTATGCATTACTATCAAGTACTCAGCAATGAAAAGGACACTTAGATGGTGTGGAGGGAGTTCGTCATGGAAAGATAGAAAATCCTTATTGACGCATTTGTTGGAAGTAATTATGTAATTACTAATATACAAATTTAACATGTTAAGAATAACTTAAAATTTAAAATGAAAGAGCCTCCAAATTTTTTATTCCTTAAATGGAAGAGTCATCAGGAAAGATGTTATAAAGTGATTATTACCAAAAATATATGAATAAAAATATAATTTGTTAGTAAATTATCATAGAAGTATTAATTAAAGACATGAGTAAAATTTCATAAAAAATAATTATCTAATCTAATCATTTTTGAATATTTGACAAGAAATGTATTTTTTTTTGTGACCCCACATTGATTGCACATTGCAAAACCCAATCAGGTGGTGTGATATTAAGTCACTATTAT
Source organism: Torreya grandis (assembly GCA_037957365.1). Classification (NCBI taxonomy): domain Eukaryota; kingdom Viridiplantae; phylum Streptophyta; class Pinopsida; order Cupressales; family Taxaceae; genus Torreya; species Torreya grandis. The sequence continues at coordinate 2,905,025 of JARHVA010000873.1, read as the reverse complement.
GTTGTTTTTATTTCTCAAATTTTCACAATCAAAGACTAAATTTGTTGGTCGACCCTACCTATGATGTAAAATTTTGATGACAATTATTTTTTCAACATTGCTCTTGTTAGTCCTAACATTTATAAATTTGAACAAATTCCTTTCTTTACGTTGTTATGTCAAATCTTCTTTTCTTAAAGAAGAAGTTAATGTTGCATCTTGTCATGTAGCCTACAATAAGGACTAGGGACATTTATTCCAAATGATATCTTTGGTGTGTATGCTTTATCCTTGACACACCCAAGGTGTCTACACTAAGTATTAATAGTGACTACCAATGGTCTCTTTAGGTTCTATAATCACGTTGATAGGGACTCATAAAATGTTATGTATATTATCTTGACAAAAGTTTTTTTTAAAAGAGTTATAACAAAAATATTATTTTCTCTTGTAATGTATTAGACCGTATTAGGTCTAATAACTATAATTTTTAAAATAGAAATTAATAGAAAGAGTTTGAAGTTTTTAATATATAAGAAAAAATGGCTTGAGTAATAATAATTAGAGCATTTATGAGTGTTATGTTTTAAATATGATTTATGAATGGTATGTATTAGTTGAAATAATGTTTACTTTAATTTGTGATTTTTACGAGTTAAATTTAATTTATAAATGATATTTATTGACATCAACATTTCATTGTATAGTTTTATGATAATAATACATAGTAGAGGTTTTAGTTTTTCTTACTTATGCTTTCGATTATGCATTTCTAGCAAGTACTTGATGATGATAAAGACACATAGATGGTGTGAAAGGAGTTTGTCATAGAAAGATATAAAGAATAAATTTATCAATCAATCCTACTTACGATGTAAAATTTTGATGACAATTATTTTATCAACATTACACTCGTTAATCTTACCATTTATAAATTTAAACAAATTCCTTTCTTTACATTGTTACGTCACATCTTCTCTTCTTAAAAAAAAAGTTGATGTTACATCTTGTCATATAACCTACAATAAAAGTTGAAGACATTTTCAAAATGATAACTTTATTATGTATGCTTTATCCTTGATATGCCCCATGATATCTACACTACAAATATTAATATTGATTACCAATGGTTTCTTTAGGTTCTATAGGATTCATAAAATGTTATGTGTGTATTACTTTAGCAAAATATTTTTTTAAAAGAGTTAAAAAAAAAAACTATTTTCTCTTCTAATGTATTAGACTGTATTAAGTCTTAATAGCTACAATTTTTAAAATTAAATAATATAAGAAAATTTTGTTTGAGTAATAATAATTGGAGCATTTATGAGTGTTATGTGTTAAATATGATTTATGAATGGTATATATTAGTTGAAATAATATTTATTTTAATTTATGAATGTTACGAGTTAAATTTGATTTATGAATGATATTTATTTATATAAGCATTTTATTATATAATTTTATGATAATAATACATGGTAGAGGGTTTAGTTTTTTTAAGTATACTTTTGATTATGTATTTATAGAAAGTACTTGATAATGATAAGGACACATAGATAGTGTGAAGAGAGTTTGTCATGGAAAAATAGAAAGTCTTTATTGACACATTCTTTTGAAGTGAGGGTGCAGTTACTACTATGGAAATTTAAAATGTTAAGAATAATTAAAAATTTAAAATTTAAAAGAACCTAAAAAATATTTATTCTTAAAAATAAAATATCGAGTGTGAATTAATGAGATGTGGGTGAGTTGGTAAAGTGGTTTGGTTATTTCAAACCCCACTCAAATTCAAATTTCATTAAGGTATTTGAGGTCAGATATGATCGTCGGTATTCTCAAGTCAGTTGTGGTTGTCATGCATATTCTTGGGCTAGTTGTGGACATTATTAACATATCTAGTACATGTGCTAGAATCTTGGAGATCTACGCCTTTAATTGTGTCCCAGACTGGTTCTAGATCCGGTCAAAAGCGAATATCAATCCAAAAAATTGAGTGGAAAAAATGATATAAAGTGATTATTACCAAAAATACATGAATAAAAATATCATCTGATAATAAATTTTCATAGAAATATTATTTAAAGACATGAGTGAAATCTCAAAAAAAAAAAAAAAATCTAATCTAATCCTCAAATATTTGATAAGAAATGTAGTTTTTCTTCTAACCCCACATTGATTATATGTAATAAAACTCAAATATGTAGTGTAATATTAAATCACCTTTATATTATTTTTAGTTCTCATATTTTCATAATTAAAAACTAAATTTTTTAATCAATCTTATCTATAAAATAAAAAAATTGATGAATGTTACATAATCAACATTACCTTTTTGATGACGATTACATATTATTATCATTTATATAATATAGCTCATAAAGAAAAACACACACAAAAAAGACTATACATTTCTTATTTCTTTACATTTTTAAAATGATATAAGTGGAATTTCACTTGCCACCCAATATAGTTCACAAAAAATCCACCTTGTTTTTGGTATGGTTTAAAAAAAGAATGTGATTCATGAAGAAAAAGCGTAGATATGGTTTTACCACCATCAAATTCAGCCCCGGTAACATCACAATGATTAAAAAATTAAATGAGAGAAGAATTAACCCAACAAAGATAGTGGCATTGCCCTCATTAGATCCAGGGGAACTAAGAAAACTTAATGAATGAAAAGTACTATAATGTAATAAATAAGTAGCACCAGTGGCAGATGCAATAGAAAATAATGCATCCATTAATATACCAGTCATAAGAAATTTATGAGAAAACAATAGAAAAAGATAAAGATTAATTTGTTTTGTTGGTCTCTGTGCATTCAAAAGTGAATATAACATTTTTTCAATACAAGCTTGTGAATGTAAAATAATTTAATGGACATACCATCTATAATTGGAGGTATCCTCAATTTGAAGCTATAGTCAATTGTTTTGACATTTGGGAAAATGATTACTCTTTTTTGATTAAATAAGATACTTTCATTAATATTGTATTCTTTCCAAGAACATAACCCTCTTTGAGGCTTATTACCTACTCATACATCATCTCATCTATGTGTTATTGCTCACACCTCAACCCTTCCCTTTTATTATTTGCTAAAAGACTTAGATCTATTTTTTAAGTTTGATGCTCATAATCCTTATCCCTCTTGAGTTAGAAAATGAAAAGTTGATCATTGATAAAATAAAAAGTATCAAGATTTAATAATATTATTAGAAAATGTTTAAATTCTTTAAATTGAAAAATCAAGAACTGTTATATTAATGAATATATTTTAGTTGATTATGTTATTGTTCTCTTTTATCCAAATATTAATAAAGAGTGGTTAAAAGTGTAAAAATACAAGTATAAAAATAATATTTTTGTTATTTTATTTTATTTTTCAATAGTTATTTTTGAAGGAGTTAACATAAATAGTTGTTTATATACTAAAAAAAGTGTTTACATGTTAAAACAAACAAAATTGAAAATAATGGAAGGTATTTTTCACCATAATTACTATTGAAACACTTTAGTATAGATTTATTATACAAAATAATAAAATAAAAAAAGGTTACATAGCAACATAACCAGTTGGTATTCATGATTCAAATTCCATACAAGAGGACAACATGTCAATTCAGAATACAACACCAAAAAATAGGAAATAAAAAATAAATTCAGACAAGACATGACACTTAAAACCAAATTACATCAACAATAAACATTCAAAATCATATTATAACCTATAAGAGAATTAAGCATAGCTCAGAACACTTGAGGGAGGAGGCATAGGATCATCCTTGGGTAGAAGAGTAGTCCAAGTAGAAGGTTATGCAAAATGAGGATCTAGCACCACCTATCTATCAATCGGGTTCAAAGTTATATCTATTCCCCATTCATTAGTGGGCTAAGTCTGAGTACCAATCTAAGTCTAAGTGTCAATAGGAGAACCCATCCAAGAGGGGGTTGCATAAGATTTTCCACATGCTGGTGGCGACCTCCATCCCCCTATGGGAAATAATGGGAGAAGTGGTTGCGACTGCAAGAATGAATTTTATGCCTCCTAGGAGGTGGCGATGTGGACCCTGAGGCAGGCCATTGGGCCGAATATGACTCACTGTGCAAGGAGTAGTCCCTAGTGGTCTAAAAACTCTTGCAGATGACAAACCTTCATGGAAAATTTCTTAATGTGGACTTGAATCTGCATGTAGGTCGAAGATATAACTTTTCCACCATAATTACTAAAAAACACATCTCAAAGGTATAAAATGTTAAAAACAGTCCAAATCACCAATATTTCACTACAAAATTCATCCAAGCCGTGAAAAAGGGAAAACATAACCTAGGAAAACTTCAATTACCCTATGTCTTTATTGTTATTAAGTCTAGATCCTTGGTATTTACGTATGAATAACATGTAGATCAAATTTTTAGACTAAGACAAAGTATGTTATGAAAAAATAATGCACAGACTATCCTATTTGAGCTAGATGCGGTAACTCAGACCCTATGGAAAAGTAGGAAGGCTTGTAGGCCATCGAGGCCCATGTTGGGTTTAAATGATAACCTATGATGGATGATCCTATGAAATCTCAAGGTTTTAAATATGAATGGGAATAAATGGATGAATTATTTCATGATAACCTTTTCTCATGTTGTTGGAATTTCTTTTTTTAGATATCTAGGGTAATCGACAACATCTTTGATGAAGTAGGATGAAGTCTTTGGTTTGAAACCGAGCACCACCACTATCCCTTAGTTGGTTATGTAAATGTAAGGTTAATTGATCCCCTAGGGCTTGGGGGATTAGATTAATTAGGGGGGACTAAAAAATCACGTAGAATTTATCATCAACACACACCCTTGTGCCCTAGGATTTCAATTTTTTTACTGACACACAACATTTTAAAATCCTGCAAACATAAAAAGTTGATAAAGTATGAACCATTGCAAAATTATTAAAAATAAAATTATTTATGTCATTTCAATGGTTATCTAAAATGAAACTAGGTAAAAAAAATTGTAGGAAAAATTATATCCATTGATGCCCTTTTGTAGTATATAGTAGCTAGTCATGCTCTCTCATTGTAGATAAATGCCTATTGACATATTAAATTATATTTTAATTAATACATTAACTTTTTTAAGCCATGTCTATTAATTATTTGATCTATAAATCTAGTGAAATATTAACATATGTTAATGAATTTCAAATGAAAAATAAAACATATTTAATTTTAAATATTAATTTAAGATAGAAGTCCTTATTAACAAAAATCTACCTTTTCATTTTTGGTGTGAATCTTGCTATAAAAGCATTCGCAACTTGGTGGGCTATTTCATCATGGTGGATCAGGCCACTACTTTCTTCTCTCATACCACATATGCTCATATTTTAGTGGATTTGTATTTATCTATCTCCCGATAGAGGTTGTGTTACAAGTTACTGATTGCTCTTGGTGCCAACCTTTGGATTATGAAGGTATCCCATTTTGTTATCGGAGGTGCTTTAATACAAACCATTTGGCTTCTAAATTCCCCCACTTGAAGGTTCTTCAGGCTTGATCTTGGTGGAAGGATGCTCTTCAAGAACACCTAACAGTAGGTATTGATGTCAATGATTCTAACTTAGATGCTTCTGAGCCTCCTTCTAATGATGGGAAGGATCCCCTTTCCCGACTGCAAGACTCTTCTACTACTAAGACTGTTGCAGGGTCCTCCCTTGCTATTGCTGATGATTTTTAGACTACTACTGGGACCTCCACTACTGCTGCACCTACTAAGACTACTGTATGGACTTCCCCTACTACCGCTTGAACTGTAACAGGGTCCTCCCCTGCTGTCTCCCATGATATCACTGTTGCTGCTGCTGTGGCTAATACTAGGACTGCTGATGTTGGTATGCTATTTATTGTTGGGGTTGATGTTGTTGTGTCCTCTCCCTAGGCTCTGCCCCTTTATGAGGAATTGGTGAGTTTTTCACCTCCTTCATCTCTTAATTATATGAATAGAGATAATATTGCTTATTGGACTATTATCCAAAGGAGGAAGCGAGGTCCTCCTAAGCACATTTCACAAACCCACTTTTAGGCCAAGGGTATTCGACCTTCTAGGTCAGGTTTAATTATTGTTTAGTTTGTTGTGTTTTATTTCTAGCATGTTTGAGACTTTTCTGCCTTGGGGTCTCCTTTGTATAGGGTTGAAGACCCTTTTTTTCTATTGATTTAATCAAAAACAAAAATATTTCATTATATATTTTCATGTTAATAATACATGGTAGAGGTTTTACCTTTTTTCAATTATATTTTTGATTATGCATTACTATCAAGTACTCAGCAATGAAAAGGACACTTAGATGGTGTGGAGGGAGTTTGTCATGAAAAGATAGAAAATCCTTATTGACGCATTTGTTGGAAGTAATTATGCAATTACTAATATACAAATTTAACAGGTTAAGAATAACTTAAAATTTAAAATGAAAAAGCCTCCAAAAATTTTATTCCTTAAATGGAAGAGTCATAAGGAAAGATGTTATAAAGTGATTATTACCAAAAACATATGAATAAAAATATAATTTGGTAGTAAATTATCATAGAAGTATTAATTAAAGACACGAGTAAAATTTCATAAAAAAATAATTATCTAATCTAATCATTCTTGAATATTTGACAAGAAATATAGTTTTTTTTGTGACCCCACATTGATTGCACATTGCAAAACCCAATCAGGTGGTGTGATATTAAGTCACTATTATGTTGTTTCTATTTCTCACATTTTCACAATCAAAGACTAAATTTGTTGGTCGACCCTACCTATGGTGTAAAATTTTGATGACAATTATTTTTTCAACATTGCTCTTGTTTGTCCTAACATTTATAAATTTGAACAAATTCGTTTCTTTACGTTGTTATGTCGAATCTTCTTTTCTTAAGGAAGAAGTTAATGTTGCATCTTGTCATGTAGCCTACAATAAGGTACATGGACATTTATTCCAAATGATAGCTTTGGTGTGTATGCTTTATCCTTGATACACCCAAGGTGTCTACACTAAGTATTAATAGTGACTACCAATGGTCTCTTTAGGTTCTATAATCACGTTGATAGGGACTCATAAAATGTTATGTATATTATCTTGACAAAAGTTGTTTTTAAAAGAGTTATAACAAGAATATTATTTTCTCTTGTAATGTATTAGACTGTATTAGGTCTAATAACTATAATTTTTAAAATAGAAATTAATAGAAAGAGTTTGAAGTTTTTAATATATAAGAAAAAATGGCTTGAGTAATAATAATTGGAGCATTTATGAGTGTTATGTTTTAAGTATGATTTATGAATGGTATGTATTAGTTGAAATAATGTTTACTTTAATTTATGAATGTTACGAGTTAAATTTAATTTATAAATGACATTTATTAAAATAAGCATTTCAATGTATAGTTTTATGATAATAATACATAGTAGAGGTTTTAGTTTTTTTTACTTATGCTTTCAATTATGCATTTCTAGCAAGTACTTGATGACGATAAAGACACATAGATGGTGTGAAGGGAGTTTGTCATAGAAAGATACAAAGTCCTTTTTGACACATTTTTAAAAGTAAGGGTGTAGTTACTAATATAAAACTTTAACATGTTAAGAATAACTTAATATTTAAAATTTAAAAGAGGCTAAAAAATATATATTCCTCAAATAAAATACTAGGTGGGAAATAATGAGATGTGGGTGAGTTGTTAAAGTGGCTTGTTTATTTCAAGTCCCACCGAGGTTTAAATCTCACTAAGGTATATGAGACTAGATATGGCCGTCATTGGTATTCTCGAGCTGGTTGTGGCTGTCATGGGTATTCTTCGATCGGTTATGATTATTTATTAGTTTTTTTGGGCTTTGGGCTTTTGGTTGTGTACCAAACCAGTTCATAACTCCAATCAAAAGAAAATACCAATCCAAAAAAAACTCAAGTAGAGAAAATGATATACGGTGATTATTAGCAAAAATACATGAATAAAAATATCATTTGGTAGTAAATTTTCATAGAAGTATTATTTAAAGACAAGTAACATTCTAAAAATAATAATAATCTAATCTAGTCCTCAAATATTTGACAAGCAATGTAGTTTTTCTTTTGACCCCATATTGATTGTACATAACAAAACCTAAACATGTGGTGTGATATTAAGTCATCTTTGTGTTATTTATAGTTTTCACATTTTAAAAATTGAAGATTAAATTTGTTAGTCGACCTTACCTATCATATAAAAAGGTTGATGAAAGTTACCTAATTAACATTACCTTTTTGATGATGATTATGTATTTACAATTGCCTGTATATGTTAATATAGCTCATGAAGAAACACAAAAAGACTATATTTCTCATTTTATTAATATAACTAGAATTTCACTTGCCACCCAATATAGTTCACAAAAAAAATTCACCTTGTTTCTAATATGGTTTAAAAATTCACGTAGATATGGTTTTACAACCATCAAATTCATCCCCTGTAACATCAAAATGATTAAAACATTAAATGAGAGAATAATTGATCTAATAAAAATAATGTCATTGCCCTCATTAGATCTAAGAAAACTTAATGAAGGACAAGTACTATATTTTAATCAATAAGTAGTTCCAATGGCATATATAATAGAAAACAAGTGCCGTGATGCACTTATAGTACTTCCCTATCTACCTGTGATAGCTTGGTTGGGTAATCCTCATAGTATGTCTTACACTATTGTTGTGGCTGAGGTTGAAGGCCAAAAAAATGTAGGGGCTTCTCGATAATAACAAGTTAACTGATAACAAGATTTTGCCCCTATTCTACTGGGTATTATTGTCGTCATGGTGTAGTGAAATAGTATGGTTGAAACCTGAGGCAAAAATCCACCCCTCACTAGAGATGCAATTTAATAGAATTAGAAAAAATCCAAGCCCACCTGCACCTTTGACCTGTACGAATAAGAAGACAAAGATGAAAGTTAGTGTTAGGAATATGCCCGTGACTAGGATGCAATTTTTTAAGCTAAAATTAAATTTTGTTTACCACATTTATATTGGCACTACAGTGCAAACCCATCAAAATGGGGTGTGTTGTAATTGCTAATGTTAAGTAGTAGAAGCCAAGTATAAATGTTATCCTGTTTTGAAGAGACAATACCATGCATATGAGACAATGATAGAAAAATAGCATAAAAGACATACGTCATCTAATATGGGGGGAATAAGGCTAACCAGAAGGACATTCGACGTCTAATATGGGGATAAGGCTAAACAAAACTCTTCCTATTGCTGTCATGATTTATGTAAGTCAATAAATTATTCATGTATTTACACCATAATAAAAATATTTAACCTTTGATGTTCAAATAATAACATCTACTTTTAATATAAAATACATATTTATTCCATAAATCACCACCTGAAACAAATTTCTAATAAACATGAATTTATTTTAGAGTTTTGATAAATATCAATAGATCATTAATGTATTTGCTTTATAACAAAAAGGTTTTACGCCTAGGAAAATAAAAAATAACTGATTTTGAAACTAAATCAATTACCTACTTTAAAATTACATGTGACTGCTTGCACCCTTGCTTCTCATACCGCCTGCATGCATCAATAACCTCTTGATGCTTTGTATATTTTTTGGCTAGATATAATATTAAACACAAATATAAGTAATGCCTTTACTAAGATGTTGGATTCTTCAGAATAGAAAAAGATGGCATCTTATGAACAAAATTACCATCACACATAATTTTGTAGGGCTCCCAATAAAAATTTCATTGCCTTTCATCAACAATAGTCTAACAAATAGCAAAAGAGTAGTTATTTTTCTATTGGTGGTGGTTTTTTTGGTACTACTACCCAAATTTTTTTCATTGCTGATAGCATGCTACCAATGGCATAGGAATTATAGAGAAAAAAGTGTTGTAAAAAGGAACACAAGTATAAATAATACCATGAATACAAAAATATTACTTATTTGAACCTTCACTTATCTACAACATAAATAATACCATGAACACAAATAGATCCTTATAAGACTATATTCACATTTTGTTTGCAATGAACTCACTACTCAAATTGGAAAAAAACACTTTGTACACTCTTATACAAATTGAAAACAAATCTAGATGATCAATTAAAGTGAACAACTTCCACATTTATGAGTACAAATAGGTTATAGATTGTCACAGACACCTGTTGGGGGAGATGGAACTTAATAGATGGAATATGAGTTGATTAATTTTCCAATAATGGTGGTTTGATCTTTGTTATGACATATATGGATGGGTTTGGCATGTGCCAGATCATTCTATCTACATTTTGATAATTTTAACCCATACCAAACCTACCATGTTTTCTTGAATATAGGGTGAGGAGTTCCACTCGAGACCTCTCCTTTGTTATAATTTATTCCCTACGAGACCTCTCCTTTGTTATAATTTATTCCCTACATCAAACTATCATCTATGCCTTATCTTAAGTTATTATTTTTTTGGTATTTGAATTATTAATTTGAGCATGAGTGTTTTTTGAACAACATCTACATGTATCGGCAAGTGAAATAACATGATATTCCATCTGCAACTACCTCTTATAGACACATCCTTTAGACAACCATGAGAACTACCAAGCATGCCAACATTGTTCCTAAATGGATCAAAAGAAAATAAATGTAGTAAAATACTTTTATTGGCCACTTTTCAGATGAACTATTGCCTATTTAATGGTAATTGGGAAGATAAATAAAGTATTAATATTCACTAGCAAAGAATGGGAAATAGTTACAATTTTTAGCTAACAGTCTATATGATTGGCAATCAATGAGTAAGGATGATCGGTTAATATGTGAAAGGCTTTACTATAGTACCAGGGAGGTAATAATAATGCATCCATTAATATACCAATCATAAAACCGAATTACATCAATAATAAACACTCAAAATTAAAGTGAACAACTTCCATATTTATGAGTACAAAAAGGTTATAGATTGTCACAAACACCTGTTGGGGGAGATAGAACTTAATAGATGGCATATGAGTTGATTAATTTTCCAATAATGGTGGTTTGATCTTTGTTATGACATATATGGATGGGTTTGACATGTGCCAGATCATTCTATCTACATTTTGATAAATTTAACCCATACCAAACCTACCATGTTTTCTTGAATATAGGGTGAGGAGTTCCACTCGAGACCTCTCCTTTGTTATAATTTATTCCCTACATCAAACTATCATATATGCCTTATCTTAAGTTATTATTTTTTTGGTATTTGAATTATTAATTTGAGCATAAGTGTTTTTTGAACAACATCTACATGTATCAGCAAGTGAAATAACATGATATTCCATCTGCAACTACCTCTTATAGACACATCCTTTAGACAACCATGAGAACTACCAAGCATGCCAACATTGTTCCTAAATGGATCAAAAGAAAATAAATGCAGTAAAATACTTTTATTGGCCACTTTTTAGATGAACTATTTCCTATTTAATGGTCATTGGGAAGATAAATAAAGTATTAATATTCACTAGCAAAGATTGGGAAATAGTTGCAATTTTTAGCTAACAGTCTATATGATTGGCAGTCAATGAGTAAGGATGATCGGTTAATATGTGAAAGGATTTACTATAGTACCAAGGAGGTAATAATAATGCATCCATTAATATACCAATCATAAAACCAAATTACATCAATAATAAACACTCAAAACCACATTATAACCTAGAAGAGAATTACGCATAGGTCAAAACACCTAAGGGAGGAGGTAGAGGATTGTCCTTGGGTGGAAGAGTAGTCCAAGTGGCAGGCTCTATAAAAAGAGAATCTAGCACCACCTTTCCATCCATGGGGTCCAAATTCATATCTATTGCCCATCCATTGGTGGGATAAGTTTGAGTAGTAGTCTAAGTAGAAGTGCCAATAGGAGAACCCATCTGGGAGGGCGCTGCATAATATTTTCCACATGGTGGTGGTGACCTCCATCCCCTTATGGGAAGTAATAGGAGAAGTGATTTCAAATGTAAGATTGAATTATATTCCTCCTAAGAGGTGGTGGCATGGACCTAGAGGTGGGACATTAGGCGGGATATGACTCATTATACAAGTAGTCCCCAATGGTCTAAGAAGTCTTGTAAATGAGGAACCTCCATGGAAAATTTCTTAGTTTGAACTTAAATCTACATGCATGCCAAATATATAAATTTTACACCATAATTAATAAAATTTACACATATTAAAGGTATAACATATTTTAAAAAGTCCAATTCTCTAATATTTCACCAAAAACTCATCCAAGCAATGAAAAAAGGAAAAATTAACCTAGGGAAACTTCAACTACCCTATGTATTTGTTGTTATTAAGTCTATATCCCTGATATGTTATGTTTGAATAACATGTATATTAAATTTTTTCATTGGGACAAGGTATGTTATGGAAAAATAATGCATAGACTAACCTATTTGACCTAGATTTGGTAACTCAGACCCCATGGGAAGGTAGGAAGGATTATAGGCCATCAAATCAAGGGGGGGCTTGTTGGGTTTGAATGATAGGCTATGATTAAGTATCCTATGAAATCATGAGGTTTTAAATATGGATGGGAATAAATAAATGAATTATTTGCATTTCATTTTTTTAGATATCTAGGGTAATCGATAATGTCTTTGATGAAGAAGGGCAAAGACCTTGGTTTGAAACTGGGCACCACCACTATCCCCTAGTTGGTTATATAAATGCAAGTGTAACTAGTCTCCTAGGGCTTGGGGGATTATATTATTTTGGGGGGATGGGGGAGGCTAAGAAAACACTAAGACCTTTTCATCAACGCACACCCTTGTGCTTTGGGATTTTAATTTTTTTACTAGCACACAACATTTTAAAGCTTACAAACATAAAAATTTGATAAAGTATGCAACATTGCATAATTGTTAAAAATAAAATTATTTATGTTATTTCAATGGTCATCTAAAATGAAAATAGGTAAAAAAAAAATTAAAGGAAAAATTATATCCATTGATGCCCTATTGTAGTTAGTCATGCTCTCCCATTGTAGATAAATGCTTATCGACATAATAAATTATCATTTAATTATTACATTAATTTTTTTAAGCCATGTATATTAATTATTTGATTTATAAATCTAGTGAAATATTATCATATGTTAATTAATTTTAAATTAAAAATAAAACATATTTAATTTTAAATATTAATTTCACTAGTGACATTTAAATTTACATTAGCAATCTTGAAAAGGTAAGTTGTATCCAGCCATTTTTTTGATTGGTAGAAACATGTTATGGGGTCGCTAACTCATTTTATATTAATAGAGAAAATTCTTACAAAAATTATCAAAATGAGTTCCACGAATGTTGATCCAAATGAATGCACTAATTTAAGATGTAATGTAAGACACATATTGTTCAAGATAATATATAGCAAACACACACAACTACAAGAATAAAATCAAAGAGAATCAAATTACACCAAGACGCGAATGCTCCAATAATTCACACAATATATTTCATTAGAAATATAAAGGGAGAGAGGTGCATATAAAGGATGGAGAGGAAAAGATACTGGACATTCCAATGAATGTGGGACTAATCTTCCCAAGTAACTCAAATGACCCCTAGAGCCCTAAGCAAGATAATACAACCATGTAGGCAAAACCCAATGGAAAAAAGGCCTACACCAACAAAAATATCATCAAAAGGATCACAATATAAAAATATCGTACCAAAGATCCCATAGGTAAAAAATCCTACAAAGGGCATATATATAGCTAAAAAATTCTATATGAAACAAAAAAAGAAGTTTGTCTACATGTATCTTCCATAGCTATAGATACATGCGCTTTTGCATACTCGTATCTAAAAACCAATATTATAAAAAGATAAAACTAATCAGGTTATATCCTCTTAGTGAAAGTACATTACATTTCTTATCCAAAATCTAGATCTAACTATTAGTAGAATGTGTAATAAGAAAGACCATATAGACAATAAAAGTCCATATTTTATCCATTATCTTTTGCAAAGACTGCTAAATAACTCCACCAAAAAAATGAAAATAATTATCTATAAATGATTAAAATTTTCATCCATTCCAACTTATAAGCCTCTATCTAAAATATTTTTAAGGTAAAGTTTATTATAGTAAAATATACCAAGGTAAGTGCACGGAGTTGGGGGACAATTTCGTGGACATTTACCATAATGCTACATGTTATAGACATAACATGTACATGTTTTTTCAAACCAAGCTCAGGATAACCAAACTTAAACATGTACATGCTATAATGTACTTGATTTATAGTGTGCACAACTTTACATTGCACAAAAAAAGAAACAAATATTTATTGGAAGGGGTAGATGGTTTACTAAAATAAATTCCAATTATAAGTTTAAATTTATATTATTACATTTATATTCTTTATATAATTTAAAATTATTGTAGTAAATATAAGAAATTAGGGTCACTCTACATCCAATAGAGTTGATATCAAACTTTCACACCTTATGATATGGGAGATAGCTTTTAAAAATCCAATCTGGTCAGTAGTTAGGCATTTTCAAGGTCTCAGTATTGGACCTAGGAATTTCAAGGCATAAATTTTGCACTTGATGGCCATTGTTGGTAAACATATAGTAATTTTTTAATTTCTTGTGCCTTCCAAATTGTTTGATGGAATTTATAAAAGTCCTAGGTTTATCAAAATTAAATTTTACAAACCATTCACTTTAAATTCAAGCCAAAATGGTGTGATTTTGACAACACAGGTCACTTTGATGACTTGTACACATCAAACAACCAATTTATGTTAATTTCACTTTCTTATCATTCCTTCCTCACACCTAATCACTTTATCCTCATCCTTTGTCATCCTTAATTACTCAATCCTTTTCCCTCATCATCCATAATCTATCCCTCATTAACCCTCACCATCCCTATTCATCTCTAATCACTCCCTCATCATCCCTCATCACTCCCTCATTGACCTTTCACCATTCCTCATTATCCCTTATCAATGCTTCATCATCTCTCATCATCCATAATCACTCCTTTATTGAATCTCACCATCCATCATCATCTTTAATCGTTCCTTCATCATCCCTAATTACTCTTTTATTGACCCTTACCATCCCTCATCAACCCTAATCACTGTTTCATCATCCCTTATCATCCATTATCATCCCTAATCACTCCCTAATATTCCCTCATCACTCACTCATTGAACCTCACCATCCCTGATCATCTATAATGAATCCATCATCCCTCATCATCTGTACTCACTCCTTCCTCATCACTCCTTATCCTTAATCACTCCATCTAATACCGGTCATGGCTTGATGTTTTTGGGTGGAAGTCCTAATAATCACTTGATATTTGAAGGAGAGGTGCCAAAAGTAACAGTCGAAAAGTTGAGGCTAAAAAAAAATATACAGTAGAAGGTTTTTAACTAGACATGAGAATGTTAAGTAAATTTATGTTTATCTCATAGTGAAACATGTAAATAAGTGCCCTTAGACAACATTGGTCGATCTAATCATTTTAAGTGTTTTCATCTTCTAGAAACCTTAATATATTTGCAAAAATAAGATTATGGTAGAAAAACTTGTGAATAGGAGTAGAAGGTATATGATTAGAAGTCATTGGGATTTATAAATTATAATAGAGGAGTTATAAGGTATATGTATAGAGGATGAGAGTTTTGGGCTCTACATACAAGATAAATGAATAAAATACAAGGGGAAAGGGATATATAGGGCCCAAGTGCTCCCCTCTAGAGCCTAAATACTGTCCATGCCCTCTAAATGATATCCACATATTCTGTATGCCATCCATGAATTGATGACACTGTCTACACCCTCTGGATTCCCTCCATTCCTTATGGATGGCATCCAAAATTTGTAAACACTATCCACCCCTTCTGGATGATGTCCACAAGATGTGGATGCCATCCACCCCTCTAGATAGTACCCAATAGATATGAACATCATTCACATGGTCTAAACATAATCCATATGATCTAGATGACATTCATAAGCTCTAAATGCCATCCAACCCCTCTAGATAATGTCCACTGGGTGTGGATGCCATCCATGAGCTTTACATGGTATCCATAGGCTCTAGATGATGCCCATAAGATATGGATGACATCCAAAGCCCCTAGATGGTGTTCATGACCTCTGAACATCATCCATGCCTTGTAGATGGTATACACAGGCTCAAAACATTGCCCATAGGCTCTGGATGTCATCCACAAGATTTGGACATATTCCATGCATTCTCAATACCATCTAGAATGCGTGGACATCTTCCAGATCCTGTAGACATCATTTAGATCCTATGGATGGTGTTTAGAGCTCAGGAATGATGTATAGATCTCATGGACACCATCCATAGGTTTTGAATGATGTCTAAGGTCTCTAGACATCATCCAGATCTTGTGGACATCATCTAAAGCTATTGGATGTTGTCTAGATCCTATGGATTTCATTCAGAGTGTGTGGATGTTGTTAAGAGCCCATAAATGGCATCCATCAAGACTGGATGCTCTTTAGACTCTATAAAATGACACATATGATTCATATTTCCAATGAAATTGACTTCCCTTCGATTTGCCTCCATTTTTAAACTAGATTTTCAATATTTGTCAAAAAATTACATAGGGATTTTTCCTAGGGGCCCTTAAAGAAACCTTGATTTGGTTATACATTCAAAGCTAATAGAGCTTATACTTGTAACAACCCCATTGGAAGCTAACTAGAAATCTATGTTTTTTAAAATTTAAACACATATATTATAAATAGATTACACCATGAGAATATAAGTAGCGATCATACAAAATACTCTAAGTGTGATAACTATAAACAAACATGTGATATCTAATAGTCACTGAGCACTATCAATATATGAAACACATCATAACCAATATGGAAAGTAATTACAAATTCTAGTCATAATTGGTGCAATGATACATCCATTGCTGTTAAAGTACAAATAAGTAAATAATTAAAATTCATCAGACTAATGTTTCAATAATAAATACAATATAATACAATGTACACATATAAGATACATAGCTCACTAGAGCATAGTTCCCTGGACTCTAACATCTTCAACAATCACAAGTGTTATCTCAAACTTAGTAATGTTGTGGAGAGGGAGAACATCATTTGGGTACTTTTCCATACCAAACACAGACCAATGATCCCTCACATTAATCCCATCAAGGATTGTCCCTCCCTTCATAAATGAGTAGATAGTGATGGTGCGGTAATCTAGAAAGACAAGTTAGTACCTATGTGCTGCATGATTTCTAAAACTAAACATGTGATGTATAATGGAAAACCCATTCTATTGTAAGATATTTCCTAAACATGTAAATCATATTCATGAAATGACAATGTCTCACTACACATTACTTTAGAATTTTTTTCAAATAATAAAGAATAGTGATCTATAGGTTAGTCAAAATTCATACACACCACTTGATCAAATTTTCTTCATATGGAATTGTAATTCTTGTAAGTTAGTGAAGTATGTCTCACTAATTACTTAGTACCACCAATGCAAGATGGGGTTAATATAATATAACCAATAAATTCATATAGATTACAACCTACTAACAATCATTTCACACAACATGCTAAGCATAGGAACAATAAAAAATCATACATTTATCCCATAAAATGTATGAATAAATATCACATTTAATCTATCCCATAATAGAAATAATAAGCAACACATGCAGATTATACCACCTAAGTATAATATATATTAGGTTGTGCACTCTATTTTTTTTGTAAGTAAACACAATACTGTACTTTCTAATAACTATCATAAAACATGTTATTCCTAAAAATATCCAATATGCATGCATTTAGTATATCAAATATATGAATGAATCTAGACATATTAATTACAATGTATACCACCTAGGTATAACATATATTTATACTATAATTTACAAATGAAAACAATGTATGACATCCCATTACATCATAGATCTTGGTACATGAGCACACCACTCAATTACAAATAACTAATCTCACAAATTCCAATAATCAAAATTTCACAATCCTAAATATTAGGCAAGATAGTATAGTTTATACCACTTGGGTATATCTAATGTTTAAACTGTGTATGCATCTAAATCCATTCGTTTCATTTAACATCACTAATATTATTATTAGTTGATACTAATTTTACTTATTTAATTTATTTTTAATTAATTCCATCCTAATATCCCCCATCCTAATCATTTATATAACATCCCCTTCATTCTCATTCATTTACTAACCTTATTTTATCCCATTTCTTCATTAATTCTCCTAAATCCCCATTATCTGATCCTAATCCCACTTATCTATTATTTTAGGATTTTAAATTCCCAAAGCCCACCTACTAGCCTATGCTTAGGATTTCCTACACCCCTAGTCCCTAATCCCCACCTAATCCTCATCTAATCCTAATTAACCCCTAAGAAGGATTCTAAAACCTCCAAATATAGAACCTTCTCTATTCTCACCCCTCCTCACTAGAAGCCCCTAAATCTAGAGGCTTTCAAAGAATTTTAAATTTATTAAGTAATCCTCAACCCTTGATCTCCTTACCCAAACTTAAAATGTCCACCATAGATATTTGCCTCCTCTTTCTATTTAAACCAATCCTCTCCTCCATTGGAGCCAATAAGAATTCTCATGCTATCTCCATGCTAAATCAATCCATCATCAAGAATCCTTGATCAAGTAATATCATGCCAAAAATTTTATCAATCCAATCTCCTTGTATTTTATTCCATTTGATCATGGTGTAGAACATTTAACTTTAGGATCATAGTGCTAGTTTTGAATTATGTTCATCCATTTGTATTTTGGTCTTAATGGCTCTATCACTTTACTTAGTGGTTTGATGTTTGAGTGATTGAATTTCATAGTTTAATAAAATAGCTCAAAATTTAGGCTACATTATTGGTGACCATGGTGGGACCATTCCTTTATTGTATACTTAGTCAAGGTTTTTAGCTTTGGAAACATCCAGGACAAAGATTGTTAGGGTGTAGAGCTAAAAGCTTCACCAAAGGAGCGCATTCCAAAGTTGCAGGTTTACATAGTCACCATCATCGGTCAAGAGTAGTTTAAGAGATGCCGACGTCGGTAGAAATCAGCCGACGTCGATCACAGACAAATAGGCAGGAACCAACGTCGGTTACCTATGCGTCTAGAAAGCTATTTTCATAGACAGAACTAAGTGTTTGCATGATGGGATTAAGTGATAGTCTTAAGTCCTCATCTCTATTATTAGTAAGACTGTTTTAGAGCCCTTGTTTAAAAGGCATAACTATTGGTTGTAAATGCATGCTCAAGTTTCCTAATTCTATATGTAGGATTAGATCTTCTTAGCTTATTTGAGTTGTAATGTTGAAGAAAAGTACAGAATTGTAAATGTGAATCATTCCAGGTTGTTGGAGTTGATTGTACTTGAGAGAGAGAGCTCTTGAGGGAAAGAGATCTAGAGAGAGATCTGTACATCTGAGAGAGGTGTGGAAGAAAAGGAGTTTCTTCAATTGTATTCCTTCTGTAAAGAGTTTAATACAAGTTTTTAGGGTGGTTTCTTGTATCTCTTGTTCTTTGCTATTTATCATTCTAGTTACTTATCTATCTGATATAATTCCATGTTTATTGCTTTCATAAGTGTAATAAAATTATTGGTTGATCCTTAACAAGTGGTATCAGAGCTCAGGTTCACTAACAGGTGGTTCAGATCTGTGTAGTGTGTATTGATTATAGGTTACTCACAGGAATTTCTATTTGAGTGGGAGAAGCAATGGCAAAAGAAAGTAAACTGAGAATGGAGAAGTTTAATGGCAAGAATTATCAACATTGGAGAATGCAGATAGAGGATTATCTGTATCAAAAGGATCAATACTTACCGTTAGGTGGGATTGCAAAGAAGCCCAAAGACATGGATGATGAAGAATGGGAAGTTCTTGATAGAAGGGCTCTTGGGTCTATAAGACTAAGTCTAGCATCTACTGTGATATCTAATTTATCATAGGCAAAGTCTACGGTAGAGTTAATCACTACATTAGCAAATTTGTATGAAAAACCCTCAGCTTCTAATAAGGTATATCTTATGAAGCAATTTTTTAATTTGCGTATGTAGGAAGGTGGATCTGTATCTAATCATCTAAATGATTTCCATGGAATTGTAAATCAATTAAGCTCAATCAAAATAGTGTTTGATGATGAAATTAAAGCTCTTTTAATATTATGTTCTTTGCCGGAAAGTTGACATAGCTTAGTAATGGCAGTTAGTAATACTGCATCTGCTTCAAACATTTTAAAAGTAGAGGATGTTGTTAGTGTTATCTTGAATGAGGAAATTTGCAGGAAAAGCACAGTAGAGACATCAGGGAGCGCTTTAAGTTTTGAGAGTAGGGGAAGGCAAAAAGAGAAGAGCAAGAGGAGATCAAGGTCTAAGTCAAAGGTGAGAGGTAGATCCAAATCCAAAAATGGCAGGAAGCCATAATGCTGGAATTGTGGAAAGATTGGGCACATAAGCAGAGATTCCTGGTCAAAGCCTAAGGAGGACAATCAGCACAAAGGAAAAGAAGAAGCAAAGGTTGCAGGTATTACACAAGATGCTTTAATATTTTCTTTGCATAATAATATAGAATCTTGGGTTTTAGATTCTGGTGCATCTTTTCATGCTACCCCCAATAGAGAATATTTTTGTGACTATGTCCAAGGAGATTTTGGAATAGTGTATTTAGGGGATGATGAGCCTTGTAAAATTATTGGCAAAGGAAAAGTGCAGCTGAAAATGCAGAATGGCAACACATGGGTGTTGAGAGACATCATGCATGATCCCAGCTTGAAGAGGAATTTGATTTCTACAGGAAAGTTAGGGGATGAGGGTTTTACAGTAACTCTCACAGCTGAATCTTGGAAGGTTACCAAAGGTGCACTTATAATGGCCAGAGGTAAGAGAGTTTGTACTCTCTATTTATATAATTGTGTTACTAACAATTCTCCTTTTGTATTATCTACTTCAGATGTAGATGCAAAGTTGTGGCATTAAAAGCTTGGCCACATGAGTGAGAAGGGAATGACAATTCTTAAGTTAAAAGGTATGTTTCTAGATTTGAAAAGCATAGATCTAGATTTTTGTGAAGACTATATTTTTAGAAAACAGAAGAGAGTGAGTTTTCTTAAGACTGGGTCAACAAAGAAGAAGCATAAATTCTAGCTTGTTCACAAAGACGTGTGGGGACCAGCTCAAGTTTCTTCTATTCGAGGATCTCAGTACTATGTTTCCTTCATAGATGATGCTACTAGAAAGGTGTGGGTCTATTGTATTAAGAAGAAATCTGATGTTTTTGACACGTTTAATATTTGGAAAGCTATGGTTGAGAATGAAATAGGCAAAAGATTGAAGTGCCTGAGATCTGACAATGGTGGTGAGTTCTACAGCTATAAGTTCAACTGGTATTGTTATATGCATGGAATCTGTAGGCAAAGGATGGTTCGAAGGACACCTCAGCAAAATGGATTTGATGAAAGGATGAACAGAATAATCATGGAGCGTGTAAGATGTATGAGATTGCATGCTGGTTTGCCCTTAGAGTTTTGGGTAGAAGCTGTTGACACTGTAGTGTACCTGGTTAACAGAGGACCCTCTACAGCTCTGGATGGTGGAATTTTAGAAGAGGCATGGACAGGTAAAAAGGTAGATATCTCATTTCTCAAAGTTTTTGGTTGTGAAGCCTTTTTGCATGTTGATAAGGAAAATAGAAAGAAGCTGGATGCTAAGTCTATGAGGTGCACATTTATTGGCTATGGCTCTAATGATTTTGGTTTTAGATTTTGGAATCTAGGAACTAACAAGATAATTAGGAGCTGTGATATTGTTTTCAATGAAAAAGTGATGTATAGTGATCAGCTGAAGAAGCTGAATCAATCTAGGTAGAGAAATGGAGAATTGGATGAGGTGACGGTCTAAAATGAGCTCGCGAGAAGAAGAAATAATCACTTGTAGGAAAACATAGAGACTGATGTCGGTCAGGTAGGAACTGATGTCGATAGAATAGAAACTGATGTCAGTCATACAGATACCAACGTCAGCAGGGAAGGAACCAACGTTGGTCAGGCAGAATCGACGTCAGCCAGTTACAAGCTTGGAAGTGTCCGAGGTCGGTCACTATCAGAGAATTTGGGCAGATAGCGTGTTGTGGATGAGTCTTAGATGCCCATCAGGAGGTCAGAAAGAGTAAGTAAACCTCCAATTTGATATTCCCCTTCATTATTCTATTTATTGCTAACTGATGGTGGAGAACCAGAGAGTTTTGATGAAGCAATACAGGTGGAATCCAAGGATCAGTGGAAGCGTGGCATGGTTGAGGAAATGGAGTCCTTGAGAGAGAACCAAACATGGGATTTGGTTGAGTTGCCAGTAGGAAAGATGACACTGAAGAACAGATGGACCTATAGATTGAAGGAAGGTGAGAATGGAAAGATGAGATATAAGGCCAGATTGGTAGTGAAAGGATTTGTACAGAAACCAGGTATTGACTGTGGTGAGATTTTTTCTCCTGTTGTTAAAATGACTTCTATACGAACTGTACTATCTTTGGTTGCTATTGAGGATTTGCATCTTAAGCAGCTAGATGTTAAGACAACGTTTCTTCATGCATATTTGGATGAAGAAATATATATGGATCAGCCAGAAGGATTTGAGGTCAAAGGTAAGGAGAAGCTAGTGTGCAGATTGAAGAAAAGCTTGTATGGCCTCAAGCAAGCTCCTAGGCAATGGTACTTGAGATTTGACAGGTTTATGACTAAGCATGGCTACAGTAGGTGTCAATCTGACCATTGTGTGTATTTCAAGAGATTGGATAATGGTAGATATATTATTCTGTTGTATGTAGATGATATGCTGGTTGTAGGATCACACATGTAGGATATCTCTGAGCTTAAGGTGAAATTAGCTCACACGTTTGTCATGAAGGATTTGGGAGCAGCAAAGAAAATCCTTGGCATGAGCATCAAGAGAGATAGGAAAAATCATAGGTTTATTTTGTCTCAAGTGGATTATGTGGACAAGGTGTTGAAACGGTTCAATATGCAGGATGCTAAACTAGTAAGCACACCTTTGGCTGGACATTTTAGGTTGAGTAAAGAACAATGTCCTAAATCACATGATGAGGTAGAGTACATGAGTAGAGTTCCATATTCTTCCACAGTAGGGAGTTTAATGTATGCAATGGTTTGTACTAGACCAGATATTGCCCAAGTAGTGGGAATTGTAAGTAAGTATATGGCCAATCCAGGGAAGGAGCACTGGAAAGTAGTTCAGTGGATCCTTAGATATCTGAGAGGAACCAGTAGTAGGCATTTGTGCTATGGAGGTTCAGATACTTCTCTACATGGTTATGTAGATTCAGATATGGCAGGTGATTTGGATGGCAGGATGAGCACCACAGGATATGTTTTCACTATAGGTGGAATGGTAGCTAGCTGGATATCAAAGTTGCAGAAGGTTGTTGCCTTGTCAACTACAGAAGCAAAGTATATTGTAGTCACAGAGGCTAGCAAAGAGATGATATGGATGACATGGTTCATGGAAGAGCTAGGAAAGGAGAAAGAGAGTTGTAGACTATACAGTGATAGTCAGAGTGTAATCCATTTGGCTAAGAATTGAGCCTTTCATTCAAGAACAAAGCATATATAGCTTAGGTACCACTTCATATGACAAGTATTGGAGGATGGTGAGTTGAAGATGGAGAAGATCCATACAGATAAGAATCTTGCAGATATGTTAACCAAGCTGATTACAAAGGAGAAGTTGAATATTCATTCAACTTCTGTTGGTCTTCATGATTGAGTTGAAGATGGAGGAGCTAGAAGATGTTGCTGTACAGGTACTGGTGCAACTATTTATCTCCAAGTGGGAGATTGTTAGGGTGTGGAGCTAAAAGCTTCACCAAAGGAGCGCATTACCAAAGTTGCAAGTTTACATAGTCACCGACGTCGATCAGGAGCGACCGACGTCGGTTAGGAGCAGTTCAAGAGATGTTGATGTCGGCAAGAATCGGCTGACGTCGGTCACAAGCAAACAGGCAGGAACCAATGTCGGTTACCTGTGTATCTAGAAAGCTATTTTCGTGGATAGAATTGAGTGTTTGCATGATGGGATTAAGTGATAGTCTTAAGTTCGCATCTCTATTATTAGTAAGACTATTTTAGAGCCCTTGTTTAAGAGGCATAACTGTTGGTTGTAAATGCATGCTCAAGTTTCCTAATTCTATATGTAGGATTAGATCTTCTTAGCTTATTTGAGTTGTAATGTTGAAGAACAGTACAGAATTGTACATGTGAATCATTCCAGGTTGTTGGAGTTGATTGTACTTGAGAGAGAGAGCTCTTGAGGGAAAGAGATCTAGAGAGAGATCTATACATCTGAGAGAGGTGTGGAAGAAAAGGAGTTTCTTCAATTGTATTCCTTCTGTAAAGAGTTTAATACAAGTTTTCAAGGTGGTTTCTTGTATCTCTTGTTCTTTGCTATTTATCATTCTAGTTACTTATCTATCTGATTTAATTCCGTGTTTATTGCTTTCATAAGTGTAATCAAATTGTTGGTTGATCCCCAACAAATATTCCTTGTTTTGCACTGAAAGGCTACACCCATGGTAGGTTGTATGCTTATTGTTTTCTATTTTATGATTAGTATAATGTATATCTTAAACCCCCTTTTTATGTATGTCCTAGTGAGTTATGGATAATTTTAAGATAAACTTAGCGTATTTTAGCATTCATATTGAATTGAACTTGATAACATTGAAGGCCATTCTTACTTGACAATTTCAGATTTTTTTTTTTAGATCAAGGATTTATAAATGGCAAATAAAAAGATTTATTTAACATTCTATCCAACAAAGTAGATAATTTTGTTTTCCAATCTCTAGCTAGTTTTAAAGTGGTATAACATTTTATCTAAATTTTTTATCATGACTTTAGTCAAACATACATAAATAGTTCATGAGGCAACCTCACAAAAACACCAAGGTTGAATCTAACATTCATAAACAGTGGGTCTATTCTATGAGAGCTTATTCTAGTTTCATGTTTTGTTGTTCCTATGGCCCTCAATGGATAGGGGATATTGATTGTTGGGTAGGATAGAGATTTAAGAGTAATAGAAACACCATTTTCATTTAGTGTATAAGAAACACTTTCCTACTTGCTACACTACTCCATGATACAGCCCATGTTAGGCATTATGCTCCGTTATTCGGTTAAAAACTATAAAATGTCTACTTTCCCCTCAATGTTGTTGGGTTTTAAAACTTGATCTAAAACATTGGGGACTTTGTCTGGGAGGTGTTTTTTCTTATAAACTATAGATTTATCAATATACTCTTTTTTCCCTTGAGATGTTTTGACAAGTATAACATATGCAACAAGAATGGTTGTCCATGCACACTAACCAAACCCCTAGGTTTGTTGCAAATTTAAAAATCTATGTTTTTTTGTATTACAGGCATTTATTACCATGCTCTTGGTATTTTAAAACCTTGAACTGATTAGATCTGACCCATACATGAAATTTATAGAAAATACCAGTGATCTTTCTAGAGCCCTCCATACTTTGCATGTCTTTACTTAGTGGCATACCATCTAAACTGCCCACATCATACCGTGTCTTCTCAAACATTTTGTTTAAACTTATCAGGTCTGTTAATCATAGTATCTATAATATATATGTTTTACATGTAATATGATAAAATGATAATCTTTATTTTTTTATAAAATAACATAGATATTAATATCCTTTTATCATCGATTTAGTCCTCTAAGTATATAGATTTTTTTAATTTATTTCTAAAATAAGGACAACTTTCTTTAACTTACAGGCATATGATTGTCAAAGGCTAAATTATCACAACTACTAACATTTTCTCTGGAGGTTGCCTTTCCAAAATTTTTAATTGAAACTCCTAATTATTTGATTTGAAGGTTGATCAATTTTGAAATCAATGAAAAACATCATTCATCTGATTTTGTTTATACATTGAATAGGCGTATCCCTATAAGATATTTAAAAAATACTAATATCATTTACACAAAATTAATTTGTCAAAGTCATTGATTTACCTATAGGACAAACGATCGAAGGCCATTTATCATCTGACTGCTAATCATTGGTCTTCCAGGTTAACTCTTTTGGGTGCCAAAGTCAAACTACTAATCTCTTTCTTATAGGCCGTTTATCAAAGAACCCCTTTGAAATATTAAAAATAATTTTTATTATTAATCATTTTAAGCACTTCATTTAGATTATGTTGTATTGTATATTATTTCATCTTATAAATATACCACACACTTAATCTTAATCAATTAATTAATCTCCTTTTTGTCTACCTATTTGTATCTTGAGGGCTACGATTGGTGTATACTCTCCCCCTTGCATCCTTGTTGAAATTCCTAAGGGATCCAAAACCACCTATAAACTCTATTCCTTTTTTATTTTTTTAGGGGTCTAGTGACCATGGATTTCACCACCATGCACTAGTCCGAACTCCATGTTCCAACATAGTCTAAAAATCAAGAGAGCTATCATTAGGTGCCAAAGCAAAATTCCCCATAAAGGGTTTCATGGAGTGAGGGGCATTTAAGCTTCAAGATACAAGGCAGTTAGACAACATCCTATATAGACTTGGGCCCCAATGTACCTTTGTGTATATAGGGGATGCACTTAAAGAGCATGTGAAAATCTAGTATAGGGACTTTTCAATCATAACAGGTGTACTGCTATAGGAGTCAATATCAAATCCTAAGTAGCCATCATGTGTAAATGGAGTTGAGAGGGTTCAATCAATTTTATAATGGGTCACTAGCCTATAGCTTCACCTATGAAGCCATTTGATGGTACAAGCATCGAGTTATACTCCCTTGAGTTTACTAATCATAGGGTTGTGTTATGCTTACTTGGGTGTGTGTTGTGTTAAACCAATGTTGTTTGTGAGTCGAATCAACATTTTCACCCAAACCTATATACCTATCTAGGTCTTTGCACTAACCCACTTGTATATTCTTGCCTCATAATATCTATCAAATTTTACATCTTTATCCCATCATATCTCCTTGTAAATCCTTGTTATCATCTTCTTGTATCTTTTTTATTATCCTATCCCATCCCAGATCTTGTCTTCATCCCATCATTGTCTACATCCCCATCACCTACATTTTGTCTTATACATCCTTACCTCATTACCCTCTTGTACATACTTTGTACATTTTATTAGTCACGTCCTATCATTAGACCCTACCCATCACTTACTTATCTTAAATCATATATCATACATATCTTATCCTAAGTCCCTACCCCATCACTTGTCTCAACCTTGTCTTCATCCCCTCCTAGTCTAACTATCTCCACTCATCATTGATAATTCCTCATCACCTATATATTCCAATCATCATCTTGTATATCCTTGTCTTACCCTCTTGTACATATCATTGTTATCTTATACATCCTTTTATCCCCTCTTATCATTATAACCCCTCATTATTAGTCACATCCCCATCACCAATATCTCATCTTGTACATCTTAGACATCATCTTGTACATATTGTCATTTTGTCTTACTCTCATCATATCCACCTATCCTTCATCATCCCCATAACCTAAACATTTGAATCACTTCTTGCACATCCTTATCATCATCCCATTATACATATTATCATTGTATTGTCCTATCCCATCCCCCATCTTGTCTTCATCCTATCCTAAGCACATCTTATCATGAGGCAAGAGCATCAAGCTAAAAGATGTCATTTTTGTGTTTTTGTCATAGGAGGTCAAAAGTAGGTCAAGTATGGAGTCCCTAGGAGTCATAAGAACAAGTTTGGTGAGTGTTTGGAGTTTCTCTCCAAAACCAATAATTTGAATTTTCAAATAGTGTCATAAGCCAAGAAAGACCCAAACAATGTAAAAAGGTGGTTAGGTGAATGGAAGTATTTTTCAAGGTATAAAGAGTCATGTAGGGATTATTTGAGGACTAAATAAGAATAGGTTATTCATCCATTTTTTTTGAATCAAGTGTAAAAGTCACCTTGTACATTGAGTTAGTTGTAAAAATAAGTTGGATGTAATTAACTTAGGAACCTACGCAGAAATGGGAAGGAAGACTCATTTGGTAGATTTAGATGGACTAGGAGAGAGAGAGAAGAGAGGAAGATCTATCAAAGTAAAAATAGGGATCAAAAAAAAAATTGATGTAAGAACCTCTTAAAGGTTGATAGAACCTAAAAGGTCCATTTTTGGAATGTGTTGTAAGAAATGTTTTTGTAAACGAATAAAAGAAAAGGTTCCTATTGTGTGAATTTACTCTCTTATTAGGTATACCGGTTGGAAACATTGTCATTGATGTCAAAGGTCTAACATTGGTGATAAAGGCCCCATTACATTTAATAGTATTTTTAATATTCATATCTTAGCTAATGTGTGTTAATATTTATTTAATATTAATGAATATATTTTTGGTTGCATATAATTCAAAATAGGGCCCATAGAGGACAAAGAGTCAAGGGGTAAAGACAAAAGAAGAATGGGATGCACTTTATCATGAAGAGTCATCTTGAAGAATTTCAAGAGTCACCATGTGAATTCAAAAGAGGGTATGGCATATTTTTTCATGAAGGGACACTTTGAGGAATATAAAAATTCACCAAGATAAAGACAAAAGAGGAAAGAATGCATTTGCTTATGAAGGGTCACCATGTGACTTTTCAAATGCAAGGATATAAAGGGTCATGGAAGTTTGGTTCCATTTTTCATGAGGATTGAAGGCTTATAAAGGATGAATGCCAAAGGTCATTTGGAAAGTTATAAATAAAGGCTTGAGAAGCCATTTGGAATATGTAAGAGAGTGAATGGTTTTGTAATATTTTTATATAATAAAAGAGGAGAGAAAAGAAGGAGATATTGTAGAGTTATATAATTTGTTGAGTAAGCAACATTGAGAGATAGTTATGTTTTATACACAAGAGGGGTTGGTGTTCTTGTGGGTTGGTGCACATAAATATTTGCAAGGGGTTGGTGCTCTTATGGGTTGGTGCTCATAAATAGTTTCTATGTTGGTGCTTGGCAAAGGGGTTGGTGCTCCTACAAGTTGGTGCTTGCAAAATTTATAATTTGAGTTGGTGCTTATTCATATACTTGAGATTTTTCTCTATGGTTTTTCCCACTTTGGGTTTACACGTAAAAATTTGATGTCTCTCTCTTTTTCTCTTGTGTGGTACATGTTATTATTTCAGTTTTATTGCATATCTTGAATGTGTGATTAAGGGGATTAAAGAAAAGAAATTAGATTAAGTAAAAGATATATAATATACTGATTCACCCCCCCTCTCAGTATATTTTATGCTTAACAATTGGTATCAGAGCAGGTTCCTTTTTGAAAAAATTTTACAGCTTGAAGGTAGATCGGGGAAAGCACAATGGCTAGATCACATGAAGGTTTTTATACAAATAAGGCACCTTTGTTTGATGGGATAAATTATGATTTTTATAGCATAATGATGAGGACTTATTTGATGGCCCTTGGATACAACATTTGACAAGCAATGGTAGAAGAATATGAAGAGCCATAGACACTTGTAACTACTTCAATAGGAAAGAAGGCAAGTGAAAATAATGCTAAAACTTTAAATGCTATTTTATGTGGTTTATGTAAATAAAAATTTGTTAAAGTTATGAAATATAAGTTTTTTCATGAAACCTGGGTAAAGATTGAGAATATTTACAAAGGTGATGGAAAGGTTCAGCAAGCTAAGCTTCAAACTTTCAAAAGATAGTTTGAGAGTTTAAAGATGGAAGAGGAAGAAAATATAGCAAGATACATTTTATGGGTTGATAAAATAGTTAACCAGATTCAAGGTCTTGGAGAAAAGTTAGAAGAATCAATCATGGTACAAGAAGTTTTTGAGATCTCTACATTGAGATATGATACAAAAGTTTCAACAATTGAAGAGATGAAAAATTTAGCCAAGCTAAAGATGGATGAACTACATGGTATTCTTATAGCATATGAGATGCAAACTGAAGAAGAGAAACCCTCAAAGAGAGAAGATGCTTTTAAGACATCAAAGAAAGAGAAGGCTAAGATTCAAGAATCATGTGACAGTTCTAGTGATGATGAAGATGATAAAGAAGCTCTATTCATTTGCAAGCCAAAAAAGGATACAGGTAAATATCAAGGAAAATTATGTTTTAAATGTTTTAATTATGGAAAGATTGAACATTTTGTAACTAAGTACCCAGATAAGGGTAATGGTGACAATGAAGAAGGAAAGTCTACATAAAAGAAGAATTTCAAAATAAAATTCAAGAAGCGATTCAAGAAGAAGAGTTTTTACTCTAAAGATCTTAGCTCAACTGAAGATAGTGGAGTCAGTGATGTAAATGAATAAGAGATTTTATTCATGTCCATACATGAAGATGCCTCCATAAGCAAAAGTATAGATGATAAAGAAGAAGAACAAGATGAAGCCAAAGTGAATCTGGAAGGAGAACTCATTTGTGCCTTAGAAGAGTTAAAAGCTCTTGAGAAGATGAATCAAAGATTGAAGCTCCAGATCAAGAAAAATAAAAAGGAGTAAAAGGAAATAATTGAAGATCTATAAATACACTTTTAAGAAGCTAAAAAAATGAAAAAGATTTAACGACATAGTTGCAAAAAGTAAGTCAAAAATGTGAAAGGTATGCTATTGAAATTACTTCTTTAAAAATAGATTTTGAGAAAACAAATAAAGCAATCACTGATAGAACAATGAATGATTCAAAATTTTAGAATAGCACTAATATGTTGAATAAGATATTAGAAAGTCGAAGATCAATGTCAAATAAGACATGTATCAGATTTGAAAAAGAGAAAGGGGATGCCACTACTTTCATAGATAAAGTTAACATAGAAAAAGAAAAGAGATATACTGAAGCTATTACAAAAGAGAAAATAAAAAGGGAACAAGTTAAGAATACAGAGGACATCTCAAATAAAGAAGGTTAGAAGGAATAGAGCTACAAAAGGCAATCAGATTAGATATACATAAACAGGTCCTATTTTTATGGTTACTATTTTTAATGTAATGAATATGGTCATAAGAAAATAGAATATTGAAAAAGAACTAATAATTTTAAAAATAAGAAGGAAACTCATGTAGAGTCAAGCAGAAGCCACAACTCTTTTACTCCTCTATTAGGCTTTAATGAAGAGGCCATAGTATGTTACAAGTGTAAAAACTTCAGACATATATCCTGGTATTGTAGAAGAGTGTTCAAGTCAGTCAAGAATGATCAGAGTTTCAAGGCCTCATTCATCAAGAAGAAAGTTCAGACATGTTCATGATAGAAGAAACAACCTAAAAAATCTATGTTGGTACAGATGGCTTTGCATGCAAGAAATGAAAAAAATCCATGGTTCATTGACAGTGGATGTTTGAGGCACATGACATGAGACAAGAGCAAATTCATAACCTTGAAGAAGATCAATGGTGGCATAGTGAAATTCAGAAATAATACTACTATCAAAATTATCAAAAAAGGTACACTAAGTCTGAATAATGGTAAAAGTAAAACTAAAAATGTTTTTTATATAGAAGGTCTTAAGCATAATATTTTAAGTGTAAGTCAAATATGTGATCAAGGGCATACACTAAAGTTTTATGTATAATGTTATGAAATTAAGAGAAAATATTTAGATGTGTTGGTTGCAGATGCTCAAAGAACATGTAATAATTTATATATGTTATCAGACATCAAAGGTCAAAGATGTTGTTTGAGTCAGATTAAAGAAAGTTGGCTATAACACAAGAGAATGAGACACATAAATTTTGACAATATTATCAACATCAACAAGGAACAAGCAGTCAGATATCTTCCAAAGATCACAAAACCATCTGATATACTTTGTGAACTTTGTCAGCATGGGAAGTAGGCTAGAAGGTAGTTCAAAATAAAAGAGTACTCGACCACTCAAATGCTAGAGCTTGTTCACACTGATCTATGTGGACCTATGAGAACTCAAAGTACTCAAGGTGAGAAATATTTCATGTTGCTTATTGATGATTTTTTATGTATGACTTGGGTTATATTTTTAAAGAAAAAATCAGAAGCTTTCAGACATTTAAAAGCATTCAAAGTATTAGTTGAGATTGAAATCAGTTTGAAGATTAAGTGTCTAAGATCAAATCAAGGAGGAAAATTAATGTCAAACGAGTTTATTGAGTTTTGTGAAGACCATGGAGTAAAGAGACATTATTCAATAGTCAGAACTCCACAGAAAAATAGAGTAGTTGAGCAGAGAAATAAAATAGTTCAATAGATGGCGAGGATAATACTAAATGAATCCAAGATACTAGATAAATATTGGAGAGAGGTAGTTGCTAAAATAGTGCATATTTAGAATAGAGAATTATTGAGAGTCAATAGTGATAAAACTCCTTATGAGCTATAGAAAGATAAACCAACAACAATTGATTATTTTACAATTTTTGATAGTAGATGCTTCATAAAGAGAATCGATGGAAAATTTGGTAATTTTGAATCCAGAGCAGATGAAGGTATATTTCTTGGTTATTCTTATAAATGTTATAACAAAAGAACCAAGAAAATTATTGAATTTGTAAAATTCAAGATAGAATAAGATGGAACACAAAAAATTAGTGATATAGTAGACATTATTGAAATCATTGAATAGGAAGATTTTGAAGAATCAGATGAAGAGGAGAAGAAGGAGAAAAGGACACCAAAAATCCATCCAAATATGTTTAGAGAAATCATAATAAAAGTGACATCATCAGGGATATAAATGAAGGAGTTCACACTAGAAGAATGATGGTAAGTGAATATGAGCAAGTTAATTTCTCTTTATTATCCAAAATTCAGCCTAGAACTTTTTCAAAAGCTAAACATGATAAGCATTTAGTTAAGACAATGGATGAAGAATTAAATCAGATAGAAAAGAATGATACTTAATAATTAGTGCCTAAACCAAAAGATCATAATATGATATGAACAAAATGGATTTATAGAAATAAGTTGAATAAAAATGGAGAAGTGATCAGGAATAAATTAATATTAGTATGTAAAGGATATGCTCAGATTGAGGGAATAGATTTTAAAGAAACTTTTGCACCAGTAGTAAGAATAGAGGCTATTAGAATGTTTCTTGTATATGTAGTGTTTAAAAATTTCAAAGTGTTTCAAATGGATGTCAAATCTACCTTCTTAAACAATAATTTAGAAGAAGAGGTCTAAATTAAGCAACGTGAGGGATTTATTCTCTCAAATATTAGTAGTCATGTATGTAGATTGAAGAAAACACTGTATGGATTAAAATAAGCTCCTAGAGCTTGGTATTCAAGACTTGATAAGTACCTACAGGATCAAGATTTCAAGAGAGGATTTAATGACATTAATATCTACATCTAAATAGAAGGTGAGTATCAATTGATTGTTGTGGTATATGTTGATGACATCATTTTTGGCAGAAACACTGAAAAGATGATAAAAGAATTTTTTGATAATATACAAAAAGAATTTGAGATGTCTATGCTTGGAGAATTATCATTTTTCTTAGAGTTGAAAATATTTCAGTCAAATAAAGGAATTTTTATATCTCAAAGTAAATATGCCAAGGAAATGTTGAAAAAAATTAATTTTGAGGATTGTGCGCTAGTTGGCACACCAATGTGTAGAGAAAATAAAATGAGAAAAGATGAAGATTCACGTATTGCAAATCAATATTTATATAGATCTATGATTGGTAGTCTTTTATATTTGATAGCATCAAGGCCAGCATCATGCATGTAATAGGTATGGTTGCAAGATATTAGTCAGCTCTAAAAGATAGTCATGTTCAGCTGGTAAAAATAATATTTAGATATATCAAGGGGACATTAGATTATGGATTATGATATTCCACAATCAGAGATTTCACTTTGGTTACTTATACAAATTCAGATTGGACATGTTGCTTGGATGACAAAAAAAGTACAAGTGGAGGATCTTTCTTCCTTGGTGATAGCTTAGTATCATGGCTAAGCAAGAATTAGAATTCAATATAACTTTCTACAGCTAAAGTAGAATATATTACAACAGTATTGTGTTGTACTTAAGTGCTTTAGATGAAACAAACTTTGGAAGATATCAAGGTAAAATATGATGAACTTATTTCTATTTTTTGTGACAACATAAGTGCTATTAATATTTTGAAGAATCTAGTGATGTATTCAATAACAAAATATATTCCCATTAGATATCAATTCTTGAGAGAGAAAGTTGTAGATCAATAGATTAAGATGGAATATATCAGTACTATAGAGCAAATTGTAGATATTTTTATAAAGGCACTACCCAAGACACATTTGAGTATCTGCAGGAGAAGTTGGGAGTAATTTCATTTACTTCTAGCCATTGAGGTTCAACATTAGTTGAGGGGGATCTAAGTGTTAGCTCTAGGATAAGCCCTTTGCCATTGACGTCAAAGGGGGAGAAGAATAAAAATAAGTATAGGTATAGGTTCAGAAATAGATGTAAATAGGTACAGGTTGTTATAGTAAAGGGGAGTTACTGTATATTTTTTAGATGGCAGTATGTGCAAGTTTTAGTTGTGACAATTTCAGTTTGAGGTTGCCATTAATGACAAAGGGGGAGATTATTGTAAATATTGTCATTGATGTCAAAGGTCTAGAATTATTGGTGATAAATGCCCCATTGCATTTAATGGTATTTTTAATATTCATATCCTGGCTAATGTGTGTTAATATTTATTTAATATTAACAAATATATTTTTGGTTGTATATAAGTCAAAAGAGGGCCCATAGAGAAGTCAAAGAGTCATGGGGTAAAGACAAAAGAAGAATGGGATGCATTTTCTCATGAAGATTAATCTTGAGGAATTCTAAGAGTCACCATGTGAAGATAAAAGAGGGTATGGTGCATTTTTCCGTGAAAGGACACTTTGAGGAATATGAAAATTCACCAAAATAAATACAAAAGAGGAAATGACACATTTGCTTATGAAGGGTCACCATGTGACTTTTAAAATGCAAGGATATAAAGGGTCATGCAAGTTTGGTGCCATTTTTCATGAGGATTGAAGGGTCATAAAGGATGAATGCCAAATGTCATTTGGAAAGATATAAATAAAGGCCTGAGTAGCCATTTGGAATATGCAAGAGAGTTCATGGTTTTGTAATTGTTTTATATAAGAAAAGATGAGAGAAAAGTAGGAGATGTTGTAGAGTTATATCATTTATTAAGCAACATTGATAGATAGTTGTGTTTTATACACAAGAGGGGTTGGTTCTCATAAATAGTTGATGTGTTGGTGATCGATAAAGGGGTTGGTACTTCTGCAAGTTGGTGCTTGTGAAATTTGTAAATTGAGTTGGTGCTCATTCATATACTTGAGATTATTCTCCATGGTTTTTTCCACTTTGGGTTTCCATTTAAAAATTTGGTGTCACTCTCTCTTGTGTGGTGCATGTTATTGTTTCAGTTTTATTAGATATCTTGAATGTGTGAGCAAGTGGATTAAAGAAAATAAATCAAATTAAGTAAAAGATATATAATATACTGATTCACCCCCACTCAGTATATTTTGTGCTTAAAAATAAAAATTTATTATCTTTCTATTTATTGAATAATCTTTTAAGATCCCAAGGAATGATGTCTTGATAATGTTTGCAAGACAAAGATATGTGTGTAGGGTGACAAGCATGTGAAGTAGAGTTTGTTTGTGGTTATGGATTGTTGATATAAGGATAAGGTTTGGATGTTATCCCTGAGTCTTTATTTTAATCATAAAGCCTTATATGTTGTATTTGGGCATCTTAGAATGGAAAAATAATGGAAAATAACTCAGTTATAGATAACCCTGTACATTGCATGGTCGAGGGGGTAGAGTTGACAAACAAGGTTTTTTAGTTGGTGTTGAGTATCCCAAAGTCTTGAGTAATTTATTGACATTGTCATGCAATCAAGGGAGGTATTTGGTATGACCTAGAGTGAGGTGAAATATTCAAATAAAAATTTGAAATCTCTAATGTATATTCTACCTATACCCTATTCAGGTTCACAATCACTTTGAAAGGGGAGTTAGAGAGTTTTCCCCTTATTATTGTAACAAAAATCATTGAATGTATGGTCTAGATGAGTGGAAATTTTATTAAATGGGGTTATGTATCCTTGGACACTTTGGGAGAGGGTAGAAAGTGAAGAAAAGAACCTATTGTTACCACTGACTTGTAGGTTACATTGTTATGCACAATCAAGGAAAAAAATGTAGATTTCTTGTAAGAATGCATATGTTTTTTGAATCTAAGGACTTTTAAGATAATTAAAGGTGTAATAAAGTTTTGGGAGTTGAGAAACACCTTTGGGAATAGTCTTTTAAACTCTCAAACACACATACCCTGGTGTTATGGTCATAAAGAGGACAAAAAGAACATGTATTCTAATGATTAGGAGAGTAAACAAAGTGAAAAGAGGTGTCTCACCTATTTTTAAAGTTGATTTAGGTCAAAAAGTAAATTTTGGAGGTGATTTTACCTTTTGAAACATTATTTAACTCAAGATATGGAATTTTGTATGCCCACGGCTTAGGCAGGGTTAAGAAAACCCTAGGATTAGGGTTTTGAGGTTTTTATGAGTTATAATATTTGAAAATTCATGAAAATTTGTGATTTGAATTGTATTATAATATGGAAATAGAATAATGTAGTTTGGTTTTGATATTGTATGGATATG
Organism: Torreya grandis; assembly: GCA_037957365.1. NCBI lineage: Eukaryota > Viridiplantae > Streptophyta > Pinopsida > Cupressales > Taxaceae > Torreya > Torreya grandis. The sequence continues at coordinate 2,868,218 of JARHVA010000873.1, read as the reverse complement.
TATGGATTCTAGGACTATGGTAACGTTTGAGGGCTAATTAGGCCTAAAAGAGGGTTGATTTACAAAGGAAGTATAACCTAGAAGATGAATTAAGTCATGAAACATTACAAAGGAAACATATAAAAGTGATTAATTCTTTAAAAGAGTTCTTATAATTGGTAAACCAAAGGATTACCTCAGAAAAAAGGCTACAAGCCTTGGGAAGAGCATTGTAAGCCTTAGGTGTGGAATTGAAGGGTGAAAGGAGTTTGATTATTTAAAAAAGGTTAGGAAAAAATGGATAATAACATATACGAATAAATTTGACAAAATTTTGAGACCTTGACACCTAATTCCAAGATTTAGTCCTTAAGACTTAATGGGCTTACCTAGTGAAATCTAGTGAGAGTAAGAAGAGCAGTTTGAGAAGGAAATGAATTGATAGAGGTAGAGTATTCATATGACTATCATATATGAGAATGAATATCATATAAAAGGGTTTTTAAGTGTATAATAGATATGTATATAATCAATAAGGCAATGAAGAAAAAACTCCAAGGAAGAAACTAGATTGACGTTGGTTGATCAAACCAAGCATAATAAGAGCATGAAATGTCCTTCAAGACCAGAGTCAGCTTAATAGGAAATTTAGTGACTTATCTTTCAGAACTCTACATAATATCACCACCTTGTCTTCCCCTCCTAGTAAAACCATTATCCACTCATCATTGACCACATCCCATCACCTGTATCTTGTTTGGTACATAATTTGTTCTCTTATACATCCTTTTAGTCATATCCTATACTCGTCTCACTCATCATTAGTCATACCCCCTCACACATCTTAATCACATTTGGTCTTGTAATTAACATCTTATCCTAATCCCACATCTTGTCCCAATCAACCTTTTGACTTGACCTTGCCTTAGCCTAATCACCTCATCACCCATCTAGTCTAACCCCATCTTATCTTATCCTAGTTGGGCCTTTAAGTCATGCTTGGGTCCTAATCCATCCTCATACTTATCCTTAATAACCTTATTCATCACCTATATATACTATCCCTTATCCCATTATCCTTCATCACATAATCTTATCCCATCCTATCCTGAGAAAACCAGTCTAATGTTTTGAGCTAGTCTTCTCCATTGCTATCATCCCATCATCCTTGTCCATTATTTCTCATCATATAGTCATATCTCATACCTAGTCGATATCATACTATCATCTTGTAAATTTTTTAGTATTAATCTAGAAAACCCATCATCATCAATTTAGTCAAATCATCTTTGCCCACTCCTAACTAGTAACCATCCAATCATCGTCTTTTTTAGGTTTGGAACTTAGGCACCCATCAAACCCCTAATCCATCTACTATCTTGACACCTATGAATTATGGATAGGTCATTATCACCTATTATAATATAAATATAAAATCTAATCCTAGTATTTAATCCATTAGTCCATCATCACTTAATCATACTAGCTAGGTTCTTTCAACCTATTTTATTGAAGAAACCCATCCAATCCTTATCCTACCTCCATCATCCATCAATCCTAAACCATCACCATGAAGATAGACCCCATGTTCATAGACAAATATATATCTTCCCATAAGGATGAGATCCTCTTGAAGTTTCTTATGATGGTATTCCACTCCCTGAAGGTATTGATCCCCTTCAACTCATTTCACCTCCTATCTAAGCCCCTTAATGTGAGTATCATACCAATCCTCCATCTTCTAGTCATAATCCATCAATTTAGTCTAATCATCTTTGCCTACTCCTAAATATTAACCATCTAATCATTGTCTTTCTAGGTTTGGAACTTAGTCACCCATCAAACCCCTAATCCCTTTTGCTATCTTGACACCTATGAATTATGGATAGGTCATTATCACCTATTATAATATTAATTTGAAAGCTAATCCTAGTATTTAATCTATTAGTCCATCATCACCTAATCATACTAGCTATGTTATTTCAACCTATTTTGTTCAAGAAACCCATCCAATTCTTATCCTACCTCCATCATCCATCACTCCTCAACCATCGCCATGAAGATAGACCCCATGTTAATAAACCAATATATAGCTGCCCATAAGGATGATATCCTCTTGAAGTTTCTTATGATGGGTGTTCCACTCCCTGAAGGTGTTGATTGCTTTCAACTCATTGCACTTCCTGTCCAAGCCCCTTAATGTGAGTCTCATACCAATCCTCTATCTGCTAGTCATAAACCATCGTATACCCATTCCCATACTATCAAAGGGAATCCAATCTTGGCCACCTTGACTCCTTCCACCCCCTCAAGTCAAAAATCATCCAAAAACAAATTTAATGCTTCCACATCTAATTCACATAGATTAGTGGGTTCTTATACTCCCATTCCTATCTCCTTGGAAGCCCTTTTTAAACAACTAATCACCACCAAAATGATGGTCTATCCACCTATCTGACATCTTGATCCCAGTAAGCCTAAGCCCTCATGGTATAAAGATAATCAATATTATGTATATTATCTAACCTAGGGGCATACCATTAATTGATGTTGACCTTTTCAAGATTATGTCCAAGACCTCATTGATCACGGTGATATAGTAATTGAAGATGACCGAGATGCATCCACATCCTTGGGTGAACAATAAAAGGAATGCCAAGATTATATTATCAATCATGATAAATCCCTTCCCTTTATAAGATAAGGTTAATAATCCACACCCATCTTACATGATCTCCCCATCTTTGACAAATCCTCCATTAAAGCTAAGTCTACTCCCCATGAGCCTAGTCCTCCCATACCTCATGAACCCTCTCACCCATCACATCAAATACCCCATGTTGAGAGGTCAATCATGGATAATCACTCTCCTACTAGTAGAATTGAATCTTGTACACTGAATCTAACATAATTATTATCATCATTAAGATCATGTTCAATGCCAAGATCCAAAACATCATCCTTCATCGATGCTTATAATTCCTATCAACTTGAGAATGCTTTTAATCTAGGTACCTCTAATCCATTACCAAGCATACCTTTGGATCCCATTTAGGGTGATGAAGTCATAACATAATTATTCTAAGATTTATCTATCAAAGATTATTAGAGTGAATCTGATCCTCCTTTAGAAGTGTACACTACAACTAGTCCTCATGCTCCTTTTGCTGATCTTGAGGACATTTTTTCTGATGTAAAAATTAGGTCTCCTAAGAACTCTTATGAATACTATGCTATCCAATCACCACTCATTGACCTCATCATGATCTCAATACCACCTTCATACATCATGGACCCTTTAATCCCCATTAATGATCACTTAATCACCTCCCTCCATAAGGACAAAAATGAACATATATTATTGGAGCCTCCCTTAAGTAATATAATGTGTGCCACAAGTACAAAGGTCCAAGACCACATTCCAAAAGTCATAAATCATAATCAAGTCATCCTTGATCCAATAAATCAAAATCAATAAGATTATAATCATCAACCGAGTCTAAATATGTCTTCCTCTAGTGAAGCCTAATATCAAGAACTAAAAGAATTTTAAAGTCAAAATCATTATTTATCAAGTCAAAAATAAATCTCCCCCAAGCGAAGCCTAAAATTAGGCACTAGAGGGCAGTCAAAATCCAAATAATATCAAAAACATAACCAATCATCCATCAAGTGATCATATCAAAGATGAATCACAAATTCAAAGTGTCTTGGATCTCCTGCAATCTTTTGTCAATTGACACCAATCAAATAAAGAATGTTTAACATCTCCAATGATTTATGCAACTATTAATACTAATCCTTCATCACCCATCACACCCTCCTATCATGATCCTATCATCCATTCAATTCATATACATCACCATCAAGTTATAATCACATCCATACCTCTCATCACCTTCTTGAGCAACATTATCTCTCCTAGGGGAGATGAAGATGGTTTAGATATTTTGAGGGGTCACCATAAAGAATCACTAAAGGCCACCATGACATCCAGGCATCTAACATCCATCACAGAATAGGTGTTTGCTAAAAATTCATCTAGTGTTATCATTACTACATATTGAATCCATATCTAATAAATCGAGATGCCTAAGATTCAAAAAAAATAAAAAAGAAAAAAATCATTCATCCAATGGTGAAAACCAGTCTTTTGGTACCTTGGGTAAGTACCATGATGAAAACCAGTTTTCAACATCATGGTATAATAATCAATTATCTACATTAAACATTAAACCATAACACTTGGGGGAAAATCCATTCATTCCCTATCCTTTTTCAATCCCATTCATCTATCCATATTGGTTTCATCTCCTATCCACCTTGTCTATCTCACCCATCTTATCTCTTGTCCATCACCTCCATCCATTTCATCATTTGCCATCATAGCATGCATCTTAGCTCTCCTTGCATCCCTTGTCTTGATCTTCATAAATAAGTGAATGGTGTCTTGAGAACTATTCTTGAACCATATTGGCATATCCTCGAATGGACACTTAGGTAACTAAACATCTGGTTCCTTCATGATGTGGTCATTATCAATCCCTAATATCTTATTCCTTCATCTTCATCCTATTTTCTACATCACCCTCATCCTTTTTGTCATCCCATCCATCATTCCATCCATCCTCATCCTAGTTTATTGGATTAGTATTCCCTTTACTAGTAACTCCCATTTATATAGTGTACATACATATTCCAAAAAATCCCTAAAAATTGAAATATTCTCAAAAACCCTAAAAATCATAAAATTTACAAAATCCAAAAATAGTCCATCGTGTCTTATCTTATACCCCATCCCATAGTTGCATCCATCTACATCCATTTCATATCTTCCTATATATGGATCCCACATTTAGTCTTAGCACCAAATTAGAGTGGTCACCCATCCCTTCATATCTACATCATCCTCTTAACAAGGCATTATCAACACACATATCCTTGTCAAAGAATTTAATTAGGTACCCATAACTTATTATCAATTGAATTTTCATATCTAACACCCATCAACTCACTTATTTTCTAGTATGAAAGGTAATTGATCCCATCAGCTTCCTTATAATTGCCTCTTCATACATAACACCCATCAAATCATATCTTTACTAGTATGGAGGGTTTTTGATCCCATCCTTATCTCCTCTTCTTGATAGATTAGAATCTTGTAAGGCCTTGTATGTTGGTAATCATTGGTCATCACTATTATAAATCACCTTCCTTGGCCACTTTTCAATTCAATTGCAAGACAAAATCCGTATTCAAAGACCTTTTCCTATCCTCCATACTTCTATCCTCAACTAGGGGTAACATTTTATCCAAATCCTAATCATTATCACCCTATCCAAATACAAGTCAACCTAAGTCCACAATCACATCATGATCATCCAACTAATCACCTATTCACTCATCCCATCATTAGGCAAGACATTATGACATTGCATGTAGATACTTTTGTGTGTTGCTTGTTTGTTGTTTGACTTGTTTGTATGTATTTTATCATGTATATATCTTGTTTGTCTTATGTTTTCTTTGCATCATGTCTATTTTTGTCTATAGAGAAATAAACAAGGATGCTATGAGGTCACCAAAGCCATAATAATTCTAATAAGTGCCCTCGATGATGTAGAGTTCACTATTTTCCCATTCACATTGTCACAACATCCTCTTGCTCATACTTATATCATGGGGCATACTTCCAACAACTGTATTTACTGGATTGCTTAGACTATTATGAGTCTTATGGCATTTTTGGTGGATTGATCACCCACACCCTCATCCTTTATCTAATCATCTCATCATCCTCATCACTAATTTAACCCTCTTGACCCATTCAACTAACATACAACTTTTTATCCTCATCTCATCATCTAAACCATATCCTCTAATAACTAACATCATACTATAATCACTAATCATCATTATCATCATCATATTTAAGTCAGAACTACATCAAATTGAGGTCTTTTTAGATTATATAGGCAACACTTGGTCACTTTTTCGTGCCCAAAGATAGCTTAGTCACTATCTCCCCTTTCTCCATAATTCATCATCACATCTATTTTGGATCATTCCTTTGATGCAATGAAGTCCAATTCTTATCCCTTGTCTTTTGGTTGCTCAACCCTATCATTTATTTTATATCCTCACCTAAATCATATGATCAATATAACCTTGAGCTACACTCATCATCAATCTTATCAAGTCCTTATCTTATATTGGCCAATATCTCTCCCTTGCATGCATCCTTACTTGGGATATGTTTAAAGCTTACGTATTTTTAATCCTATCATCATCATGTTACAATTAATTTCCCATTAGGATGTGTCGATAAGTGTGACAAAGTCATCTCTACTCCCTATGCATGTGTCCTTGCCAGGGGCATCATCATCAATTGGTAGTTAATTTCTTGAGTCAAATAATCTATCTCACATTTAGAATCCCATCCCCTCATCTATTCATCACATCCCACCCCTCATTTCTTCTTATGAGTGACCATCTGTCTCATTCTTCCCTATATGTTTTCTCAAGGGGACATCATATCCACTAATGTCATATTTACTAACATATATCTATGAAATGGTTTTTATTGGAAAGACCATTAATTATTCCATTCACTCATAATGCCATTTTAGAGGGGAAAAATATGTGAATCTAAATTATCGCGCTTCATTAATTTTTCTAATATTTTTATTAATCGACACTAATTTCACTTATCTAATTTATTCCCTTTCATCTATGCTAATTTATCCCCTTCCTAGTATTTATCTAATATCCCCCTTTATTATTCTTCATTTACTAACCTTAGTCCTAATGCACTTCTTTAATTAATTTATTTAAATACCCATTATCCCATCCTGATCCCACTTATCTATTATTTGGAAATTTTAAATTCCCATGACCCACCTACCCACCTACACTAGCCTACTCCCAAAATTTCCTAGAATCGTACTCCCCTAGTCATGACCTAATCACATTCTAATGCCACCTACCACTCACCTAACATCCATCTAATCATCATTAGTCTTAAGAAGGATTCTAGAACCCTCCAAATTTAGAACCTTATCTATTCTCACCCCTCTTCTCTAGAAGCCTCTAAATCTAGAGGCTTTCAATGAATGGTAAATTCCTTAGATAATTCCCATCCCTTGATCCCCTCAGACCAAATTCAAATCTCCATCATAGATATTTCCCTCCTCTTTCTATTTAAATAACTCACTTTTCCATAGAAGGACATCTTGAAAACTAGAATCCTCATGCTATCTTAATGCCAAATCAATCCATCATCAAGCATCCTTGATCACGTAACATCATGTCAAAATTTTGATTCAAAGGTAATCCTAATAATATTTTTTAAATATATTTAATCATGGTTTGGAGCACTTATCTTTAGGATTGTAATTCTTATTTGAATTTGTGAATTCATCTATTGCATTAGGTCTTAATGGCTCTAAAATTTAAATAGGTAGTTTGTTATTTTGAGTTTCTTAAATTACATGTTTATAGTGATTTAATCCCCAACCTCAAAATTCATGCTACAAAATCACATCAAAACTACATCAAAACTACATCTTCATCATCATTCTCTCATTAGAACTACATCGATCAAAGGTCTTTTCAGACTCTGTAGGCAACACTTGGCCACTTTTCAGTGTCCAAGGATAGTTTGACCACTATCTCTTTTATCACTCCCTTGCATGTGTCCTTACTAGGGGACTCATCATTAATCACATTAGGGCTCATTGATTTGATAAAATACAGTCCAATTCTTTTCCTTTAATTATTGTCACCTAATCATATTAATTCTTCTATATTGATTAATTTAACTTTGAGCTACACCCATCATTAAATTTATCTAATTAGTCTTATCTTGGCCTCTGGTTCTCCTTTACATGCATCTTTTATGGTGATACATCTAAATCTTGCGGCCTTTTAATCCAATCATCATTATGTTACAGTTGATTCCCCTTTGGGATGTGTCAGCAACTATGATGCCCATCATCTCTAGTCCCTATGCATGTGTCTTTGTTAGGGGCATCATAGATCTATAGGTCACTACTCAAGTCAAATTTTACTTCTTCATCTATCTCAAATCTACCATCCCATCCCCTTATCTATCCATCATATCCCACCCCTCACTTCTTATTTTGAGTGGCCATTCATCTCATTCTTCTTCACATGTCTCCTTGAGGGGGCATCATATCCCTTAATATAATCTACTAACAATCATACATGACATGGATTTTCTTTGAAAGACCATTACTCACACTTCGCTCCACTTGTAATTCCCTTTCAAAAGAGAAAAATGTATGAATCTAAATTCTCTCACTTCATTCAACGTCACTAATATTATTAATAATCAACACTAATTCTACTTATTTAATTTATTTTTAATTAATTCCATCCTAATATACCCCCTTCGTAATCATTTATCTAACACCCCCATCCATTCTCATTCATTTACTAACCTTATTTTATCCCACTTCTTCATTAATTCTCCTAGATGCCCATTATCCTATCCTAATCTGACTTATCTATTATTTGAGAATTTTAAATTCTCAAAGCCCACCTACTAGCCTATGCCTAGACTTTACTACACCCTTAGTCCCTAATCCCCGCCTAATCCTCATCTAATACTAATTAACCCCTAAGAAGGATTCTAGAAGCCTCCAAATCTAGAACCTTCTCTATCCTCATCCCTCCTCTCTAGAATCCCCTAAATCTAGAGGCTTCCAAGGAATTTTAAATTCTTTAAATAATCTTCAACCCTTGATCTCCTTCCCCCAACTTCAAATATCCACCATAGATCTTTCCCTCCTCTTTCTATTTGAACCACTCCTCTCCTCCATTGGAGATAACAAAAATTCTCATGCTATCTCCATGCCAAATCAACCCATCATCAAGCATCCTTAATCAAGCAACATCATGCCAAATTTTTGAGTCTAAGGTAATCAATCCAATCTCTTTGTCTTTTATTCTATTTAATCATAGTGTAGAGCATTTAAATTTAAGATCATAGTTATAGTTTTGAAATGTGTTTATCCATTTGCATTTTGGTCTTAATGGCTCTATCACTTTACTTAATGGTTTGATGTTTGAGTGATTAAATTGCATAGTTTAATAAAATAGCTCAAATTTTAGGTTCAAAACTGAGGCACTCATCATGATGCACTACGATATGATATATAAGTCTAAACACTTTTACAATTTAATATACTCATAATAAGTACTACTCACTAGTTTCATTATTGTATGCATATATATAAAAACAATCTATCATGCTATTCCTAAAGCATCAAATAACCCATAGTCAAGTTATACCATAGAAATTCATTTAAATAACTTAATTATATTTCTAGGGACTATTTTCATATGATTATATTTTCGGTCCCTTAGACACCTTATGACTCAATATAATCATCCATTTAGCTATAAGCTTAGGTATATGACCCAATACACCTATATATGTAATATTTTCATATGATTTCTTAAGTACATGAATAAATATGTTTTCTATATATATTAATAACTGTACAACCTAATATTTTCCATAAATAATAACACAAATGATATACAAATACTATGTCAATAGTCAACTATATTTATAAGTCAAGAGCTCCATATGATCTTAACAAACGTTATACTTTCATGTTCTTAAAATTTATTGATGATCTTTATAAGATAAGGGATAAAATAATATAATAATCCATAATTTTTATCCCTACCAAAATATATTTTTAAATAGACAACACCCTATGATAACCCATATTATCATAGTCTAGTGTTCTTAAGCATAACTACTAATTACCACAATCTAGTAGTACAAAACAATGGAAACATAAAATTTTGTTAAACCAACTAGTTATATTTTAATAGTCAAATTTTCATAAAAATAACTATACTTGTATGAACATGATTCTATCTTAAAATACAAGGTTAGGAGTCTATATTTATGTTGACACAGTTTTTCAACTCTTGTGTCTTGTGACCAATTGTTTTATATCTATCCACAAAAATGTAGAGACATACAACCCAGTACCCCCAATATATGTTATATTTTTCTAATAACTCCTAAATATTCAGACAAAAATCTTTTCTTTATATACAAATAATCTCTACAATATGTAGACACTTAAAACTGACCACTAATGGCCTTCAACCCGACTTCAGATTGATTCTTGCCAACAATTATAAATTAAGCCTAAGAATCATTGAACATCCAAAATTTACTTGTGCATCATTTTTAAAATATCAAAATCACATTGAGACATCTCTAATTAGTTTATCCTACTATAAGTAACAAAAATTTCTCACAGATTCATCTCTAATCAACCTATGACATCATAACATACAATTTAGCCTATATACCTATTAAGTGGGGTAAGTGCACAGATAAAATCAAATATTGAAAGAGCTAAATGGCTAATAAAAATTAATTAACAAGCTAAAACAAAGTACATTCCTAGTTGAATTATCCATGTGCAATTAATTAATTACTGAAAAAGGAAATTCAAAAATATGAAATATCCTAACTTTTTATGAGTTATCAGGACTTTGAAAATATCTCAAAATATCTCACCCATGCCTATTCATTACAAATCATTAATTTTTGACAAATTTTAACTCTATTGGGGTTAACTAACTCACTTAGGTTAAGTTTGAACCCATTCCATGTTTAAACTACACTTTAACTCATCTTGAGTTGGGGTTAGTTCCTAAGCCTATAAATACAAGCCTTAGCCTCTTTATTTGAGAGCTTGGAAAATTGTAGAGTTATAATGCAAGTTTTAGCATAAGACTCATGGAAATAGTTTTATAATGCCAAAATATTGATCCAACCCATCAAGCAAGCATAAGCCATACCAATCAAACCATGGTGTTAAGGAGAGAAGGAGCAAAGAAAACTCCATTGCTAAAGACTCTTTGAATACAAACTGAGCAAGCAACGAACAAATAATTTGGATCTCTCAAGGAAGGTAAGGATTATTGTTCTTTGCATTTTAGTTGGGTTTTCAATTATTTTTTGTTCATTAAGCTCCCCCTATGATCTAGGCTTAGAGATGTTAGTATGTTAGTGTGTTGATTTCATTGTTTTGTGAAACCAACACTTGATCTAACCTCCTCTTTATTATCAAATTCTTATGATCATACAATATGCAAATATAATTTAAAGATGTAAATATAATTATTATTTTATATGATGTAATATAATTAATATTTTTTATATACCATTAGGCTTTACTAAATGTAACTAAATATATATCCGACTCCTCAAATACAAGTTATTCTGATTACTCACATGCATAATTTATATTCAATAATATCCTATCAAATTTAGGAAAACTGTCCTTATATGTAAATCGATGAATATCCACTGATACTCTAAATAAGACATATTGGTATTTATAACCAACTCTATATAACGATAAATCTAATTAAGCACTCAATTTTATTCAAATAGTCAAAATAAGTATCTTGGCTCTATACATGTAAATTCTCATTCCTATATAATTACTTGTATTTTATAAATATTCTTATAAACAAATATTTATAAATATTACAGAGGTATATGAATCACCCAACCTATATTCGTTGAGTTCATATGAGATATTATGGGGATGACCACCTTTGTTGAGTTCACATAGCAAAGTGGGAGACAACCTTAGGTACATACATATCCTTTGAAATTGGAGAAAATGTTTACTTAAAATCCAAAACAAACAACACCTTCTCAATAGGAAAATATACAAAATAATAACCCAAATATGAACACTCACAATAATAGAGACAATAAAATAGGTAGCATATAAATGCCAAAATTATCGAGTCATAATTCCTAAGGCTCTTATTTTCCTTTGTAAGTGTACAATATTTTTGCAAGTGTCTATATTTTTATACTATATAATGTCTATATATTTTTATACTATATACAAGTATTGTCAAGCGACCACACCCTAACATAAATAACCAACATCAAGTTTCATTCCATAGAACCTATGTATAATTATACATATAATTAGGTCCCAGGACATGGTATGGTGATTGACATGTATACTTTATTCTTTAGCACAGCGCCTATGTTTAGTTTAATGTTACTTGACCCAAAGATTCTCAAATATATAACAAAGAGAAAGATATAGTTTTAGTTTATGGAAATTTGATAAAAACAAACAAAATTTATAGACAAAGGTTTCATGGATGCATCTTCATGGAGAACCTACAACTTCTTTTACAACCAACACCAACACTGAAATCATGCTTGTGAAAAAGCACTGTTTATAAAGAGGTCATATTAGTGCTTGATAATCTTTATTGAGAGAAGTTTTTTTATCTTTCATGATGATGCCCAATCTATTAGTTGTTATTTCTACCACTTTATATTTCTCACCCATTCTCTTGTCATCCTCTAGCCTAACTCCGTTATTTAATTCAGCTTCTAGTCTTTTCCACCTCCACGCTACTCTGTTTCTCTACCATGTTCTCCTCCATGCTTTCTTTTCCTCTATGTGTTGTGTATCACTTTTATTCCTCTCTATTTTATGATTATTCTACCTTTTTATTTCCTTTTCTAAGTGCATGTGATGTTTTCTTTAAAAATCTCTTTTTGTTTTTCTTTCTTTATGATTTTTCTTTCTTTTTGTTTTTCTCTATTTTTATTCCTTTCTATGACTTCCTTTATTTTTAAGAAAATATTTATTTTAAATAATTATCCTCTTTTTCTATTTTTTCCCCAAGACATTAATTTTCATATATATATTTTATTTCTAATTACAATAATCAACATATTTGCTAATTAAAATGATGGCTTAATGATATCTTACTCGATCAGTAAATTTGAATTTAAATTTAATTATATAAATCATGCAAAATGAGTTCAGTAAAACCTTTAAACTATGCTAGTAAATCATGATGAAATAACTATTTAATGCAAACAAAATTAAAACATATTATACTAACCATTTATTATGCATCTAACATGTGCTAGTTATTGTGGTGTATGCAAGGTTCTAACCAGTTTCTCTATCATCCTCTGACATCTCCATCTACATCATCCTCTCCAATGATGCTCTCCCTCTATCAAGATTTGAGGGATGAGTTCTCTTTCATCAACCTCACAACAAGCAGGTAGTTAGATCATAACATCCTGATATACATTCATCATAAAATATAGTTGAAATAACAAATCAACATGTTTGTAACGTAAACATATACACTACAACTAACTCATAGCAATGTAATCATGTAACATATGCAACATCTTATTATCCTATAACAACATATATCTCAAAGCTTAGCTAATAATGATCAAATCATATTTGTCAATTATAAATATCCATAGATAATCAAATAGTTTGCTTATCGAAGAATCGATATGTAACATCCTTTCCCCTTAAAGTTAGGAATCATTCTGAATGAATCTTATTCAAATATAATTTTGGAATTAAAAATATTTTTCAACATAAAAATAACATAGTATATATTAATAAATCAAACAAACAAATGTGAAATTTTCCTAGAGAACTCATCATAGTTCTCTCAATTAATACTATCCTCATAGTATTAGTCCCACAAGACTCTACACTATGACATCTCCCTATTACAAAAATAAAATTGGTAAGACAAGCCTATATGCTATAGGACTAACCACTTCTATCACTTCTAAGGGTTCCACATAACACAGTTATAATTTCACTAACTTCCCAAAATCATATGAAATCATCATAAAAGTTAAAACAAATGATCAAAGAGAGTTTCACAAAGCAAAAATGATGTGTATAAGTCGATATTATTACTACTTCATGTAGCCTCTGATAAGTATGACATGTCAATACTGTCGCTACTCCACATAGCCCCTGACAAGTATGACGATGAATAGAAATTGAAAATACTGCGTTTCAAATGTATACAAAATTAATGAATAAACACTAAAATATATATGTGTGTATGGCCATATGATTAAATTTGCCAAGTCCATCTGTCAAATCTTGGATTTGATAAGCTCTCTTTATCAGATCCAAACTAAGTAACTACTGAGTCAATGTGAGACTAAATAAGGTCCACTCCCATATCTTAGTAATCACGTTCTTACTTCACTACTCTTCCCTTAGGTATCCATGAACTAATGATATCTAAATGTGCATAAGGTTCAATGAACCCCAATTATATACTAACAAATCATAGAAAGCAATAATATATGCTAAATAATTCTAGATGTACCAACATACATACAAAAAAAATCATACAATCATTTCATAATTGTATTAAGTTGTCACTAGCCAAACATAACTAGTATCATCTTCCACAACTTAACTTATTTTGTTATATTTATAGTTAAGAGGAAATAATGTTAAACTATCATAACATATAAAGGCAAGGATCACACTATCCTTAAAACCTTATAAAAGAATAAGTGAGATAAAGTATCCCTACTTATTCGGCTAGTATACAATAAGTTAAAATTTTATCTCAACCCTTTTAAACTAACAATATGTTTCACACATACTATACCCTATTCACTCCTAGTGAAAGGTACATAAATAACTCTTCAAAACAACATGCTTTAAGCAAAAAAAGAATAATATCAATATAATCAACGGTAAATCATAACATAATGATTATAATTAACTTATAATTCTTAATCTAGAACCAATATAAATTCAAGGTTCATCACTCTACGTCGTTTAAGTTCATAAGTTAGATAAAGTAGTGACTCTACAAAGTCACAAGTGGAAAGTAGAGAACTAACATCTCAATAACAAAAATCTTAAATACCTTCACATGGTATGGATAAAAACACCGTAACCTAAGTTGCCATAATCACTACTCACATACCAAATCTGTAAGTGTAGATTCCACAAGTAGAAAGGAAATATTATGCACATAGATGCATCAATCCACTTCTACAATTTTTCTATCAACAAGAAGTAAAAAAAACTATCCCATGAACTTTAGGGAATATGGTCAAAACATAATTTAGTAACAAGTTTCCATTTAAGGGAATACTAAATCAACATCATGGAAATATGAATCCTCTCGGTAGCTTATAATGATATCAAAGGAGAGTGAGAGAATAACAACTCACCTCCATGATAGATATGATATATGACACTTTTTTCCAAGTCCATATAAATAATATGGGGTGCCAACTCATGAGCCATCTCCTAACACATACGAATCCTCAACAAAGACATATACACTTTACAAAAATAGAATTCCCACTGTAGTAGGTGGTACCAATCTAAAATGGTCTTGTAGGATTTAACACTCCTAGGATTAGTGTATATAAGAAAAAAAACTAAAGTACATATACTTTAGTGTGAAGCATCCCATGCTTTTTGAACACTCACAACACAAAATACAAATGACAAAGGTGGTCTGATTAATTGGTAAGAATGTAATCATTTTTGAGGTGTTTGATCTGAATGATCAAAATATGGTAGGAATCTCTTGTTCACAACTCATGAACTATGTTAAGTACTCAACTACCCAACCTCGTATATAATCATCACCATTGAGACACTTGATAAACCAACCCTGTAACAAATCTAGGAGGGTATGAATGCTCTTAGAGTATACATTAAATGTACCACACACATTCAAAATTCTCTTTTCTAAAAAACATAAGGATACAAAAATGCTAATGGACTCATTAGGTCATAGAGTATGAACATAGCTCTGATACCAAATGTAACAACCCCGCTAAGAGCTAACAATAAATACATGATTTAAAAAAAAATTTAAACACATATACTATAAATAGATTACACTATGAGAATCCAAGTAGTGATCATACTAAATAATCTAAGTGTGATAACTATAAATAAACATGTGACATCTAACAGTCACTAATCACTATCAACATATGAAACACATCATAACCAATATAAAAAGTAATTAAAAATGTCAACCATGACTGGTACAATGATACCACCACTACTATTAAATTAAAAATAAATAAATAATTAAATCTCATCAGATTTATGATTCAATAATAAATACAATATAATACAATGTACACATATAAGATACATGGCTCCCTGGAGCATAATTTTCTAGACTCTAGTATCTGTGACACTCTCAAATGTTGATCCAAAACTCAAAAGTTCTGGTTGATAAATATTTTAATAACATAGAAATAACACAGTAATAATGAATTCTCTTAGAAGAGATGTAGTATTAATCAAGATCGCAATACAATTATATGCTTATCTCTTGGAAGAGATGTCTGTCTTCACATTTTAGGTTACCTCTTCATTTATACACATTTTGAAAGCATGGGGAGGATGTGGAAGGTCACCAATATTGAGGGATATTAAGTGGTTTGACTTCTAAGATTTAAAACAATACATAATTTGAGGAATTACTATATTTAGAAACTTACTATTTTTAGACTACACTACTAAAATTGAAATTTGGGGCACTTCACTTGGGTTTTCAAGGATCTAAATTCATTAATAAGATCTCAATTCCATCTCAAAATTTTCTCCTCATTCTTATCTTTCCAACGGTTCAAATGGTGAGTCAATTGGAGCTACGGTGCAAAAGTTATGGCTCTTGGAAGTTTTGTCATCAATTGGGGTGGAATTGTCACCCGAATTATCACCTGAATTGTTGCCTAGATCAAGTGTCATCTCAAAATTAGTAATATTGTGGAGAGGGAGAGCATCATCTGAGTAATTTTTAATACCAACCATGAATCAATGATCCCCCATATTAATCCCATCAGGGAATATCTCTCCCTTCATGAATGAGTAGATAGTGATGACACGAGAATCTAGAGAGAAAAGCTAGTACTCATGTGCTATATGATTTATAAAATTAAACATGCGGTGTATCATATAAAACCCATTATATTACAAGCTATCACACAAACATGTAAATCATACTCATGAAATTAAAATGTCTCACTAAACATTAATTTGGCTAAAGTTTTCAAATAATAAATAATAGTGATTTATAGACTAGTAAAAATTCATACAAAACACTTGATCAAATTATCTTCATCTGGCATTGTGATGTTAGTAATCTAGTGATGTCCATCTCACTAATTACTCAACACCATGAATCTGAGATGGCATTAACATAATATACCCAATAGATTCATACAAATTACAACCTACTAGCAATCATTTCACACAACAAGCTAAGTATAGGAACAATAAAAAACATACATTTATCCCATCAAATGTATGAATGAATCTCACATTAAATCTATCCCATAATATAAATAATAAGCAACACATTCAAATTATACCACCCAAGTATAATATATATTAGGCTGCACACTCTATTTTTTCTGTAATCAGACATAATACAATACTTTCTACTAAATGTCATAAAACATGTTATTCCCAAAAATATCTAATATATATGCATCTAGTCCCTCAAATGTATGAATGAATCTAAACATATTAATTACAGTTTATACCACTTAAGTGTAACATATGTTTAGACTATAATTTATAAATGAAAACACTCTATGACATCCCATAATATCATAGATCATGGTACATAAGCACACCACTCAATCAGGAATAACCAGTCTCACAAATTTTAAGAATCAAAAGTCCACAATCCTAAATATTGGGCAAGCTAGTATAGTTTATACCAATAAGGTATATGTAATGATTAAAATGCATACCAACAATTAGAAGAAACATAAATTATAAGAATTCATCATGATGCACTACTATATGCTATATAAGTTTAAACACTTGTACATTTAATCTACGCATAATAAGAACCACTCACTAACTTCATTAATGTATGCATATGTATAAAAACAATCTGTCATGCTATTTTCAAAGCGTCAGATAACATATAACCAAGTTATATGATAAAATTTCATTTAAATATCTTGATTCTATTTCTAGAAACTGATTTCATATGATTATAGTTTTGGTCCCTCAGATACCTTATGACTTAATATAACAATTGAATTTAACTATAAGCTTAGACATATGACCCAATACACCTATATATGTAAGATTTTGGCATCCTAAGAAAAACTAATAGACAAAAACATAAAGGTAAATAACATAGTAGTAAAAACGTAGTATGACAAAAACGTAGTATGATAAAACATCACAAAGATAAAATGTAGAGATGAAAAAATGTAGCAGTATTGGTAATGTCACAAAGATGACACAACTTTCAACCAAAGTTTGAAAATCATAAAATCACATTTGTCTCTATTATTTTGTTTGTAAATTTGGTGCATTACTTTTACACCATGAAATGTTAACTACTATCACCAAAATAAACTAGACAACAAATAAACAATGTGATAATCACTAAAATGTCTCAATTAGGCTCTTCGTGACATTACCAATACTGCTACATTTTTCCTCGCTATGTTTTGTCCTCGTGATGTTTTTTTCATACTACATTTTTGACATACTACATTTTTACCGCTACATTTTTTATGACTACATTTTTATCCACTATGTTATCACATAAAGCCAATATTTTCATATGGTTACTTGAGTACATGAATAAATATGTTTTCTATATATAAATAATTGTAAAACCTAATATGTACCATAAATAAGCACACAAATGATATACAAATATTATATCAATGGTTAACTATATTTCTAAGTCAAGAACTCCATATGATGTTAACAAACATTACACTTTCCTGTTCACAAAATATATTGACGATGTTTATAAGATAAGGGATAAAATAATTTAATACTCATTCATATTTTTTATCCCTACCAAAATATATTTCCAAATATGCTACACATTATGATAACCTATATTATCATAGTCTAGTGTTCTTAAGCATAACTACTAATTACCACAATCTAGTCGTACACATTAATGGAAACATAAACGTTTTTCAACCAAATAGTTATATTTTAATATTAAAAATTTCATAAACTTAACTATGCTTGTATGAACATGATTCTATATTAAAATGCAAGGTTAGGTGTCTATATTTATGTTGACATAGTTTTTCAACTCTTGGGTCCCGTGACTAGTTATTTTATATCCATCCATCAAAACTTAGAGGCATACAACCTAATACCCCCCATATATGTTATATTTTTCTAATAAATCCTAAATATTCAGAAATAAATCTTGCCTTTATATAAAAATAAGCTCTAAAATATACAAAAATGGTTTAAATATGTCAATTATCTTTTACAGATTCTAGTCATATACCTGGTCAATATACCCTTATTGACAACCCGTTAGTAAACATATCAATATTCCCATAATATTAAAATTCCAAGAACAAAAATGTCATATCCTAGTCTTCCCAAGGCATTCAACCTCTAGTTTATCATGTATATAGTATCTTTGAATTGTCTACATGGAGTTCATTAATTTTTACATCTATATTTCACTCGTTATGGGTAATAATTAAACTCCATGGTTCATATAGTGTCTAGAGGTTTAATACATTAGTTCAAAATACTTAATCAATAGTAATATATCATGAGTTACAAAATCGAATGTATTTGTATTTATTGATATTTGATGTAATTGCTATTTTTGATTACCATTAGGCTTTACTAAATATAACTAAATATATATCTAACTCCTCAAATACAAGTTATTCTGATTACTCACTTGCATAATTTATATTCAATAATATCCTATCAAATTTAGGAAAATGATCCTTATATGTAAGTCTTTGAATATCGACTGATACTCCAAAGAAGACATATTGGTATTTATAACCAACTCTATATTATAAATCCAATTAAGTACTTAGTTTTAATTCAAATAATCAAAATAAATATCTTGGCTGTATATAGGTAGTTTCTCATTCCTATTTAATTACTTGTATCATAAAAATATTGTTATAAATAAATATTTATAAATATTACAAAGGCATATGAATAAGCCAACCTATATTCATTGAGTTCATATGAGATATTATGGGTATCTCTGCCTATGTTGTCACCATCAGACATCAAATATATCAAAGTGGGAGAAAACCTTAGGTGCATACATATCCTTTGAAATATGATACAATGTTTACTTAAAAGCCAAAATAAACAACACCTTCTCAATAAGAAAATATACAAAATCATTACCTGAATATTATGGAACACTCATAATAATAGAGAGGATAAAAGAGGTAGCATATAGACACCCAAATTATTGAGTCATAATTCGTAAGGCTCTTATTTTGCTTTGTAAGTGTACAATATTTTTGCAAGTGTCTATAATTTTCTACTATATAGTGTCTATATATTTTTATACTATATACAAGTATTGTCAAGGGACCACACCCTAACATCAACAACCAACATCAAGTTTCATGCCATAGACCCTATGTTTAATTGTAAAAACAAGTAGGTCCCAAGACATGATATGGTGATTGACAAGTATACTTGGTGCTCTAGCACAACACCTATGTTTAGTTTAAATGTTACTTGACCTAAAGATTATCAAATATTTAACAAAGATCAAGATCTAGTTTCATTTTATGGAAATTTTAAACAAACAAACTAAATTTATAGACAAAGTTTTCATGGATGTACCTTGACAGAGAACCCACAACCTCTTTTATAGTCAACATCAAGATTGGAATCATGTTAGTCAAAAAGTGCTGCCTATAAAGAGGCCATATTAATTCATGAAAATATTTGTTGACAAAATTTTTGGTATCTTTCATGATAATGCCCAATCCATCAGTTGCTAATTTTGCCACTTTAGATTTCTCACCCATGCTTCTATCATCTTCTGGCGTGCTTGTGATATCATTGAATTCAACTTTTGGTTTCTTCTACTGCCACATTACTCTCTTTCTCGACCATCTTCTCCTCCATGCTACCTTCTCCTCTATGTATTGCATTTCATTTTTATTCCTCTTTATTTCATGATTATTCACCCTTTTTATTTCTTTCTCTAATAATAGTGATTTTTTCTTTAAAACTCTCTTTTTGTTTTCTTTCTTTATGATTTTTCTTTCATTTTTTTTTTCTCTATTTTTATTCCTTTTTATGACTTCCTTTATTTTTAAGAATATCTTTATTTTAAATAATTATCCTCTTTTTCTATTGTTTCCTTCAAGACATTAATTTTCATATTTTATTTATTTTTATTTATAATTATAATAATCATTATATTTGCTAATTAAAATGATGGTTTAAAGATATCTTACTCCATTAGTAAATCCAAACTTAGATCTAATAATGTAAATCATGCAAAATGAGTTTTGTAAAACCTTTAAACTATGATAGAAAATCATCAACAAATAACTATCTAATGTAGATGACATTAAAACATATTATGCTAACCATTTATTATGCATCTAACATATGCTAGATATTGTGGTGTGTATAGAGTTATATATGGTTTCTCTATCATCCTCCAACATTTCTATCTATGTCACCCTCCTTGATGATGCTCTCCCTCCGTCATGCTCTGAGGGATGAGTTCTACCGTATCAACCTCACAACAAGAAGGTAGTTAGATCATAACATCATGATATATGTTCATCATAAAATATATCTAAAATAATAAATCAACATGTTTGTATTGTAAATAAATACACTATAGCTAACTCATAAAAATGTAATCATGTAACTTAAGCAACATCCTACTGTAACATAACAACATATATCTCAAAGCTTAGCTTAAAATGACCAAACCAAATTTATCAATTATAAATATCCACAGACAATCAAATAGTTTAATTAGTGAGAAATCAGGATCTAACAATACTATTTGCACATACCTTGATTCGATTACTCTATTACCCACCATGTTCTCGATCTTATTAAAATACTTATATTTTTCTATAGTAGCATCCTGAATAGGTGTTGGATTTGGATTGGATGTTTGACCTTGTGATATATTTTCATAAGGCCTTTGTTAATAAGTGCCTTTACAATTTGCACAAACTTCTCAATGATTTCTTCGAATGTGTTGGCACAAATGATTCTCAAATTATGGGCCACCTCAGGGTGTAGATTTCGTACAAATATGTTGGCTAACTAATTTTTAAGTAAGTTATGTTGAAAATGACCAATTAGTGTTCTCTATCATTGTAGGTATGCTACAAATCTTTATCCATCTCTTTGTCTTGCGTTGCATAAGTAAATCACTACCAACTCACTATCAACTCAAGCTCAATGTTATAAGATAAATATTTAACAATTTTTTCTGATAGATTATTTCAATCTATCACAGATCCCTTGGGTAAGTTAAGGAGCCAATCTAATGCTTGTCCAACAAAACTACATGGAAATAAATGTAAACAAAAAAATCTGATGTAGGCTACCTCTTGGTATAACACAAAAAAAACTTGAATGTATTTTCTAGGTTTACATTTGACTTTGTATTTATCATTCTTGGGTGACTCAAAATGAGATAGAAAGGGGGCTTGAAAAATGCTTAAGTCAAATAAATAAGGGCATATCTCATCAAACTTATATTTCTTGATTCACTTGCCTATTTCAAGCCTTGTGACTATTTATTTCAATGAATTTGACTCTTACATATTTGGTTCATTTGTGGGTGGTGTTTCTACTCATTTTTGCTTTTCACATTCAGAAGAAATAAGAAACTAAAATTAAATGGTCAGGGGTTAGATGATACCCAGATGAAGTTGTGCACCGTATCCAGACGATTGAAGGAGCTCCTCTTTGGCTGTGGAGGATGACACCTGTAGATAAGAAGAAAACTTAACAAAGAAAAATGTTAGAGACAGATATGGTGGACTACCAAGCGATATGCTCGGTCCTAAAAGTGCAAAGACTTCTTGGAGGGATGACAGTCCACTAGTTGATAAAAAGAATGTCGTAATGGAAAGAAATAATAAAGGACTTAAAGAAGGAGAAATAGATAATGCATACCTGAATCCTGCAATTAGTCTTCCATAGTCACTAACGTCGGTAGTCCTGTCGGTGTTGGTTGGTAAAGTTGTCGACATCAGTTATGCTGCCGACATGAGTAAGGGCAATGGGCTTTGGACGAGTTTTTTGGTTGGTGTATTTGGTCGACAAAGGAGTCTAGGAGGTCTGTGGGAGTTTAATGGTTTGTGGAGGATTGCAGGATAATGAATATGGTCTGGGAAAGGGCTAAGGTAGAGGACAGGGGTGGAAAGAGAATAAGAATGAGAGGAAGGCTTTTTAGCCTCTCTGAGAAGAAAGTTGGGTTGTCTATCAACAATACTCAAGAATATTCAATGGACTAATCACCACTGCATTCTAAAAATATTGAAATATAAACCAGAATAATACTTAGCTCTTGGTGGAGAACCAAAAGTGTAGAAGACTTTTTCCTGTTATGGCTGATGTAGGAGACCTCATGCAACATTTCAACCTAATGTGGAGTGAATTTTGCAGAGTTTCTTAGCATGGAGAGTGATGATAGAATGTTGATGCCTCATCCTAAAGCCTGCCTTTGATATGTAAGGAGTCGAGGAGTAAGAGAATTTAGATCTTGGGAGCAAGATAATTTGCCTTCGGGCGCAAGAGAATTCACATTTGGGGCTGCAGTCGAGGTCAGAATTTAGTTTTAAGCAATCGACGTTGGCGATACCACCAGCATCAGTCGACTGTTAACCAACGTCAGTGGCTAGAGAATGGGAAAAAGGCAATTTTTAGCCTTTTTCCCATTCTTCCATCTACCAAGTTTGGTTGTCATTGTTAAATGGTCCAAAGGCGGGTTTAATAGGTGCGAGAATTAGTGGGAGAGATAAAATTAGGTCTTAGGTAATTATGATTAGTCATAGGGTGATAAATGGCCTAAGAGCTAGGAATCCAAGGTGAGGTGTCTAGACGGGATTATTAATTTAAAATAAGTATTTTAAATTAATAAAGTATAGGTTAGACATGTTGAAGTTAGAAAGGGACCAAGGGGGGATTGACACTATTTTGGTGTCTACATTTGCCCCTTTTTGTCTTGTTGGTTGTTTTGACGAACTGCAAGATAAAAATATGAGTAAGTTTCCCCAGGTATGGGATGAGGTGTAGGTTGTCCCAAGTATGGGATGAGATATTCCCCCTCAAAGTGGGAGTCGAGGGAAGGTAACCTAATATTGAGTGCTGATTCGATAGGCGGTGGATGGGTATGGTGAAGTTGGAGTGTGAATGTTGCAATAGTTGGGATTGCACGTATACCACTTCACTTGATAGATAGGTCAAATTATCACAGTCAAAGGTCGATGAGTGCTAAAATTAAAATAATTGGTCCCCAACATTTAGTCGTAGCTGATTGGGTTAAACGATCAAAGCTATAGCTCCAATGGTCATCGTGTTCCAAGTATCTCGGGCTCAGGAAGTGCTCCTAGAAAACATGAAGATGTCACACATATGGGGGATCAATTGGAGCATGGTCTAACAATAGTTGTCTTGGAAGTGGTCGTGGTCTGAGGAGATAGTTGCGATCTCCAAGGTCATTGGTCGAGTCAGGTTGAGTCATGGTATGATCTCAAGTGGCAGGTGTTGTGGTAAGGGAGATGTATGTGATCTCCAATGTGTCCCATGAGAAGTTTAGATAACTCATTCAGTGTCAGGGCTGATTGTTTGGTCATGATTTTGGGTTGGTATAGATAATTGGTCCATTAGATGGATGGATGAAGGAATGGCTGAGCTAACCTCAGAAGACCCCATGTCAACTGAGTGCTATCTGCATAGCCCCTGTTTGAAGGGCCTCAGGCCAATGTATTTCTCCCCAAAAGGGAAGAAGGATTTGAGGTTATGGACTGAGTTTTGAGTAGGTTAAGTCATGGTTAAAGGTGAAATAGTGTGTCCATCAGGTAGTCGAACGAACAAATGGCCGACATCATTAGGGAGATGAATAGGCAAGTGGCTGAGCTAACCCCAGAAGACTCTGTGTAAACTGAGTGCTGCCTACATAGCCCATATTTCAAGGGCCTCAGGCCAATGTAGTTCTCCCCAAAGGGGAAGAAGAGGGTCAAAGAGGTCGATAGTTGGTTTGGTCATGTTTGAAATGATGAGGGTATGATGATGTTACAGCCTTTTCCATATTATGTGATGGTGTATTCTATAACATAGGTTATGTGGTTTTGTCATCCCTAGTGATTTTCCATATTGGTGATGGATGTATGCTAAAAATGAAATGAGTTTATTTATGCTTCAATACTTTTCGTATTGGTGATGGTGTATGCTTGACATAAATTGTGTATGGTTGTTGGTTTCCATTTGTATTGTTTTCCATAGAAACTAGTGTGAATGGGCTATGATAATTTACATAACACAAATTGATATTTGTATTAAATAAATCATGAGGTTATGCTAATGGTTAGAAAATGTTTTGGTTTGGTTTGGTTTAGAAAATGATTTGGTTGGATGTGACAAAGGTATGTAAGAAGTGAAAGGTGTTTTGCTCTTTCATTGATAGGGACCATAATGGTAGCATAGATAGGGTTGTTGCAAACAAAAGCCCCGTTCATGCATTACGTCATTGACCATTGATTGTGTTAGAGAATTATTCGAATCACTTGACATTAAGTGAGCTCAAAGCCCCTTGAGAATGTTGGGGTAATAGGTTTGATTATGTGAGGTGTGAGGATAGCGTAACCATTTTTAGCAAGGATAACTTTGCCCCTTTTATAGGTGACCCTAAAAATGACTATAGGCAAGTCCATGACTTAATAGTTTGTCAGTCAATTTCTTCTCTTTTTTTTTTGGTAGACTGATCGATGTGGGAAGTCTACGTGGGGATGTTGTTTTGTTTTGTGGTCATATGTGAAGCTGATCGATGTGGGAAGCTTCTGAGAGAGCGCTGTTTATAGCAAAATTTGGGTATAGCCATCCTTCGAGGGATTGGTCTATATTCTGCTTTATATGGTCGAATGTCTTTGAATAGCTATCCTTCAAGGGAGCAGTCTATCAATTATAGCAATTATGCAGGTGTCCTTCGAGGGAGCAGTCTACATTTATAGTTTATGACCTTTGAATAGGCATCCCAATTTTTATGTTTTTTTTTTGTGGACTAAACTTTTAGTCATGGACTTGACTATAGAGGTTTAGGGGTTTCCCTTTTATTAGGATAAAGCATTAATGCTTGAAAAGGGTTATCTAATGTTTGTAGGGAAAAAGGGTTGAAAAGAATAGGAATGAGGACGACAGGGGTTACACAAGGGACGAGCTCAAGTTAAACATTAAGTGAATGAGTACTTGATTAACAGTAGAATGGTCGCAGATGCAAGGCATTAAGGGGCTCAAGTTCTGGCCGACCTTCAAGAGAAGATAGATGATAAGTCTCTGATCCATACTTGTGTGTTATGATACAAGGTTCGAGCCAATTAGGAGCAAACTTACCTCATTTACTTCTTTCCATATTGGTCACGTGTTGATCAATGCTTGGTTGGTTGATGTTTGGTCAATGCTTGGTTGGTTGTTATTTGGTTGATGCTTGGTTGGTTGATATTTGGTCGATGCTTGGTTGGTTGATATTTGGTCGATGCTTGGTTGGTTGATGTTTGGTCGATGCTTGGTTGAGGTCAATGTTTGGTCAATGCTTGGTTGAGATCGTTAAGTGAGCTCAAAGCCCTTGAGAATGTTGGAGTAATAGGTTTGATTATGTGAGGTGTGAGGATAGCGTAACCCTTTTTAGCAAGGATAACTTTGCCCCTTTTATAGGTGACCCTGAGAACGACTATAGGCAAGTCCATGACTTAATAGTTTGTCAGTCAATTTTTTTTTTGTGGTAGACTGATCGATGTGGGAAGTCTACGTGGGGATGTTGTTTTATTTTATGGTCATATGTGAAGTTGATCGATGCGGGAAGCTTCTGAGAGAGCGTTGTTTGTAGTAAAATTTGGGTATAGACATCCTTCAAGGGATTGGTCTATATTCTGCTTTGTATGGTCGAATGTCTTTGAATAGCTGTCCTTCAAGGGAGCAGTCTATCAATTACAATAATTATGCAGCTGTCCTTCGAGGGAGCAGTCTACATTTATAGTTTATGACCTTAGAATAGGCATCCCAGTTTTTATGTTTTTTTTTTGTGGACTGAACTATTAGTCATGGACTTGACTATAGAGGTTTAGGGGTTTTCCTTTTATTAAGACAAAGCATTAATTCTTGAAAAAGGGTTAGCTAATGTTTGTAGGGAAAAAGGGTTGAAAGGAATAGGAATGAGGATGACAGTGGTTGTGCAAGGGATGAGCTCAAGTTAAACATCAAGTGAATGAGTACTTGATTAACAGTAGAATGGTCATAGATGTAAGGCATTAAGGGGCTCAGGTTTTGGCCGGCCTTCAAGAGAAGACAGATGATAAGTCCATGATCCATACTTGTGTGTTATGATACAATGTCCAAGCCAATTAGTATTAGGTTGTGGAGCTAAAAGTTTCACTGTATGCAAACATGGAAGAGGTAGCTGAGTGTCACAGTCACTGGCGTCGGTCAGGCCAACTGACGTCAGTCAGGGGTGAATAGGAAGCTACCGACATCGACAGGAGTCAGCCAAGGTCGGTCATCTCCAGTCAGGTAGGGACTGACATCAGTTGCCTGTGCAGTTTTAGAACTGCTTGTTACATGAACAATTAGTTTGTTGAACCGATTGTTTGCATGTAAAGACTATTTTGAGTCTTGAGCTGCGTGTCTAATTATTGTAAATTAGAAGTCTAAGTTATTATTTAGTATGGGATCTATTTATAGACCCATTGACATGTATTGTAATAAGAGTAATTGAGGAAGGCAAGGTAGATCCTTCCAATTATAAGATCATTTGAATTGCAGGTTGTTGCAAGTTCATGGTAGATTTACATGTGTAAGTAAGATCATTTGAGTTGTAGGTTGTTGCAAGTTCATGGGAGATCTACTTGAAGTACTTTGAGTACTTATGTACTAGCAGTGTTATTACTGACTGGTTGGAGGTGAACACCAACTTTGTGTTTGAGTTGTGTGTTGGGACCATTTTTGGTAGGAGAGTGAACTCTTGATTGAGAATTACTTGGAACCCTTGAGGTGTGGGAAGCCTCACAGAGCTGTGAGAAGAAGTGGCATCTTCTTTATTGTATTTTCTTTCTGGATGAGTATTAATACAAGATTGTGTATTATCTCTCATATTCTATGCTATTTGTGAATTCTAGTTACTTATTCATTTTGGTATAATTCCGTGTTTAGTTGCTAATACAAGGTAATCATATTGTGCTCTTATTGAGGAGCAAGATCCTAACATGTTGGAATCAGAGCATTTATGTTCTAGATTCCTTATCAATTAGTATCAAAGCTTTTTGTTGGGTTACTAACAGGTTATATCAGATTTGGTTAGTGTTTATTGATTACAGGTCACTCAAAGGGGTTTTTGTTTGAGTGGGAGTATAGTAATGACAGAAGAAAGTAAGCTACGAATGGAGAAGTTTAATGGAAAGAACTACCAATTATGGAGGATGAAGATAGAAGATTATCTGTATCATAAAGATTTATACTTATCGTTGGGTGGGGTTGATAGCAAGCCCACAGATATGAAGGATGAAGAATGGGAGGTTCTTGATCAGAAGGCTCTGGGATCTATAAGGTTGAGCCTTGCATCATCTGTGATTTCCAACTTATCACAGGCTAAGACAACAGTAGAGTTGATGGAATCTTTCACAAATTTATATGAAAAACCCTCAACTTTGAATAAGGTATTTCTTATGAAGCAATTATTTAATTTGCAAATGTTGGATGGTGGATCTGTACATAGTCATCTTAGTGATTTCCATGGTTTGGTAAACTAGTTAAATTCAGTCAATATTATTTTTGATGATGAAATTAAGGCTCTCTTAATCTTATGCTCATTACCTAAAAGTTGGGAGAGTTTGGTAATGGCAGTTAGTAATACTGCGTCTGCTTCAAAAATCTTAAAAGTGGATGATGTTGTGAGTGTAATCTTGAATGAAGAAATTTGCAAGAAAAGCACAGGTGAATCATCAGGGAATGCTTTGAGTGTTGAAAGCAGGAGAAGGAAAAGAGAGAAGATCGAGCATGGGAGATCAAGGTCCAAGATAGGCAGAAGATCCAAGTCCAAGTATGGCAGAATAACCTGCTGGAAATGTGGAAAGCAAGGGCACATAAAGAGAGATTGTTGGTTGGGTGAAGATCAGCATGAAGGACATGAAGAAGCAGATGTTGCAAATTTTGTTGCACAGGATGCTCTGGTATGTTCCTTAGATAAATTAGAATCTTGGGTTTTAGATTCTGGTGCCTCTTTCCATGCATCCCCAAATAGGAAATTTTTTCATGAATATGTCTAGGGAGACTTTGGAGAAATTTATTTAGGGGATGGTAAGCCTTGTCAAATGGTTGGCAAAGGGAAAGTGAAGCTGAAATTGCAGACAGGCAACACATGGGTGTTGAAGGAGGTCATGCGTGTCCCAATCCTGAAGTGGAATTTAATTTTTGTGAGAAAGTTGGGTGATGAGGGTTGAACAGTAACTCTCACAGTAGATTCTTGGAAAGTTTCCAAGGGTGCACTTATTTTAGAAAGAGGTAAGAAAGTCGGTACGCTTTATCTATCTACTTGTATTACTGATTCTCCTTCTAGTTTATCTACTTCAGCTATAGATTCAAAGATGTGGCTTAAGAGGCTTAGTCACATGAATAAGAAGCATATGCATGTTCTTGAGTCAAAAGGTATGCTTTCGGATTTGAAAAGCATGGATCGAGATTTCTATAAGCAATAGAAGAAAGTAACGTTTCTTGACACTGGGTCAACAAAGAAGGTGGTAGCTTCTATTGGAGGATCACAGTATTGCAGAAGGAAGAAATCCGATGTTCATGACTAGAACAGAAAAGCCTTGGTTTCCAAGGAGAAGATGACGAACAGAGATCAGTTCAAGGTGCTAAAGAATTCTGAGCAGAGCAAGGTTGATTTGAACAGGGTTTTGATCCAAAAAGAGCTCGCGGGTAAAAGTCATCGCTCACAAGTAAAACACAGAGACCAACATCAGTTAAAAAACTAACGTTGGCATCCAGATAGGGACCGACGTTAGCTATATACAGCCTGATGTCAGTGACTCCAGACAAATAAACACTGACATCGATCAGGGGGAATCGACGTCGGTGATGAGGCAATCTCATGGAATCGATGTCGGTCAGGTGCAGACTGAGATGTGATCGACATCGGTCATTGAGATGGATTTTGGGCAGATAGCAAGCTGTCAAGGAGTTTCAAGTGCCCATATAGAGGACTGAAAGGGTAAGTAAACCTCAAATTCATTATTTACCTTCTTTACACTACTTGTTGCTCATTGATGGTCAAGAACCAAGAAGTTATTAAAGAAGTAGAGCAGGTAGAATCCAGAAAATAGTGAGAGCTTGGGATGGATGAGGAATGTGATTCCTTGGAGAAGAACCAAATGAGAGTTTTTTGGTGGAGTTGCCAGCTGGAAGAAAGCACTGAGAGATGAATGGATTTTCAAGATAAATAAGAGTGGGAATGGACACGTGAGATAGAAGGCTAGGGTATATGGTCTTGAGTAAGCTACAGGACAATGGAGGTTTAACCATTGTGTTTTCTTTACCAAGTTGGATAATATTAGCTACATTATCTTGTTACTATATGTTGTGCTTGTTGCAGGGTCACATATGCAGGGAGTTACTGAACTAAAGGTAAAGTTAGTTCAGAGGTGTGTCATGAGGAATCTGGGAGCAGGAATATTCTTTGACATGAGTGTGTTCTAGAGACATGGAAGGTCATAGGTTGATTTTGTCTCCAAATGATTGTGTGAAACCGGTTAGCACGCCAATGGTTAGACAGTTCTATGAATAGTATCCTGATTCACATAATGAGGTTAAGTGCATGGTATGTACTAAACCTGAGATTTCCCAAGCAGTGGGAGTTGTCAGCAAGTTTGGAGCCAATCCAGGAAAGAAACACTGGAGTTCAGTTCAGTGAATTCTCAGATATCTGAGAGGGATCAATAACAGGTATACATGCTATGCAAGGTCAAGAACTTCTCTACAAGGGTTTGTAGAATCGGATGTGGCAAGGTGATTTGGATGAAAGGAGGTGCACCACAAGATTTGTGGTGGTTGGTCTTCAAGATTGATCTTGAAAAGGGATACAAAGCCAAGAAACAAACTAGATGATGTACAAGTATAGGTACAGGTGCAGCTTTTTATCTCCAAGTGGGAGATTGTTAGGTTGTGGAGCTAAAAGCTTCACTGTATGCAAACATGGAGGAGGTTGTCGAGTGTCACAGTCACTGGCATCAGTCAGGCCAATCAACATCGGTAAGGGGTGAATAGGAAGCTGTCGACATCGGTAAGAGTCGACCGACGTCGGTCATCTCCAGTCAAATAGGGACCGACATTGATCGCCTGTGTGGTTCCAAAATTGTTTGTTGCATGAATAGTTAGTTTGTTGAACTGATTGTTTACATGTAAAGACTATTTTGAGTCTTGAGCTGTGTGTCTAATTATTGTAAATTAGATGTCTAAGTTATTGTTTAGTATGGGATCTATTTATAGACCCATTGGCATGTATTTTAATAAGAGCAATAAAGGAAGGCAAGGTAGATCCTTCCAATTGTAAGATCATTTGAATTGCAAGTTGTTGCAAGTTCATGGTAGATCTACATGTGTAAGTAAGATCATTTGAGTTGCAGGTTGTTACAAGTTCATGGGAGATCTACTTGAAGTACTTTGAGTACTTGTGTACTGGCAGTGTTATTACTGACTGGTTGGAGGTGAACACCAACTCTGTGTTTGAGTTGTGTGTTGGGACCATTTTTGGTAGGAGAGTGAACTCTTGATTGAGGATTATTGGGAGCCCTTGAGGTGTGGAAAGCCTCATAGAGGTGTGAAAAGAAGTGGCATCTTCTTTATTGAATTTTCTTTTTGGATGAGTATTAATACAAGATTGTGTATTGTCTCTCATATTCTGTGTTATTTGTGAATTCTAGTTACTTATTCATTCTAGTATAATTCTATGTTTAGTTGCTAATACAAGGTAATCATATTGTGCTCTTATTGAGGAGAAAGATCTTGAAAACTTGGAATCAGATCATTTATGTTCTAGATTCTCTATCAATTAGGAGCAAAATTGCCTCGTTTACTTCTTTCCATATTGGTCACATGTTGATCGATGCTTGGTTGGTTGATGTTTGGTCAATGCTTGGTTGGTTGATATTTGGTCAATGCTTGGTTGGTTGATGTTTGGTTGATGCTTGGTTGAGGTTGATGTTTGGTCAATGCTTGGTTGAGGTCGTGATAGTCAGTATAGAGTCAAATTCCCCCAGTTGCTTTTGTGACAGGGACAATGTTTGACACCCATTGCAGATAATCAATGGGTTGGATAGAGAGAAGATGATGAAGCTCTAATTTGACAAGAAGTGTGACGCGAGGATGCATCCTATGAAGCTTTTATTTGGTATGATTAGTTTGAGAGGGTGAGATCCTGATCTTTCAGGTTAGAGGTTGGAATCTCAAAATTAGGGACGGTGACGGAGGAAATGGTTGGTAATGATTTGACTAAAGCAACCAGTGGTTGGGGGTCTTTAGGTTGGACCTCCATTGTCTATAAAGCTTTGATTAAAGCTTGGTGATGTTGTGGAGAGCTTTGAATGAGGTCATACAAAGATGTCTTCATAGGGGTTTGGTGAAGTTGTTTCACCATGGGGTCATGAAGTGGCTTCAAAGATGTTGGATGGGATGCACCCAAGATTGAAATCTTGGGTTTTGGTGGTTAAGAAGGCTTAACAAATGGATATGTTTGAGGGAGAGAAACCTTCTCTTTCCTTTTATCCTTCATGATTTGTGACCTGTTGGCCACATTGATGGTGTTTTTTTCAAACAAAGGGGTTGAAGGTGATAGAGGAACCACAGATTGATGATGGGTTCCCGATTTAGGTGAGGATGTTTGACAGGTATAGGATGGTGTCGATGGTTTGTTGAAAGGGTGGTCAAGAAGATCCTTAGTGGAAAGGGTGTCCTTTTATAAGTGTTGACAAATGGCAAATTTAAGAGCGTAGCAACGCTCAGTGTCATGTCCAGGTGTGCGATGATACACACAGATTTTAGTGTCATCAAACCAAGATGGTTTCGGTCTAAGAGGTTGGAATGGTTTAAGAGGTGGGAGAATGATGCTAGAAGACTGCAACAATTGATGTAATAGTAAATCATAAGAACCCTTTAATGATTCTACACTTTTTGTTGCAGTAGGTGTTGACAACTTTTGTTTAGGAGTTGTAAGGGGAGTTTGTCGTACCATCTTTCTGTTTGGCGGTGTGGCCACATGCGTAGATGACATTTTTGTGGTGAGAGGTGTCAAATTTGTTGGAGGAAATGTATGTCTGATGGGTGTTGGAGTAGGGAGCACTCTTATTAAAGTTGAAGGGTGTGGACCCAGGATAGAGGGCAATGGTGATGGTGGGGGAGGAGTTCTCTGATGTGTTTTAGTAGCCTTCTTTAATACAGTATGAGGACCACTATTATGGGAGGTGAGATTCAAATTGACCTTCACTTGTGGTTGAGTGAGGTTCGATATGGGACAAACACCAAGGGATTTAACCGGTTTCGGTATAGTGGAATTTTGTGAGGGTTTAGGCTCAGACGTGGACGGTTGAGCTTCTAAAGATTTGGAAGTAGAAGCCTGGTCCTCGTTGGAGACTTTGGGAGATTTTGTCGAAGGAGGGTCATCAATACGAGATAAGATGGGATGTGTAAGATAAGGAGCTTTGAGTCGCTCCCATAATGCCTCATATTCTAAGTTCCTCAAATGGAAAAATGCTAAGTTTTCAACCAGTTGAGAAAATGGTTTAGAAGCTCTTGTGTTAGGATTTATAATTGGTTTTTTAGAAGATTTGGGTGGTTGTGAGAGTGGGAATGTGTTAGATGTGGAAATCTCAGGCCAAAGGTGAGAGAGAGCCATTACTGGATCCTCTTCGATTGAAGTAGGTGAAGAGACAAGCTCTTCTCTTAGTAGAGAAGGAATTGGAGAATGTGACTCCTAAAGAGGATAGAGGGCAGGGATGATTGTACCTTCTACTTGCGGTTAAAGAGTAGGAAAGGTATGGTCCTCCATTGGTAATAGGAAGGATAAAGGTGGGGCTAGTGGTGTTCGTATGGTTAAAGCATCCTCCAATATAAGAGGGGTCGATGGAGGACTATTAAGAGAAGAAGGCTCTTCTTCTTGTGATGGAGGGATAGGTTGACTAACCTCTTCAGTTTGTGGAAGAGGTTGGTTAGGGATGAAAGGTGAAACCATATCGACCGTGCGTATATTATGCTCTTGGGGGTCTTTGGCTATGGTCTGAATGTTATTTTGACTAGGGGGATGGTTAGGAAAAGGTTGTCTAAAGATGTCTATGTTTTGGATAAGTGGCACGTTTGGGTTATCCAAGACAAGATCACCTTTATCTAACATGTCCTGAATGACATTCTTGAGGGTTTTATAATTGTCTGTGTCATGGCCTTTGACACGGTGATAATAATAGAAGTCATTCTCCCTATACCATGTAGGGATGGCATGCGAGGGATCAAATTGAGGTGGTGGTCAAATTTGAGGGAGGTTGAGGACTCCCTCTTTGACTAGTTTATCCAACACAGATGCGTATGATTCTCCTATTGGAGTATGTTGACACTATAAGTATCATTGTTAGAATTGTCATGCGATGTATTCTAATGTTGAAGGTTGAGGTTGGTTGGTTGTTGTTGAAGATGATGGTCTAATGACCACAACATTTGCCACTCCTTTGGACTTGGAGTGGGAAGAAGAAGATGGTTTGGAAGAAAAAGGATCATAGGATTTTGCCTTGTTATTTTTACTACGCATTTTGATTTTATCTTCTTCGACAACACAAAGTTCAAGCTTCCTAGCCATGGTGAAAGCTTCATCAAATGTGCAGAATTTTTGGACCTGCAAAGTAGATGAGATGTGTTTGGCACATGCTTGTGAAAAGAGCTCAATGAGCTCAGGTTGAGGTAAAGAAAAGGAGAGTTGGTTGATTAAACTTCTCCATCGAGCAACGACATCAGCTATTAATTCATCATCGAATTGTCTAATAGAATATAGGTCTGTGATGGAGACCTTTTTAGTGATGTTGATTGAAAAGTGGTCAAGGAATAGTTGGGCTAGTTGAGTAAAGGTAAAAAGAGAGTGACTGGTAATAGAACTATACCAATCGAGGGCAGCACCAGAAAGTGACATGGGAAATGTGCATAGTAATAATGCATCATCATGTGCTATAAGGTAACAAGTGTGTCTAAACGCTCATAGATGTTGCTGTGGGTCCTCTTTACTCTGAAAGCGAGTAAACTTGGAAAGTTCCCACTGACTAGGATATGATCGGACTGGGACTGAAGGATGAATAGGTTCATTACAAATTTATTCATATGAGAGAACATTTCTTGAACCCAAAATGGATGTCTCAAGATTAGACACCTTATCCATCAGCATCCTTATTATATCGGTTAATGGATTTATAGGTGGGGTGCCCCCTAGGTTGTAATGCATTTGGAAGGTGTTAGGTGGAGCGTATGACATAGTTGGTTGCACTTGTATAGGCACAACATATTGGTAACTAGTCATAGAGACTGATGTTGAAGCTAGAGGGCACAACTTGACTTGATGTCGCCAAAGGTGGTTGGATGGTGGCAACACTAGCCGAAGGATAAGTAGTCACTCTTGTATTTATGGGTGCAAGAGTAGGTGGGATGGAGACAATTAAGTTCTGGAATGGTGTAGGACTTTGTTGAATGGTTTGCGGTTGAGGGGGTAAAAAAACCTCAATGGAGGTAGGTCCAGAAATAGAAGGAGAGGCCACACTTTGAATATTGGTCATGGTCAGGTTGTTAGTTGAGGTAATGGCCTGGGTGACCATGGGTTGGGTTACAGAGGCTGTTGATATGATTGCCGTTTCAACTAAGGAAGTTGGCATCCCATAAATTGGGTTGCCTGAAGGATCTCGTGTTTGACTTCTCCCGAGATAGTGCTAAAAATCCTTGACATTGAGGTCAAGGAACCTTTCAAATTCTTGGTCCCCTTCGAGAATAATAGGGGGTTGAGTTGGGGTTGGTTGGATAAGAGTACGTTCAGTTTCTGAATTATACTCCATTTGGAGACTTGATATAGAAGGTGAAGGTGGGAGTGGTTGTTGCCTTGCGTGGTCAACAAGAGTTTTGGTTTGACTATGTGTCAAAACCATCCAAGACAAAATAGATTCAGGTTCTAAAAATTGTATGTTTCAGCCTCAGAAAACTAGAATTTCTTTTTAACAGCAAGAAGGTCAGGTTTTTAGCTTGTTGTTTGAAAAGATTTTTTTTTTGATAGTGACCGACGTCGGTAGAAAAACTGATGTCAGTGAAGAAAGTTTCTGATGTTAGTGAGATAACTGATGTCGGTGAAGATCAGTTGCCGACGTCAGTGGAAAAATTTATGTCGATTACTGTGTATTTCTAGAAACTTAGAAAATTGAAAGTTTTTGGAAGAAAGAAGAAAGCCTGAGTTGTTTTTAGATCTCAGAATGCGACCTCACCAGCTCAAAAAATTAGATACAGATAGAAAAATAGATGATGGCAAGCAACCACTAAATGTTATTTCCTAAGAATAAATTTTAGAGTCATGGTGGCTTATGCCTGATAAGAATGTGTTTGGGAAGTTGGGCTTTTAGAATGGGTCCTAAAAGAGGTAGTCTAAGGTTGGTTTCGGGTTATGTTTTGGTGCTCAAAGGTCTATGTTAGGTTTCGTACGTGGTTTGGTGCAAGGGGTTTGCTCCCCTCACTTCATGAGCCCAGAGTTAAGCTGGGTCACTTAGCCAATATATACTTCCCCTATAGTTTATACTCTACCAGACAACATAGTGGGTTCTCCCCTTGGTAGTGAAGTCCAAGTAGGATTGCCAGGAAGGGTAAGGTATCCTCTAGGTGATGAAATCCTAGTCGAGCCTTGTCTCAGGTATGTTTAGATGTTTGATTTTGTGAATGTGGTCAGGTTGTGTAACATATGTGCACTACGATTTATTCATAATGCAGTTTTATTTACTAGATGAGAAGGCTAAATATGCATTCAAGCAAGAATGAAATGCAATAGATTTTAGCCCAAATTGAAATATTTATGTTCAGATGAAAACAATTAGGAAAAGGTTAAGAGCATGAATTTCACTACTCTAAGATGCAAGAAGTGACAAGAAGAAAAAGTTATTTTTAACTTGTGCTAATGGTGTCTTTTCGAAATAAGGAGATAGAAAAAGGATACAAGGAGAGAAAATTTCCTAATGCACCTATATGAAAGTTTGCCTTTAGAAGAAAAAGAAATGAACCCAAAGAAAACTCTAGGGTCCCACTAGGTGTGCCAAAATGTTTCTACTCATTTTTTCTTTTCACATTCAGAAGAAATAAGAAACTAAAGTTAAATAGTCAAGGGTTAGATGATACCTAGATGAAGTTGTGCACCGTATCCAGATGATTGAAGGAGCTCCTCTTTGGCTGTGGAGGATGACACCTGTAGATAAGAAGAAAACTTAACAAAGAAAAATGTTAGAGACATATATGGTGGACTGCCAAGTGATATGCTCGGTCCTAGAAGCGCAAAGACTTCTTGAAGGGATGACAGTCCACTAGTTGATAAAAAAAATATCATAATGGAAAGAAATAATGAAATTCTTAAAGAAGGAGAAATAGATAATGCATACCTAAATCTTGCAATCAGTCTTCCACAGTCACTAATGTCAGTAGTCCTACCGGCGTCGGTTGGTAAAGTTGCCAACGTCGGTTATGTTGTCGACATCAGTAGGGGCAATGGACTTTAGACAGGTTTTTTGGTTGGTGTCTTTGGTTGATAGAGGAGTCTGGGAGGTCTGTGGGAGTTTAATGGTTTGTGGAGGATTGTAGGACAGTGAATATGGTCTAAGAAAGGGCTAAGGTAGAGGACAGGGGTGGAAAGAGAATAAGAATGAGAGGAAGGCTTCTCAGCCTCTCTGGAAAAAAAGTCAGGTTGTCTATCAACAGTACTCAAGAATATTCAATGGACTAATCACCAATGCATTCTAAAAATACTAAAATATAAACTAGAATAATACTTAGCTCTTGGTGGAGAACCAGAAGTGTAGAAGACTTGTTCCCGTTATGGCTGATGTAGGAGACCTCATGCAACATTTCAACCTAGTGTGGAGTGAATTCTGCATACTCTCTTAGCCTGGAGAGTGATAATAGAATGATGATGCCTCATCCTAAAGCCTGCCTTTGATATGTAAGGAGTCGAGGACCAAGATAATTAAGATCTCGGGAGCAAGAGAATTCACCTTCAGGTGCAAGAAAATTTGCATTCGGGGCTACAGTCGAGGTCGGAATTTAGTTTTAAGCAACTGACGTCGGCGATACCACCGGCGTTGGTCGACTGTTAACCGATGTCGGCAGCTAGAGAATGGAAAAAAGGCTATTTTTAGCCTTTTCCCGTTCTTCCATTTGCCAAGTTCAGTTGTCATTGTTAAACGGTCTAAAGTCGGGTTTAATAGCCATGAGAATTAGTGGGAGAGTTAAAATTAGGTCTTAGGTAATTATGATTAGTCATAGGGTGATAAATGGCCTAAGACCTAGGAATCCAAGGTGAGGTGTTTAGGGGGGATTATTAATTTAAAATAAGTATTTTAAATTAATAAAGTATAGGTTAGACATGTTGAAGTTAGAAAGGGACCAAGGGGGGGTTGACACTATTTTGGTGTCTACATTTGCCCCTTGTTGTCTTGTTGGTTGTTCTGATGAACTGCAAGATAAAAATATGAGTAAGTTTCCCCAGGTATGGGATGAGGTATTCCCCCTCAAAGCGGGAGTCGAGGGAAGGTAACCTGATATTGAGTGCCGATTTGATAGGCGGTGGATGGGTATGGTGAAGTTGGAGTGTGAACGCTGCAATAGTTGGGATTGCACATATACCACTTCACGTGATAGGTAGGTCAAATTATCATAGTCAAAGGTTGAGGAGTGATAAAATTAAAATAACTAGTCCCCAGCATTTAGTCATAGTTGATTGGGTTAAACGATTAGAGCTGTAGCTCCAATGGTCATCATGTTCCAAGTATCCCGGGCTTAGGAAGTGCTCCTGGAAAACATGAAGATGTCACACATATTAGGGATCAACTGGAGCGTGGTCTAACAATACGTGTGAGGGTCATAATATGGGTTGCATACAATTTGCTAACTATTCGTGAGGTAGCATATGTGCAATCAAAACAACCAAGGCATAGTTGTCTCGAAAGTGGTCGTGGTCTGAGGAGATAGTCGCGATCTCCAAGGTCATTGGTCAAGTCAGGTTGAGTCATGGTATGATCTCAAGTGGTGGGTGTTGTGGTCAGGGAGATGTATGTGATCTCCAATGTGCCCCATGAGAAGTTTAGGTAACTCATTCAGTGTCAGGGCTGATTGTTTGGTCATGATTTTGGGTTGGTATAGATAGTTGGTCCATTAGATGGATGGACGAAGGAATGGCTGAGCTAACCTCAGAAGACCCCATGTCAACTAAGTGCTACCCACATAGCCCCTATTTGAAGGGCCTCAGGCCAATGTAGTTATCCCCAAAAGGGAGCAATGAGTCGAGGTTATGGACTGAGTTTTGACTAGGTTAAGTCATGGTTAAAGGTGAAATAGTTTGTCCATCAGGTAGGCGAACAAACGAATGGCTGACATCATTACGGAGACGAATGGGCAAATGGCTAAGCTAACCCCAGAAAACTCCATGTCAACTAAGTGCTGCATACATAGCCCTTGTTTCAAGGGCTTCAGGCCAATGTAGTTCTCCCCAAAGGGGAAGAAGAGGGTCAAAGAGGTCGATAGTTGGTTTGGTCATGTTTGAAATGATGAGGGTATGATGATGTTATAGCCTTTTCCATATTATGTGATGGTGTATTTTGTAACATAGGTTATGTGGTTTTTCATCCCTAGTGATTTTCCATATTGGTGATGGATGTATGATAAAAATGAAATGAGTTTATTTATGCTTTAGCACTTTTCATATTGGTGATGGTGTATGCTTGACATAAATTGTGTATGGTTAGTTTCCATGTGTATTTTTTTCCATAGAAACTAGTGTGAATGGGCTATGAGAACTTACATAACACAAATTGATATTTTTATTAAATAAATCATGAGGTTATGCTAATGGTTAGAAAATATTTTGGTTTGGTTTGGTTTAGAAAATGATTTGGTTGGATGTAACAAAGGTATGTAAGAAGTGAAAGGTGTTTTGCTCTTTCATTGACAGGGATCATAATGGTAGCATAGATAGGGTTGTTGCAAACAAAATCCCCATTCATGCATTACATCATTGACCATTGATTGTGTTAGAGAAGTATTCGAATCACTTGAAATTAAGTGAGCTCAAAGTCCCTTGAGAATGTTGGGGTAATAGGTTTGATTATGTGAGGTATGAGGATAACGTAATCCTTTTTAGCAAGGATAACTTTGCCCCTTTTATAGGTGACCCTGAGATCGACTATAGGCAAGTCCATGACTTAATAGTTTGTCAGTCAATTTCTTCTTTTTTTTTTGGTAGACTGATCGATGTGGGAAGTCTACATGGGGATGTTGTTTTGTTTTGTGGTCATATGTGAAGCTGATCGATGCGGGAAGCTTCTGAGAGAGCGCTATTTATAGCAAAATTTGGGTATAGCCATCCTTCGAGGGATTGGTCTATATTCTGCTTTGTATGGTCAAATGTCTTTGAATAACTAGCCTTCAAGGGTGCAGTCTATCAATTACAACAATTATGCATCTATCCTTCGAGGGAGCAGTCTACATTTATAGTTTATGACCTTTGAATAGGCATCCCAATTTTTATGTTTTTTTTTGTGGACTGAACTTTTAGTCATGGACTTGACTATAGAGGTTTAGGGGTTTCCCTTTTATTAGGACAAAGCATTAATGCTTGAAAAAGGGTTAGCTAATGTTTGTAGGGAAAAAGGGTGGAAAGGAATAGGAATGAGGATGACAGGGGTTGCGCAAGGGACGAGCTCAAGTTAAACATTAAGTGAATGAGTACTTGATTCATAGTAGAATGGTCACATATGTAAGGCATTAAGGGGCTTAGTTGTTTGCCGACCTTCAAGAGAAGATAGACGATAAGTCCCTAATCCATACTTGTATGCTATGATACAAGGTCTGAGCTAATTAGGAGTAAACTTGCCTCATTTACTTCTTTCCATATTGGTCACGTGTTGATCGATGCTTGGTTGGTTGATGTTTGGTCAATGCTTGGTTGGTTGATATTTGGTCAATGCTTGGTTTGTTGATATTTGGTCGATGCTTGGTTGGTTGATATTTGGTCGATGCTTGGTTGAGGTCGATGTTTGGTCAATGCTTGGTTGAGGTCATGATAGTCAGTATAGAGTCAAATTCCCCCAGTTGCTTTTGTGACAGGGACAATGTTTGACACCTATTGCAAATAATCAATGGGTTGGATAGAGAGAAGATGATGAAGCTGTTATTTGACAAGAAGTGTGACACGAGGATGCATCTTATGAAGCTTTTGTCTGGTATGATTAGTTTGAGAGGGCGAGATCCTGATCTTCTAGGTTAGAGGTTGGAATCTCAGAATTAGGGACGGTGATGGAGGCAATGGTTGGTAATGATTTGACTAAAGCAACTAGTGGTTGGGGGTCTTCAGGTTGGACCTCCACTATCTATAAAGCTTTGATTAAAGCTTGGTGATGTTGTGGAGAGCTTTGAATGAGGTCATATAAATATGTCTTCACAGGGGTTTGGTGAAGTTGTTTCACCATGGGGTCATGAAGTGGCTTCAAAGATGTTGGATGGGATGTGCCCAAGATTGAAATCTTGGGTTTTGGTGGTTGAGGAGGCTTGATGAATGGATATGTTTGAGGGATAGAAACATTCTCTTTCTTTTTATCCTTCATGGTTTGTGACCTGTTGACCACATTGATGGTGTTGATTTCGAACAAAGGGGTTGAAGGTGATAGAGGAACCACAGTTTTATGATGGGCTCCCGATTTAGGTGAGGATATTTGAGAGGTATGGGATGGTGTCCATGGTTTTTTGAAAGGGTGGTCAAGAGGATCCTTAGTGAAAAGGCTGTATTTTTTTAAGTGTTGACAAATGACAACTTTAAGAGCGTAGTAACGCTCAGTGTCATGTCTAGGTGTGCGATGATATGCACAGATTTTAGTGTCATCGAACTAAGATGGTTTTGGTCTGAGAGGTTGGAATGGTTTAAGAGGTGGAAGAATGATGCTAGAAGACTGCAATGATTGACGTAATAGTAAAGCATAAGAACCCTTTAATGAGTCTGCACTTTTTGTTGCAGTAGGTGTTGACAACTTCTATTTAGGAGTTATAAGGGGAGTTTGTCATACCACATTTTTGTTTGGCAGTGTGGCCACACGCGTAGATGACACTTTTGTGGTGAGAGGTGTCAAATTTGTTGGAGGAAATGTATGTCTGATGGGTGTTGGAGTAGGGAGCACTCCTATTAAATTTGAAGGGTGTGGACCCAGGATAGAGGGCAATGGTGATGGTGGGGGAGGAGTTCTCTGACGTGTTTTAGTAGCCTTCTTTAATACAGTATGAGGACCAGTATTATGGGAGGCAAGATTCAAATCGCCCTTCACTTGTGGGTGAGTGAGGTTCGATATGGGGCAAACACTAAGGGATTTAACCGGTTTCGATATAGTGGAAGTTTGTGAGGGTTTAGGCTCAGACGTGGATGGTTGAGCTTCTAAAGATTTGGAAGTAGAAGCTTGGTCCTCGTTGGAGACTTTGGGAGATTTTGTTGAAGGAGGGTCGTCAGTATGAGATGAGATGGGATGTGTAAGATAAAGAGCTTTGAGTCGCTCCCATAATGCCTCATGTTCTAAGTTCCTCGAATGGAGAATCCTAAGTTTTTAGCCAGTCGAAAAAATGGTTTAGAAGCTGTTGTGCTAGGATTTATAATTGGTTTTTCAAAAGATTTGGGTGGTTGTGAGAGTGGGAATGTGTTAGATGTGGCAATCTCAGGCCAAAGGCGAGAGAGAGCCATTACTGGATCCTCTTTGGTTGAAGTAGGTGAAGAGACAAGTTCTTCTCTAGGTGGAGAAGGAATTGGAGAATGTGACTCCTCAAGAGGATAGAGGGCAGGGATGATTGTACCTTCTACTTGCGGTTGAAGAGAAGGAAAGGTATGGTCCTCCATTGGTAGTAGGAAGGATGAAGGTGGGGCTAGTGTTGTTGGTATGGTTAAAGCATCCTCTAATATAAGAGGGGTAGATGGAGGACTATTAGAAGAAGAAGGCTCTTCTTCCTATGGTGGAGGGATAGGTTGACTAACCTCTTCAGTTTGTGGAAGAGGTTGGTTAGGGATGAAAGGT
The DNA here is from genome assembly GCA_037957365.1 of Torreya grandis. NCBI lineage: Eukaryota > Viridiplantae > Streptophyta > Pinopsida > Cupressales > Taxaceae > Torreya > Torreya grandis. The sequence goes on along the minus strand of JARHVA010000873.1, from coordinate 2,825,026 downwards.
GAAACCATATCGACTGTGCATATATTATGCTCTTGGGGGTCTTCAGCTGTGGTTTGAATGTTATTTTGACTAGGGGGATGGTTAGGGAAAGGTTGTCTAAAAATGTCTATGTTTTGGTTAGGTGGTGCGTTTGGGTTATCCATGACAAGATCACCTTTATATAACATGTCCTGAATGACATTCTTGAGGGTTTTACAATTGTCTGTGTCATGGCCTTTGACACAGTGATAATTACAGAAGTCATTCTCCCTATACCATGCAGGGATGGCACGCGAGGGATTAAATTGAGGTGGTGGTCAAATTTGGGGTAGGTTGAGGACTCCCTGTTTGACTAGTTTATCCAACACGGATGCATATGATTCTCCTATTAGAGTATATTGATGCTATACGTATCATTATTGGAATTGTCATGTGATGTATTTTGATGTTGAAGGTTGAGGTTGGTTGGTTGTTGTTGAAGATGATGGTCTAACGACCACAACATTTGCCGCTCCTTTGGACTTGGAGTGGGAAGAAGAAGACGGTTTGGAAGAAGAAGGATCATTGGATTTTGCATTGTTATTTTTACTATGCATTTTGATTTTATCTTCTTCGATAGCACGGAGTTCAAGCTTCCTAGCCATGGTGAAAGCTTCGTCAAATGTGCAGAATGTTTGGACCTGCAAAGTCGATGAGATGTGTTTGGCACATGCTTATGAAAAGAGCTCAATGAGCTCAGGTTGAGGTAAAGAAAAGGAGAGTTGGTTGATTAAACTTCTCCATCGAGCAACAAAATCAACTATTGATTCATCTTCAAATTGTCTAATAGAATATAGGTCTATGATGGAGACCTTTTTAGTGATGTTGATTGAAAAGTGGTCAAGGAATTGTTGGGTTAGTTGAGTAAAGGTAAAAAGAGAGTGACTGGTAATAAAACTATACCAATCGAGGGCAGCACTAGAAAGCGACATGGGAAATGTGCATAGTAATAACACATCATCATGTGCTATAAGGTAACAAGTGTGTCTAAACACTCATAGATGTTGTCATGGGTCCTCTTTACTTTGAAAGTGAGTAAACTTAAGAAGTTTCCACTGACTAGGATATGGTCAGATTGGGACTGAAGGATGAATAGGTTCATTATAGATTTGTACATATGAGAGAACATTTCTTAAACCCAAAATATATGTCTCAAGATTAGACACCTTATCCATCAACATCTTGATTAGATCGGTTGATTGATTTGCAGGTGGGGCGCCCCCTAGGTTGTAAGGCATTTGAAAGGTGTTAGGTGGAGCGTATGACATAGTTTGTTGTGTTTGTATAGGCACAACATATTGGCAACTAGTCATAGGGACTGATGTTGAGGTCAAGGGTGGTTGTGTCATGAAGCTAGAGGGCACAACTTGACTTGATGTCACCAAAGGTGGTTGGATGGTGGCAACACTAGCCAAAGGATAAGTAGTCACTCTTGTATTTATGGGTGCAAGAGAAGGTGGGATGGAGACAATTAAGTTCTGGAATGGTGTAGGACTTTCTTAAATGGTTTGTGGTTGAGGGGGTACAGAAACCCCAATGGAGGTAGGTCCAAAAACATAAGGAGAGGCCACACTTTGAATAATTGTCATGGTCAGGTTGTTAGTTGAGGCAATGACCTAGGTGACCATGGGTTGAGTTATGGAGGCTGTTGATATGATTGCTGTTTCAACTAAGGAAGTTGGCATCCCATAAAATGGGTTGCCTGAAGGATCTCACATTTGACTTCTCGCGAGATAGTGCTGAAGAGCCTTGACATTGAGGTCAAGGAACCTTTCAAAGTCTTGGTCCCCTTCGAGAACAATAAGGGGTTGAGTTGGGGTTGGTTGGATAGGAGTACGTTTAGTTTCTGAATTATACTCCATTTGGAGACTTGATATAGAAGGCGAAGGCGGGAGTGGTTGTTGCCTTGCATGGTCAACAAGAGTTTTGGTTTGACTACGTTTCAAAACCATCCAAGGAAAAATAGATTTAGGTTTTAAAAACTATATGTTTCAGCCTCAGAAAACCAAAATTTGTTTTTAACAGTAAGAAGGTTAGGTTTTTAGCTTGCTGTTTGAGAAGATTTTTTTTTAACAGTGACCGACGTCGGTAGAAAAATTGATGTCGATGAAGAAAGTTGCCGATGTCGGTGATTTAATCGATGTCCATGAAGATCAGTTGCCGACGTCAGTGGAAAAATTGATGTCGGTTACTATGTATTTCCAGAAACTCAGAAAACTGAAAGTTTTTGGAAGAAAGAAGAAAGTCTGAGTTATTTTTAGATATCAGAATGCGACCTCACCAGCTCAAAAAATTAGATACAGATAGAAAAATAGATGATGGAAAGCAACCACTAAACGTTAATTGTTAAGAATACATTTTAGAGTCGTGGTGGCTTATGCCTTAGAAGAATGTGTTTGGGAATTTGGGCTTTTAGAATGGGTCCTAAAAGAGGCAGTCTAAGGTTGATTTTGGGTTATGTTTTGGTGCTCAAAGGTCTATGTTAGGTTCCGTATGTGGCTTGGTGCTACGAGCTTGCTCCCCTCACTTCACAAGCCCAGAGTCAAGCTGGGTCACTTAGCCAATATATACTTCCCCTATAGTTTATACTCTGCCAGAGAACAGAGTGGGTTCTCCCCTTGGTAGTGAAGTCCAAGTAGGATTGCCAAGAAGGGTAAGGTATCCGCTAGGTGATGAAATCCTAGTTGGGCCTTGTCTTAGGTATGTTTAGATGTTTGATTTTGTGAATGTGGTCAGGTTGTGTAACATATGTGCACTATAATTTATTCATAATGCATTTTTAATTACTAGATGAGAAGGCTAAATATGAATTCAAGTAGGAATGAAATGCAATAGATTTTAGCCCAAATTGAAATGTTTTTGTTCAGATGCAAACAATTAGGAAAAGGTTAAGAGCATGAATTTCACTACTCTTAGATGCAGAAAAGAAGTGACAAGAAAAAAAAGTTCTTTTTAACTTGTGCTAATGGTGTCTTTTCGAAATAAGGAGATAGAAGAAGGATATAAAGAGAGAAAATGTCCTAATGCACCTATATGAAAGTTTGCCTTTAGAAGAAAAATAAATGAACCCAAGGAAAACTCCAGGGTCCCGCCAGGCATGCTAGAATGTTTCTACTCATTTTTGCTTTTCACATTCAGAAGAAATAAGAAACTAAAGTTAAATGGTCAGGGGTTAGATGATACCTGGATGAAGTTGTGCACCGTATCCAGATGATTGAAGGAGCTCCTCTTTGGCTGTGGAGGATGACACCTATAGATAAGAACAAAACTTAATAAAGAAAAATGGTAGAGACATATATGGTGGACTGTCAAGCGATATGCTCGGTCCTAGAAGTGCAAAGACTTCCTGGAGGGATGACAGTCCACTAGTTGATAAAAAGAATGTCGTAATGGAAAGAAATAATTAAAGACTTAAAGAAGGAGAAATAGATAATGTGTACCTAAATCCTGCAATCAGTCTTCCATAGTCACCGACGTTGGTTGTCCTGCCGGCATCGATTGGTAAAGTTGCCGATGTCGGTTACGTTGTCGACATCGGTAGGGGCAATGGGCTTTGGACGGGTTTTCTTGTTGGTGTCTTTGGTCGACAGAGGAGTCTGGGAGGTCTGTGGGACTTTAATGGTTTGTGGAGGATTGCAAGACAGTGAATATGGTCTGGGAAAGGGCTAAGGTAGAGGACATGGGTGGAAAGAGAATAAGAATGAGAGGAAGGCTTTTCAGCCTCTCTGAGAAGAAAGTTGGGTTGTCTATCAATAGTACTCAAGAATATTCAATGGACTAATCACCAATGCATTCTAAAAATATTGAAATATAAACCAGAATAATACTTAGCTCTTGGTGGAGAACCAAAAGTGTAGAAGACTTGTTCCCATTATGGCTGATGTAGGAGACCTCATGCAACGTCTCAACCTGGTGTGGAGTGAATTCTATAGAGTTTCTTAGCTTGGAGAGTGATGATAGAATGCTGATGCCTCATCCTAAAGCCTACCTTTGATATGCAAAGAGTCGAGGAGCAAGAGAATTCACCTTCCGGTGCAAGAGAATTTGCATTCGGGGCTGCAGTCGAGGTCAAAATTTAGTTTTAAGCAACCGACGTCAGTGATACCGCCATCATCGGTCGACTATTAACTGACGTCGGTGGCTAGAGAATGGGAAAAAGGCTATTTTTAGCCTTTTTCTCGTTCTTCTATCTGGCAAGTTTGGTTGGCATTTTTTAAACGGTCCAAAGGGGGGTTTAATAGGCGTGAGAATTAGTGGGAGAGTTAAAATTAGGTCTTAGGTAATTATGATTAGTCATAGGGTGATAAATGGCCTAAGAGCTAGGAATCCAAGGTGAGGTGTCTAGGGGGGATTATTAATTTAAAATATGTATTTTAAATTAATAAAGTATACATTAGGCATGTTGAAGTTAGAAAGGGACCAAGGGGGGTTGACACTATTTTGGTGTCTACAGGTGGTATATAATTTTTTTAGGTAGAAATATACATCCCCTGCATAGTCCTATTAAGGATATGAACCTTTTGGCCAAAATTTTGGTTTTGGTTTACCATTTTATGTAAGTAGGTATGGCATTGTTGGTTAAAAAGGTTTTACTGCAGATTCTTAGCTGCTTGATTTTGATTCCTACGAATATGTCGCTGTGAATTATAAGGAACCTATTAATTTTGGGGTATTTGTTATCAATTCATCAAAGGATGTTTTTGTTATTACTTGTAAGGGAATTTGTTATGTTTGGGATGAACTTGATAAAGTGTTTTATAAAACACCCCCAATCTATGAGGAGTTCGTAGTAACTTGCTATTGTGAATGGGAAAGAGTCTCTTGGTGGTTAAAGAAATTATGCTCTGTATCAAGTGGAACTTGTTGTGAAACATCTATGGTTTTTTATGTTTAGGAGAATCCATAAGATATGCATTAGATGTATGATTGACTAAGGCTTATTGATTTTGTTCTTTCTCCATAAAAGTAATATTATTGATAGAATTCATAGCTAAAGAAGCTGTTAGGTCTATAATGAGTTGGTCAGCATACAATTGACTAATTTTTTAGATCTTTGTAGTAATATCTTTATAGTTGGGAAGGACTCTACAAGTGGTTTCTTCTTTTTTCTAGTGGAAGTAAGGTTTTATTTCATGACACAAGTAAGAGGTTTCTCTAGTTATTTTTCGTCTACTTGAACAAACATGTGCATTTGTTCCATTAGGAAATTCAGTGGTAACCTAGCTACCGATTCTATCAGTTTGAGGATAGATTCATCTTTTTCCTCTATGGGTTGTTGTTAAAAATAACCATATTTAGATCCTACATAAGTGGGGACATTGAAAACATGGAGTGTTATTCTCTATCATAATAATGTTCTTCCTCGTAACTAGGGCAATAAGAGGCCCCACTATGAGTATACCTTTACATGTTTGAAGATGGTTTTCTACGTTTTCAAAGTGTTTTGAATTTTGGTTTACAAATATTTAAAATATGTTTTTAGACTCTTCAATCAAAAATTTAATACAAGGTAAATTTGGATCAATAATTATAAAGGAAATGGCATGATGCCACATAATTAAAAGAAGGAAGTCCTGAGAATAATCAACCTTCGTTGGTCAAAATTGGTAGTTAGAAGAGTGCAGAACAACCTTAGATATTAATGTGAAGTTTAGCATAAATAAAACTAAGTTAAAATTATCTTAATGCCGTATAAATATAAATATAACCATTATGGGCCGTGATTAACAAAATTAGAAGAAGATTTTTTAGATCAAGAAGCTTAGAATGTAAACAAACAAACTTAAGATACAAATTAACACAAGAAATACTAAGTATAAAACCCAAAACAAATGAGTAGTGAATGAAAAATAATCTAAGTCTAAAATAATAATAGAATGAGAAAAAGTCTAGGCAATGACCTTCAAATGAAATAAAAAATATCACCAAAGTTACTCAAACCAAGCACAAAAGGTGAACCACCCTAGCCCAAGTTGTAGGCAAGACTCCAATGTAGACCAATCACATTTAGGATTAGAACTTAGAAAGGTAAGATTTTAAATTTGGGTTAAAAAGGAATTTTAGATTTGTAAATGATGAATAGTCTAGGCTCAGACGAACAATGTAATGACACATTTTGGAAATACAAACATAAATGATTTGAGTCACTTTGAACAAGACTAAAATGTTTTGAATTTGACTAGCATAACACCTCTTTGTTTTAAACATGGTGTATAATAAGTGCTTGGTTTTTGGATGCATTTTGGTACACACACACAAGTAGTTTTAAGACTCAAGAAATAATGTAAGTAAACAAGAACAAGAAAAACATCGAAGTGTACATCCTATTTTAAAAACTGACAAGGTTACTTCGTACCATTAGATTATATCAATATACTCCTTGAGAGGAAATAAGTTTATAATCCAAAAATTAAATGCACATAAAAAGAAGGGTTTTTAGGCTTCTTCTCTCAAGAGATCATGTGGTGACATATAAATTTGGGCTACTCACCCTTCACCAATAGTACTCCATGACAAATGGGGTTTATCTAAAAACTATAATTTTCACATGTTCTAAATGGTTATGTGTGATTAACACTAGGTCACAACAAACCATTTAGATCCAAGTTAATTATCTTGTTGTAAAAAGGTATTATCTTTTTTATAGACACTACATCCATCAATTGCTCAATGTAGTACGATGTTTATATTAAGCCATTATTTTGAAGGTAGTAGTTACTAACAGAGGTAGTTTAACTTATCAAATTATCATACCAACGATTCACCAACTCAATTTGTAAATGCTATAGTGGAGAGGGGTTGAGACGATGTTGAAAGATATATTCTAGGGTCAATGCTTCCTTAAATAACTTATGGGGAGATGATGAAATCCAACCCATAAGCGAAGATGCAAGAAATAAAACTATAAAAAGACTTTAGAGGTCAGTTTGGGATCACCCATGTCATTTGGATCTTAGGGAATGCCTTTGTGACATTCCTTTTATGTTTGGACTAAGTGACAAAATCAATAAGTGAAGCATTTTTAATCACCTGAGTTCCCTATCAGGGATGAGGGGAGAACATACATGTTAGGATTTGTTTGCACAAATAAAAATCAAGTCAAGGAACTTTGAAACTAGTTTAACCATCAAATGAATGAGAAAAAGGGAAGAATCGTAAGAGCCTTAAGCTACCATGATTATTATTTTTAATCCAAAATTTAAATTGATTAAAAATTTCCTTTGTTGTTGTAAAAAGTAAACCAATGAAGTGTCTTAAACCTATAAAATAGAGTGTTAGTAGTCCAACAAGGGTGTATGATTCAAACTAGGTTTGTAACTTACTATTTTAACTCTCTGTATTTTTGACATAAGGTGATCTCACCATTATATAGAGCACTCTCATCATTTCATAGGAAGACTTCACTATTTACAATGCAATTTCACCATGTGATAGGGTGATATCACCATTCCTCAGAGTGATCATGCTAAAAACTTTATTTCAAGATGATCTCATTGATTATTAAATGACCTCACCATTACATAGGTCAATATCACTAATGTTCAAGTTGATCTCACCATTCTTCAACAAAAACACATAGAGAACAAAAAAACACAACAGTGGATCTCACTTTTTGCGTAAGTGATCTCGTTGTTGCTCAGGGTGATCTCATCATTCCATAAGGTGATATTACTTAAGTTTAGAATGATTTCATCATTTATAGGATGATCTCATTATTTTGTCCAGCATGAAAATTAGAAGAAAAAGAGAGTAAAATAGCCTCAAAAGAGGGTCTAAATGCAAAATTATAAGGATAAAATTGTACGTGAGATGCATGATCCCATCGGGTATGCCAAAATGTAGAATAGGATTATGAAATAAGTTATTTTATGTGTTAGTAGAGAAAAAACCAAAATAAGCATAAAGAACTAACATGCTAAGCCTACTCCCTTAAGAGGTGGTGTTAATGAACTCAAAGAACTAATTACAAAAGTAAGATAAGCAATACCTTCCAAGTAGTGGCTCTCATTCAAAAATAGTCAATAAGTGTGCTTATACCTAGATTTGGTGCTTCAAGTCTTCACCAATGAGGTATAGAGTGTGCCTTTATTATCTGTTAGTTCGCTAATGGCTTTGGTTCTTTGATTTGGTTGATTGGAGGAATGAGTGAAGCTTCTCTAGTATGATTTTTGCATAATAACCCTACTCAATTTAAGCTTGGTTGAAGCTATTTTTGCATGATAACATTACATAATTAAATCTTAAAAATTACGTCCATGACTCTCTTATTTATAGTTTTTTAAAAAATGGTTAGAATCAATCGTGACTATCCATCTTGAGATCAATATGTGTGAATATGGATTGATTCAATCTTGGAGGGACAAACAATAAATATGGTTATCAATATTTGGAGGAATAGAGCATTAATAAGGCATGGATAGCCTTAATCTATATATCTCCCTCCATTAATGCTTTATGGATGACACCCCTATGATGATGTCATAGATGATGCCAAAATAAATAATAAATTTACACTAAATAGATATTCAACAACTTTCATGGATTTTTCACTTAAGCTCCTAATTTGGTTTTGATTTTCTTAAGACAATTTAAATATATTGCAATGTATATTTAACACAGATAGATCTAGATGTAAATTTAATCAACAAAGCATACGCAGATCAATGAACACAACACAGGTATTTACCTTACAAAAAATTCAAAGAGGTAAAAAAACCCAACAAAGTGATATTCAATATTAAGAAACAATAATAACCCCAATACACCAAATCTTCTTCATCTCACTCAGATAAATTCTTCACAAGTTGTTCTCAGACAAGTATTTGCCACATGCAAGAATACTTGAATATTTAATTTTTTGTGTTTGATATATTTACAATATGTGTAAAACCTATTTATAGTGATTCGTGAGAGGATATAACCGTTGTGAAAATATTGGGTCCATCCACTCCAATAAATCTAATTAATAAACATTTGGTAAATATTAAATAACTACAATAAGATTATTTATTTTCATGAGGTTTACACCTTGAGTAAATAAATATATATTATTATTTATTTAATTAATTACCAATGTAAGCTAAGGGTTAATAATAACCACTTAGACATTAATTTCTCTAACACTCCCCCTTAATGCTAAGTGAGGATAAAATATATAATCACCATAAATAATTATACTATGTGCCATATTTGAAGGATTTAAAAACCTTCATCATGTAAAAATTCACCTTTTGACACAAAAATAAGTATAATCCATAATCTACTTGAAAGTAAGTTTAGGTTAGCATGATTGTGATATTACATCTTACTGTTTCTCATGAATAATCACTAAGCATATTTGGATCCTTTTATAACATAAGGACCTCCATTACAAATTATACTTTTTAATGTATTGAGGTACAAAAGTAAAAAGATTCCATATGAAGTTTACTTAAATCACATAACTTTTACATGAAGTTATTTACAATGCTTTACAATGAGAAAAAATAAAAAATAAATGGTCGTTAAGAAGTGGCATTGTCATACACACTCTCCCTTAATGACAACTCTGAGAGGCCTAGCATTGCATGAAACATACAAAATTTGGTAGTATCAAGTGGTTTTATGAATATATCTACTACTTATTCATCTGTAGGATAAAATTGGAGATTAATATCATTATTAAAGATTTTTTTCCAGATGAAATGCACATGAAGTATATTTACAATCAAGCATGTTAAATTTAACAAGAAGATTATGAGCATACTGAAATTGTGATACACTAATAAATTTTTTATCCTGAAATATAACTATTCTTAAAAAACGATGTAGAAAGCCTAAATCAATTATTTCAAACATTTAACTTAGTTTATCCTTATATTTATGAATTAAACTAGTTAGATTGCTAGTACTCAATAAATCATGAACATATAATACAATTAGAATCAAATGACTATTTTCAATTTTAACAAAGAGATCATTATTTGAATAGCAATTAGAAAAACTTAATTATTTGAAAAAAAGAAGTAATCTTAGAATACCAAGCTCGAAGAGATTATTTTAGATCATACAAATATTTCTTTAATTTGTATATATAATGTTTTCTATTACGGTCAATGAAACTTTTAAGTTGAGTCATGTAGATTTATTATTTTAATCACCATTCAGAAATACATTCTTGACATCCATTTGGTGGATAACCCAACCATTCTAAGCTACAAGTGCAATAAGAGGTCTAAAAATACTCATTTTTGTTACAGGAGCAAAGGTTTCAACATAGTCAATCCCAGGTTTTTGAGTAAACCCGTAAGTAACTAATGTAGCTTTAGATTTATCAATTTTATCAATTGAATTATATTTGATCTTATAAAATCACTTAAAATTGACAATATGCATTTTAGGCAAAGGAGAGACAATATCCTAATTCTAATTTTTAATTAAGGCATTGTATTTAATTTACATAGCAATATTCCATCTATCATCTTGAGTGGTTTCCTCAAAATATTGAAGTTCACACTCATACATAGTCATTAATGTATGATAAAAATGGTGACTTCTAGTTAATTTATTAAGGTTATCAACATTAGAAGATTAAATTAGGGATTCTACCTATTTAGATCTTTTAACCTAAATTTTAAGCATAGGGGGTTCCTCAGACTCTAAGTTATCCATGAGCAGATCAATTTCCTTAAAGACATGCATTTCATCAGAAAGAGAAACATGAGAGTCAGGTTCATCGATAGAAAAAACTTAGGAAGATCCATAGAGGAATCACAATTTTTTTTTTTTTTTTTGAGAATAAGAACATTCATATTCTCAATGATTTAAAATTTAGAGGGATCATACACTCTTAAACCTTTTTTCTTACCTCCATAACCTACAAAAATGAAAAAATAAGAGGTGGGATCGAGCTTCTTTCTTTTAACATTAGGAACAAAGATAGAAGAATGACTACTAAAGACCCTGAGATGAACCACATTGGGTTTATTTTTAGACCACATTTATAAATAGATAGACAAATTGAAGGCTTTGGTAGTGACTCTATTCAAAATATTCACTACAATATTCATGATTTCAGCCCATAAGAACTTAAAAATATTTATAACTTGTAACATTATTCTAGCCATTTCTATGATGGTGCAATTTTTCCTTTCAGTAATACCATTTTATTGAATAAAATAAGGAGTTGTTAATTCTCTTTGAATATCGCAACTAATGCAAAAATAATCAAACTCTTTACTAACATATTCATCACCACTATCAGTTTCTTAATCTCTTAATATAAAAATCAGATGCATTTTCAACATGAGCTTTAAATTCTTTAAACTTAGAAAAAATATCAGATTTCTTTTTAATGAAATAAGACCAAATAATTCTAGTATAATCATCAATAAATGTAAGAGTATATAATGAAACATTAAGAGAAGTAACTTCCAAAAGACCTACAACATCACTATGAATTAATTCTAAAGGATGTGAGGTATTTACATCATGATCCTTGTGAAAGGGGTTAGTATGTTGCTTACCATGAAAAAATCCTCACAAGCTTTATGATGAGAAGGAATAGATGGAAGTCCAACAACAAGATTATTTGTAGACATATCATGTAAACTTATAAAATTAATATTTCCTAGTCTTTCAAGTCATAATTGAGATTCATTATTATTATGTGATGAAAGAAAACATGCAGAAGGAGAAAAGATATATAAACTATTCTTTTGAATAATTTTAACAATCAATGATCCAGATTGATTTCTAATATACCAACTATCTTTAATCAAATTTATAATGAAATTCTCATTTGTAAGTTGAGAAAAAGATAGTAATTTTTTTTCAAGTTTAAGTACATAGAAAACATCATTAATAACAACATTTGAAAACTTTGTTTTTCCACATTTAGTTGCTTCTAAAAAAGAATCATCTAAGAATTTTTTTTAGAGATATCTCTAGAATCATATAAAATATTAGATAAACATGTCATACAATGCGATGTACCTCTATCTAAGATCCATTCATTTTTATTTGAAGCAAATAAAGCAACACATAAAGTAATAACATTTGAATCCTAATTTCTATTCTGATTAAGGTTTTGATTCTTCTACTTATTTTGATTAGAATTCTTCCTTTTATTATTTTTAAAAGATTGATTGTTAATTATATCCTTATTTTTATAACAGGTTTCCCTTCTATGACCAAATTTATCATACATATTGCAATTCCCATCAAACTTAGGTTTATGATTCTTACTACATTATTTATTATTCTTATTTTTGTTTTTACCAGAGTTAGGGTTAGATTTTTAGTTTTTATTGTTATCAAAAACACTATTTAAGGTGAGAAGTGCTTGAGTGGCATTCTCCTAGGAATCAAAATTGGTCATCACTTCTCCTCTTGAATCAAAAGGGCATATAAGATGGTAAGATTAGGGATATCTTGCTCAGTTTGATACTTAAAATTTAGAATTGAAATAAATTTTTTAAACTTTTCATGAATATTTAATTTAATGATAAAATAATGTAATTGATCTTGAATAAAACTATAATTACATCCATCTAATTGAGATTTAATATTTTTAATCTTGGTAAAAAAATTAATAAATTTTTCATCACCCTTCATGGGTGTAGTTAGTAATTCAAGGATAACTTAATGATCTTTGAAAGGTGAGTGCCTTCATACATGGATTCAAGGAGTTTTCAAGCATCACTAGGAGACTCTGAATTACTAATATGGATAAGGAATTCATCCTTAACACTTTGTAAGATAATGGACATTGCTTCCTATGATTTCATTTAAAATGCATTGGTAAGCTCAGGGGTCACATGTCATCCAAAAGGGGCTTTCTTAGTTCCAACAATAATATTTCACAATTTTTGGGATATAAATTCAGCTTTAACATAAAATTTTCATATATTATAGTTATTTCCATTAAGCATTTGAGTTTTATCTAAGAAAAAATAAGGTGAAACCATAGCTTCCTTTTAAACAAGATAGTAAACAAATGCTTTAAAAATAAATTATTATAAATAAATTGAATTGCACATGTAATTATAACTAAGTACACAATTTAGATGCCAAACAATGTAAAAAATTAAATCAAAGTTGCATAATTTTAAGTGTCAAAAGAGTCACACTCAGAACAATAATAAGCCATTATTATTAGAAAAGTTTAAAAAACAATAATAAGAAGCTTCAAAACAAAAAATGACCACTCCAATGTGTTCAAAATGTGCCAAAACCTAAAGATCAATTGGTTGGATGACTATACTTACCTAATTTTAGAATAGATCAAGTGCCAAAAGAAAGACTAATCGATAGATCAGGGGGTTTTCACGTGAGAAGGATGGCACACAATCCAAGAAATGAAATTCAAATTAATTTAATTTGTAACTAATTTGATCAAAGTCAACAAGAAAATAAAAAAATGAAAAAGCTACTGATATTTGAACACTAGACTTACCTTTTACAAGTTTTTACCAAAATTTATAATCACCAACTCATATATGAGTGGATTCAAAGATTTATATGCATAATATTATATTGAATTATTTTTATCTGATTTTTAATTAAAATATAAATAAATATTTATTTACTATGCATATAAACAAATAGTAAATAGAAAATAACTTGTTTTGACTTTTTAGTAAAGTATATTAATAAAGGTAAATGAAATTTGAAAATTTAAAAAAAACTTTATACTTACTTCTAATGTCTCCTGTAGGTGGAAATGGCATAGGTTTGGGAGCAGAGGAGGAGCTTTAGGGAGATAGAGGTCTTCGTAGGCCTTTAAAATTTGAAGATCCTCCTGAAATCCTCCCACAATGCCAACAAGTCTTTCAATGAAAAAATTTGGTACCAAAAAATAGTTTTGCCAACCTCCTAGGTCATATAAGTGCGCCATAGAAGAGAGAATTTTGAAGAGGCTGATCTAGAGCTTCTCAACCTTAAAAAATTGTAGGGGTCCTTATTTGTACAAAAAACTAAGTGATTAAAACTTTCAGAAGGTAATTTGATGCACATAAAATTGAATTTTAATTTTTTTAAAGTGCCAGAGCCGTACAATGGTGTTCAAGTGCCCAGGTTGATACAAAACTTTAAAAAATTCTTTGTAGTTCCTTCTGATTGCTTGATCAATGACCTTGTGAGTAATGAATAAGGTTTGAATCTTCAAGAAAATATCCACTAAGTTTTTAGACATATCAACCAAGCCGTTCAAGCTCTAATGATGGCATCCTAGGCTTGAATATATCAATTATTGATATTGAAATTTATTAAAATAAGCTTGCCAACTAAATAAAACATCCTGTGCTCTGCTACCATGAGAGAATTTAAATACATTGTAATTCATATTTAACACACATAGATCTAGATGTAAATTTAATCAGCAAAACATATGCAAATCAATGGACACAACACAGGTATTTATCTTAGAAAAATCTCAAAGAGGTAAAAAAACCAACAAAATGATATTCAATATTGAGAAACAATAACCCCAATAGACCAAATCTTCTTCATCTCACTCTTTAGATAAATTCTTCACAAGATTTTCTTAGACAAGTATTTGCCACACATAAGAATACTTGAATATTTGATTTTTTGTGTTTGATATATTTACAATAGGGGTAAAACCCTATTTATAGTGATTCATGAGGAGATGTGATCGGTGTGAAAATAATGGGTCCATCCACCCCGATAACTCCTATAAATAAATATTTAGTAAATATTAAATAACTATAATAAGATTATTTATTTTCATGAGGTTTACACCTTGAGTAAATAAATAATATATTATTATTTATTTAATTACTTAATAATGTAAATCAAGGGTTAATAATAACAACTTAGACATTAATTGTTCTAACATTGCTTAAATGATTTTAGTTAATTTTTTACAAATTTTTAGAAATTGGTTACACATTTAATTCAACCTGGTTGAAAATATCATTTTATCGAGTCATAATTTGACTGGAGTATAATAAAAATAAGGTGTTTTATATGTACATATTAATACTCCAATTAGGGTATTATATATGCAAATTTACATATGCACATAATATGCATGACTAAATTAGAAGATTTCAGTGGTCTAGGACATCATTTTGCTTGGTCTTAATTTGACTCGAAGAGAATTAAGAAAAGATAATGATTTCATAAAATGCATTTCCCCAATCAAGGATCAATGAATGAGAACACTTATATGTGATGAGTGTAGATAATTTAGAGCATTTTAATGATTTTGGTCTAGATTGTGTGTTGCTATGGAATATCATTCAGATTTTCAGTTTTAACATAATAGTGATTAGGAATTAGATGTATACAATAACATCTTCCAATTTTGAGTGTAGTTATTTCAAATTATCTACACAAGTTTAATTTTATAAAATTTTAGGAAAATCATGTCCACATGTGGCTCTTTTTTATCACTCGACTTTGTGCACTTACCTAAGATATACAAAGTACAAAATGGTGCGAGTCACACACATGCCATACAATTATACTTTATGATTTTATAGCCTTGTTATACTACTAACACTCATCTGATCCTGAACTATCACTAGAATGATACCTAAGTGTTGGTGGTGAAGTTTCTCCATGTGAATAAGAAATATTATATGGAGGAAACATTGGAGCAGGGCCTTGTTGACTGCTACTTAGAGTACTTGATGTAGAGGAACTTTCACTGAGCTCTCTAATCTCAAGTTATTGTTGCTATTGTATATTTCCGTTCCAATTCCATTCTTCATATTCAAGAAGCTTGAAATCTCTACTAGTTAAAATCTTATTTATGATGGGATTTTATAATTTGTAAGCTTTGGACTGCTCACTATATCCCAAAAAAACACATCATTCTCATTTTTCATATTACGTCTTCCTCTTTTCATCAGGAACATGTGCATATGGAATACAACTAAACACTCTCAAATACACTCCAAGATTTTTGTGGTAATTAGTATTTTACACTCTTTGTTGGGGTATGGTTTAAAATGTACACTACACAAGCTATAACTTTAGAGCAATACTCATTTGGTAAATTTGTAGTCTACATCATGATGTTTGTCATTTCCATGATTTTTTTATTATTCCTTTCTAAAATGCCATTCTACTATGGTGTATAAATGGCAGTGAATTATTTCTTAATCCCATTTGTTAAAAAAATATAAAATCATTGGACACATATTCATCACCTCTATCTATTCATAGTAACTTTATGTAATGTCCCAACCAAAGATTTAAACTAGTGAAAGATTCCAAAAGCTTTTGATTTGTGTTTCAAAAAATATACCCGAGTTTTAATGGTATAATAATCTATTGAAGTCATGAAGTATATACTATTACCCCATGAAGGTGTCTGCATAGACCCACATAAATCTAAATATACAGTCTCTAGTGGAGTTCTTGTTTTATATGACTTTCTAATGGGAAATGATTATCTATGTTGCTTACCAAGAATACAACCTTCGTAATTTTTGTTTGGATGATCAATCAAAGGAAGTCCATTCACCATGTTATTTTTATAAAAAAAAAATAGGCCACTCAAACTTAGATGGAAAAATCTCAAATGCCATAACCATGACTGATCTTTATGACAAATTTGAATGATATAGAGAACTCACTTTTCAAGATTAAGGGAAACATCTTATTTTTGTGTCATTTGGAAATTTTCAATCAACCTTAACTTTTTTTCTAGAATCACTCATGCATCATTCTCAAAATAAACTTTAAATCTCTTATGCACCAGCTTCCCAATGCTCATTAGATTATGTTTAAGATTATGAACATAATAAACATCTAGAATGTGTCTTTTCTCTCCTTGATTTGTTTTAATGTGTATGTTCCCTTTACTCATTACAACTAACTTCCTATCATCCCTCAATTTCACTTATGATTGAATAAATTCATCTCTATTTGCAAACATATCCTTTTTTCACTCATGTGATCATTGCAACCACTACTTAAACACCAAACTTCTTTTGAACTTTCTTAAATGCAACATTACAGGTAATGAACATGGAATCATTATTCTTATTTTGAGGCTGATTTTCTATTAAAAACTATGTATTCTCCCTATTCATATCAAATTGTTTCTTTCTACATTCATTTGCATAATGAACCAATTTCTTACATTGATGACATTGAATTAGAGATTTGTCATAACTTTGATCATGTGCATTGAAATCATGATTATGATTAGGGATACTAATTCTACCTCCTTTGTCTACAAAGAAGTTTGAATTTGTTCTCTCTTCATAAGAGTTACCCAATATACCTCCTCCATCACAGTTGTTAGTCATGCCTCTAAAAAATAATCTTCAACCTCTATAACTAATTCTTCCCCCTCTTGTACCTTTACTATTGTTGGACTTGAAGGCATTTTCCATATGGGAGATGGGTGATCTATGTAGCCTTTGATTATGAAATTTCAAAGATTCCATAAGCTCATCAATTGCAACTTACGATAAATATCTTCATTTTTTGATAGTTACAATAATTGCATCAAATTTTATTGGAAGACTACTCAAAATAGTTTCTACAAATTTTGTGATTTTTTAGTGTGTTTCCATGAGAATTTATTTGATTCACAATGTTCATTGTGCAAGAAAATAATTTATTTATGGACTCAAAGTTTGTCATTTTCATATTTTCAAAATCTCCTCGAAGCATTTGTAATCTTACCACTTTGACTTTGTTGGTTCTTTGATATGAATTTTGTAGACTATCCCATGCTTGTTTGGACTTTGTTATTGTTGGAACTCTTGTAAAAATTTACTCTTCTATTACTTGTTGGAAAAAAAAATAATGGATTCACATCATTCTTCATATTCTCCATGAATAAATTTCTTTGTGCTTGTGTTATGACATTTAAAGTTTCTTGATTTTTGGGTTATAGGAAAGAATTATCCACCAAGTCCTATAAGTCTTGGGAACAAAATAAAGTCTTTATCTTGATGCTCTAATAATTGTAATTCATTCCATTGAATTATAGAATCTGGGGTTAATAGACTATTGATTCTTATCGATGAGATGTGGGTGAGTTGGTAAAGTGACTTGGTTGTTTCAAGCAACACCCAGGTTCAAATCTCATTTTGGCATCGAAGGCTGGATGTGGCTGATCGTTGAGTATTCATGGGTTAATTATGGTCGATCATTGGTATTCTTAGGCCAGTTATGGCCACTGATGGTATTTTCGGTCTAGTTATGGCCGTTCATTAGTATTCTCTTCAGGATCTAGGTCCCTGATTGTGTCCTAGACTAGTTAGAGCTCTCATCAAAAGAAAATGGGACATGGACCCATCAACCCTGAGTACCGATCTAAAAAATATATTTATTTCTCACCCCTGTCATTCTTCTTGAGAAACTTGCTTCAATAAAAAATAAACTAAATTTTGTCACAGATGTTCCTTCACAAATAGTCTTTAGCAATCTTTCATGAATAACTTCAATGACTATGATACCAATTTGAAGGAGATGACAAAGATAAGCATGAACAACTTCAATGGCTTTGATATAAATTTTAAGGAGATGACACATATAGGCAATGTTTACCTATATGAAATAAAACAATATATTAAAAATTAAAAGTAAAACTAAATTTGGGACTTCATCTAAAATATTTATTCTTATTTCCCAATCAATAATAAATGACACACTACTTACCATAATATAGAATATTAGAGAGAAGATAAATTAAAATATTCAGATCATTACAAATAATTTTAAAACAATAAACAAATCAATCTTAATAGAGAAAAATAAAGAAGAAATTGTTAACTACACTATAATTATTTATTCCCTCGTAACTACATTACAAATCTAGAATAAATTTTTAGATGTCAAGCATATTATAGGGACCTAAATTCACTTGTTTCATTTATCATCACTAATATTATTATTATTAATCGACATTACTATCATTAATTTCATCTAATGATCACTAATCTTGTCTGATTTTATGTTAAACATCTTTATTAATCCTCGTCTAACACCCCTTTCTATTATTATTCTTCTATTAACCTTATAACTCATCCCATAAATTAATTAATCCACTTAATCCCCATTATTTACTAACTAATCTCATTTATCTATATGATTACAGGAAAACACTATTAGATTTCACTTACCTAAAACAATAAATTAAATTTGATTTCCAAAAAAAAAAAAAAAATTGATTTAAAAAAAATGACAATAAAAATAATCTATAAAAAGACCTTATAAAATAATAAATAAGTTATTATGAAGATCTTAGATCTTTAATTATGACCTCGAAGGGTTGAATGGTGGGTTGGGAGCACTATTTTATCAAAGACTATTCAATGCCTCTCCAAATGCAACTAGCAAATGTCCAAAATGATGACTTCAACTTTGTCAGCAATTGATGACACCAAATCATGTGACTTTCATAACTATATGTAGAGCATTAGTAATGCTTAAGCATGGAAATCTATATTATAGTTATCACATTTTGATTTTGATTTACTATTAATTAAACTTCGCATAGAATAATACTACATAGGTGGTTGTACACAACACAAATTCTGAAAGTTTGAGGGTGTAGAGGATGTTAAATAGTCTTTAAATCTCTTTTAATATGATTCGAAATACAACTTCAAAATATCATCTCAAAATTTATTTATTTATTTTTTATTGAAAAAAATAAGTTGTTACAATAGTGACAAGAGCTGCGAATCAACAAGATTAAAAAGGAGGCATAAAATATAATATATGAATTATTGCAATTTCAATATTACATTTATTTAATTATTTTCATTTTTTTTAATTTACTTTTTAAAATATGATTTCAAAAATTTAATTCAATAAATAATGAATATTTAGATAATTTATTTTTATATATAAAAAATTTAAATATACAATTTTAAATGTTTAGAAATAAAAAATATTTTCATTTAAAAATAAGAAATATTAACAATTATAATTATAATTTGTAGTTTTTAATATAATAAATATAATTGATTGAGAACACTTGTAAATATATAGTAATATATATAAAAACTAAAAATATTGTTGTAATTATAAAAGTGAAAATAAAAGCTATAATTTAAGCAGTTTTTTTGGGTTAAAAGATTAGATATGAAGAATGATGATGATGATGATGATGATGATGATGATGATGATGATGATGTCGTCAGTAGTGTCTTAATTATATTCTACAAAATAACAAACAATATATTGAACCACCTAATACTGCCAACATTTTATGGAATCAATTTTGTTTTAAAATATTATTTACATATATATTACCCAATAATTAAGAACAATACCAAAACATAACTCAACCTAAAATATTAAAAATATAATTGTTTTGAAAAAATAAATATAATAAATTTTATTATTTTATTATGCTAAACATAAGTTATCATTAAAAGAATAAAAAAGATACATGTATAATGAAATCTTAGCAAATAAACATTAAGTTATTATGAAACAATGAAGATACATGCTTGATTGATAGGTGAGGTTAAAAAATTCAATACTTAAATCAATCAAACAAAATAGTAAAGATTCAGTTAAATATATTATATAAAATATTTTTTTTGGTTTAATATTAATTATAGTCACAATATCTTTGATATATATATAATAATGTATACATGTGCACAAAAATTATAATTTATAGATTATAATTATAATTTTTATGATCTTAAATGCTAGAATAATGTAATATCCAAATGTATACTTAATGTGTACATGGTAGGTCTCATCTTAATTAATTTCATCAATGAAATAAATAATTGATATCTTTTAGTACCATGAATTAAATTATGAAAGAAATTATCCTAAATTTCTTGAGATAGTCTTCTTGAATGATGGTTAAACATTTTGTTAGGCATTGGTTTCAAAATCTTTTCACTGACTTGAATTAAGGACCTATTTTTTATGTGCACAATTATTGGAGGTGTTATTATTGGTAGAACTTGTTGAAAGGGTGTTTCAAAATCATCATTAATTTCATTGATTAGTGGTGGGATGACATTTTATTCATTATTTTTCCTCATTATATGCTTCCATGAAATTTTATTCCTTGCTAATTTCATCATTATTTCTTTCCATGAAAATTTCTTCATTGTTGGGGTAGGGCAGAGGGGCGAGGGGAGGGCGGTGAGGTAAGGCATCATGCATATAATCATCATCAATAAAATAAAAAACACTATGATTTGAATGTGATATTCGAACATTATCTAATTCATTATTGTCGATTTCATCATTATTCAATTCAATATTGTTAATTCCATCATTATTGAATTGCTTATTTTCAATTTCATCATTATTCAATTCATTATTGTCAATTGCATCATTATGTATGACATTTGGCTCATCAAAGATAGTTTTATACCTTGTTTTAAATGAAGTGCTTTCATTCATACCTTATTTTTTCTCTCACCCATTGTATTTGCTCAAGTGTTTAACTTTTTAATTTTTTTCTCTTTTTCAAACATGGTCCATCACCCATTGGATATTGGTACTTTTTTAAAGGTGGGGTCAATAAAATCACTTGATAGCTCTTGTTCTCAACTTGAAAGTATTGAAAGAGCATGCAAAAAATGTTTGGTAGGACAAATTTCTAGAATTAGATAAAAAATTATGTTGAAAAGTAAGTTTTTATCTATAACAACTATAATGCATACTCATTATGGTATAACATGTACACATTATTATAATGCATATGCATTATTATAACATGTGCGCATTATGATATAACACATATACATTACATAATGTGTATGATTTATCATAATGCATACACATTATAGGTTTGAAATCAAAATCTAAGCCTTTTGGCTTATAAATGGTATGGATTCCTGAGCCAAAGGCTTGGACCTATCAATCTATATCTATGTCTGAGAGCTTTGATAGAAAACAAAAAAAATCAATAACAAAATTCAAAAAATTATTACCATGACAACGAGGATGCTCTCTTCTTTTGAAATATATGATTTTTATAAAATTTGAACTATTTTAATGTTACAAACTATGTTGATTTCTAGCTATTAACTTTTTTAGACCACCACATGCCATAAATATACATACTTAGATACATGTTAATATAATTATTTTTTCATTCATCCAAGCTCAAAACAAATTATATGGTCATAATTTGGACTTAATTATACACACATTAAAAAAAAAACATTTTCATTTTTTTTTGAATTAGTTAGGGGGGACACATAGTTGACTATCTATTTTTTGTCAGTTTTCAAGATATCTTTACTTGCAAAATTAATAATAATAAAAATATTTATTGATAAATTATAAAAAAAATATAGGTCACAAATTAGTAATAATTATCTAATTATTCACTGAAGGGTTTCAAACAATATTAAATGATGTTAAAAAAATGGTGGGCCACACAACCATCTATCCATTCCATTTTATTGAAAAAAAAAAGAGTTCATATTCAAATTTTAGATGTTTGACTTAGTTATACTTAATAATTTTAAAAAACTATTAGTGTTTTATAAACTAGACTTGAAGTGATACAATTCATGTTCTTATATTGTCTTCAAATTTGAGTGTAGCTACTTCAAATTATCTACACAAGTTCATTTTTTTAAAATTTTAAGAAAATCATGTCTATGAGTAGCTACTTTTTATCTCCCAATTTTTTGCACTTACCCAAGATATATAAAGTAAAAACTGGTGTGAATCACACACATGCCATATAATTATATTTTATGATTTTATAGCCTTGTTTTACTATTAACACTCATTTGATGTTGAACTATCACTAGAATGATATATAAGTGTTGGTGGTGAAGTTACTCCATGTGAACAAGAAATATTATATGGAGGAAATACTAGAGCAGGACCTTGTTGTCTATTACTTAGAGTACTTGATGTAGAGGAACTTTCACTGAGCTCTCTAATCTCATGTTGTTGCTGCTATTGTAGATTTCCATTCCAATTTCATTCTTCATATTCAAGAAACTTGATATGTTTGATAATTAAAAATTTCTTTGTGATGGGATTGTATAAAGTGTAAGTTTTTGACTACTCACAATATCTCGTAAAAAGACATTATTCTCATTTGTCATATAACTTCTTCCTCTTTTCATTAGGAACATGCACATATGGAATGCAACCAAATACTTTCAAATGAGAAACACTCCATGATTCGTATGGTAACTGGTATTTTACACTCTTTGTTGGGGAACATTCAAAATGTACACTACACAAACTATTAAATTCAAAACAATACTAATCTGGTAAATGTTTAGTCTTCATCTTGCTTTCTGCCATCTCCATGATTGTTCTATTCTTCATTTATGAAATGTCATTTTACTATGGCATATACATGGTAGTTAATTATTTATTGATCCATTTTGTTTTGAAAAAAAATATAAAATCATTGGACATGCATTCACCACCTCTGTTTATTCTCAGTACCTTTATGTAGTGTCCACTTTGCATCTCAACCAAAGATTTAAACTACTAAAAATTTTCAAAAGCTTTTGATTTGTGTTTCAAAAAATATATCCATGTTTTCTTAGCATAATAATCTATGAAAGTCATGAAGTAAAAATTGTTACCCACTGAAGGTGTTTGCATAGACTCACATAAATATGAATACACAATATCTAATGGAATTTTTGTTTTATATGAGTTTCCAATGGGAAATGATTATCTATGTTGCTTACTAAAAATACAACCTTCACAATTTTTGTTTGGTTGATTAATCAAAGGAAATCCATTCACCATGTTATTTTTATGAAAAATAGTTAGGCCACTCAAACTTAGATGGAAAAACCTCAAATGCCATAACCATGACTGATCTTTATGAAAAATTTGAATGCTACAAAGTATTCACTTTTCAACTTAAGGGAAACATCTTATTTTGTGTCATTTTTAATTTTGAAAGCAACCTTACATTTTTATCTAGAATCACATGCATAATTCTCAAAATAATAGTTAAATCTCTAGTTGCTCAATGCTCATTAAATTATGTTTAAGATTAAGAGCATAATAGACATCTAAAATGTGTCTTTTATCTCATTGCTTGGTTTTAATGTTTATGTTCCTTTACTCATTACAACTACCTTATTATCATCCCTCGATTTCACTTCTAAATGAATAGAATCATCTATGTTTGCAAACATGTCTTTGTTTCCACTCATGTGATTACTACAACCACTATCTAAAAACCACACTTCTTTTGAACTTTCATATGCAACATTACAAGGAATGAACATTGAATCATTATTCTCATTTTTAGGTTGATTTTCTTTTAAAAAGTGTGCATTCTACCTATTCATGTCAAATTGCTTCTTTCTACATTCATTTGCGTAATAACTTGATTTCTTACAGTAATGACATTAAATTTGAGATTTGTCATAACTTTGACCATGTGCGAGGAAATCATGATTATGAGTATGGATAATGCCTCTACCTCTTTTCCTACAAATAAGTTTGAATGTGTTAGATATCTTCATAAGAGTTGCCCAATCTACCTCTTCCATCACAGTTGTTAGTTTTGCCTTTAGAAAATATTCTTCCACCTCTATAACTAGTTCTTCCCCTCTTGTGCCTCTAGTACTGTTGACCTTAAATGTATTTTCCATAAGGGAATGGGATGATCTATTTAACCTTTCATCATGAGATTACAAATACTCCATAGCTCATCAATTGAAACTTGTGATAAATATATTGATTCTTCAATAGCTACAACAATTGCATCAAATTTTATTGAAAGACTCATCAAAATATTTTTTACAACTTTTTGATCATCTAACATGTCTCCATGAGACTTTATTTGATTCAAAATGTTCATTGCACAATTAAATGATTTATTTATAGACCTAGAGCTTGTCATTTGCATATTTTCAAAATCTCTTAGAAGCATTTATAATCTTACCAGTTTGAATTTGTTGGTTCCTTGATATGAATTTTTCAAATTATCCCATGCCTATTTGGACTTTGTTGTTGTTGGAACTCTTGGAAAAATTGACTCTTCCATTGCTTGTTGGATAAAAAACAGTGCCTTCACATCATTTTTCTTATTCTCCTTGAAAATATTTCTCTGTGCTTGTGTTATGGCATGTAACGTTTCTTGATTTGTGGATTCTAGGAAACCATTCTCCACCAAGTCCCATAAGTCTTGGAAAAAAATAAAGTCTTCATTTTGATGCTCCAATAATCTTAATTTTTTCCATTAAATTATGGAATCTGGGGTTGAGTAAGAATGTTGCTACTCACCCCTATGATTTTTCTTGAGAAACTTGCTTCAGCATCAAATAAACTAAGTTTTGTCACAAATCTTCCTTCACAAATAATCTTTAGCAATCTTTCACAAACAACTTCAATAGCTTTGATACCAATTTGAAGGAGACAACAAAAATAAATATGAACAACTTCAATAACTCTGATACAAATTTAAAGGAGATGACACAAATAAACAACATTTATCTATGTAAAACAAAATAATATATTAAAAAATAAGAGTAAAAATAAAATTACGATTTTCATCTTTAAAAAAACATTCAGATTTCCAATCAATAATCAATGGCACACTACTTCTCACTGCTTCTCATAATATAAAATATTAAAAAGAAGATAAATAAAAAGATTTAGATCATTGCAAAGAATTTTAAAGCAACAAACAAAACAATGTTAATAGAGGAAAATAAAGAAGAAACTGCCAACTACACTACCCCTGTTTATTCCTTGGGAACTAGGTTTTTAACTCTGAAAGCCTATTCAATGCCTCCCCAAATGCAACTAACAAATGTCCAAAATGGCGACTTCACCTTTGCTAGCAATTGATGGCACCAAATCATGCAACTTTCACAATTATATGTCAGAGCATAGTAATGCTTAAGCATGCAAATCTCTATTATAGTTATCACATTCTGATTTCTATTTACTATTAATTAAACTTTACATAAAATAATACTAAATAGGTGGTTGTTAACAACACAAATTCTGACAAGGTAATAACAAAGTTTGAGTGTGTCAGAGGATGTGAAATAGTCTTTAAATCTCTTTTAATATGATTCGAAACATCAACTTCAAAACATCATCTCAAAATTTATTTATTTATTTTTTATTGAAAAAAAGTAAGCTATTACAATAGTAGCAAAGCGTTGTCAATCAACGAGATTAAAAAGGAGGCATAAAATATACTATATAAAAACTATTGCAATTTCAATATTACATTTATTTAATTATTTTCAATTTTCGATTTATTTTTTAAAATATTATTTTAAAAATTTAATTCAATAAATAATGAATATTTAAATAATTTAATTTTAAATATAAAAAATGTAAATATACAATTTTAAATATTTAGAAATAAAAAATATTTTCATTTATAAATAAGAAATATTAACAATTATAATTATAATTTGTAATTTTTAACAAAATAAATATAATTGATTGAGAACACATGTAAATATAAATATATATATATATATATATATATATATATATATATATATATATATATATATATATAAACTAAAAATATTGTTGTAGTTATAAAAGTGAAAATAAAAGTTATAATTTGAGCATATTTTTAGGTGATGATGATGATGATGATGATGATGATGATGATGATGATGATGATGATGATGTCTAATGATGTTTTAGTTATAGTTTACAAAATAACATACCATATATTGAACTACCTAATATTTTCAACATTTTATGAAATCAAAATATTTTTAAAAAAATATTATTTACAGATACATTACCCAATAATTAAAAACAATACCAAAACATAATTCGGCCCAAAATATTATAAATATAACTATTTTGAAAAAATAAATATAATAAATTTGATTATTTTATTCTAAGAACATAAGTTATCATTAAAAGAATAAAAAAGATATAACAAAATAAACATTAAGTTATTATGAAACAATAAAGATGCATGCTTGATTGATAGGTGAGGTTAAAAAATTCAATACTTAAATCAATCAAACAAAATAGTAAAGATTCAGTTAAATATATTATATAAAATATTTTCCTTTGGTTTAATATTAATTATAATATCTTTGAAATATATTTAATAATATATATATGCGCACAAAAATTATAATTTATAGATTATAATTACAATTTTTATGATCTTAAATGGTAGAATAATGTAATATCCAGATATTTAAACTTTTACTGCCTTCACATCATCAGTCCTCCGTGGCACGAGACATTCCTAGTTCCAGCCACGTCAACTCTCATTATCTTTGTCAGGTTTCCACGTGGATTTTCAATTTAAACCTGTAAAGAAACAAATCAATAATGGGAGCCTGCAAATGCTTGGGTAATGTAAAAAACTGTTTGAGCTGCCTGTGCGTATGTTATGCTTTCGAAGATGAACTCGAACTCTCAGCCACGTCAGGAGTCAGGGCTTCTTTCTCAGTGTCGTCGATCCACCTCGGCAATCAAGTTATGTACGTCTTGTATTGTGATATTGGAATTTAGGTTACGGTTTGTATGCAACCTCCTCCACAGTAAGACGATGCACATCTCGTATCATACTAATGGACATGGTTATCTCTAAACAAACAGTTGAGATAATATCTTATAATGTAAGTTACACTATTATCTTAATATGACCAAATATATGAGACTTCAACAAAGCTTGTGAGCATTGAATGTTTTAAAACTATGGAGAATATCTTTGAATATTTTTCAGAATATATTTTTGGGGTCGTGAACAAAGCTTGAGAGTACTGAATTTTAATGTTGTGAGCTCAATTAGTATGTAATTTTTTGAACATGTTTGTTGTGTTATTCTTAGAAATAGTATTATGATTCAGTTTTCATCTTAATATATGTAGAGATATATTATTTTAATGTTCATGAATGAACATAATATAAGTTTTTTTTACTCTAATTTGGATTGTATAAAACTAAATAAGATATAAACTTAAATGTAATTTATATTTTAAAATATGATAGTTAAATTTAAATATAAATATAAAATACAAAAATTAATTTTATAAATAACATGTATTAATGCTGTTAGGAATTTGTGTTCTATCATTTTCTTTGTATTATTAATGTATTAGTCGCTATGGATGCATATGCTTTGTAAGTCATCCCTTGAGCATATTTGAATCATCACACATACATATGAAGTAGTAGTTGTTAGAATAGATATAGTATTTAAGTAAGTGTTAAGGCCCAATGAAGGCATCGACGAATATTATTATATTGAGTTTGCTCAAAGGAGGTTGCTCCTTCGAAATGGCTTGCAATCTAAAAGTTATTTTGGATTATTTTCTAAAGTTCATTTATTATCTGAAGTTAATAAATTTGTGCAAAAGGATTCTCACATCTAGTATCAAAGCATTTTATCAGTTTGTGGGCATATTTTAAATATTTTTTTTAGCAATGCCTTTCCAGGAGCTGTGTCATTTATGAAAATATTTTTTCTTGCCTCTATTTTCTACATATTCATTGAAGGTTCAGATAAGGATAAATACCCTTTGCATAACTGTGAGAAATACTTGGGCATAAGCCATAAAACTCATTGTGAGGTGTACCACATGAACCTTGAAGTAACTAGCCTATTGAGAGCACCTACTAACAAAAAGGGCAACAATGCCATCCTAACTGACTAATTTATACTTGTGAGATAAACTAAGAGCTGTGACTTAGGGATAAATATGTGGCTAAAATATTTTTGGAGAGCGGTACTCGTTTAAACAACATTTATGGCCAGAGAGACTCCTTAAAAATCTTAGGCATCTGAACAGACTGTGAGCTACAACTCATATGGACCAGCTAGGACTCAAACATAGGACCTTTCATTTGCTGCTCGAGTGCTCTATCAACTAAGTTACTGGCCTCTCTATGGACAACCCATCGTCAGTCCAGGTGTGGCTTATTTCTAACACCCCGCTTTACATCCACACTATAGGTGATTGAGGCTCTTAACCTGGATCTGATACCACATGCGAGCTACAACTCATATAGACTAGTTAGGACTCAAATCTAGGACATTCCATTTGCTTTTGGAGTGATCTGCCAACTGAGCTACTGGTCCTTCTATGGCTAGCCCATCGTCAGTCCAGGTGTGGCTTATTTCCAACACAGACTTGGGGCTCATAATCAACATAACAAATTCAAAAGACTGATAATAGAGTGATCATAGTTGATAATAGTCATCACACACTTGCAGATAGGATTTTGGTAGAGTAACCAATCGATATTCAGGGTTTTAAAAAAAAGGTAAAAAATTTTAGTTTTTTGCCATATCTCTCCCTCTATAGTTTCGTTGACTCTAAAAATTTTCTAGAACCCCTGAAATTCTATTCTACACATTTTTTTGAGGGTCCATATGCAAATTCCACTTTTATTAGACAAAAAATCAAATCTTTTTATTTTTTCAGGTTTTACCATAATTCCTTTAGTTTTTTCCCTCTTGCTTCGAAACTTTCCCATAATATTATTTTCCCTTTTCTGCTCCTTTGTCCCTCTTAGCTAACTTTTATAATTTTTAAATTGCCCTTGCCTTCGTCAATCCTAATCATGAGGTGTCAAAAAACTAGTAAAAGTACATTTACTTCTTTCGATTGAGCCAAAATTAAAAATTTTCCTTATTGAATTTGTCTTAAGACATATTTTCATCTCTTACAAAAAAAATATTGGTTATGTTATCCACCCATGAAGGCAAAAATATCGTGAAGGAAATAATCACAACATTGAAATCTCAAGTCACTGAGTTAACCGATATGATGCATGGATTGAATCAATATAATAGCCTTTTACTCAACAAATTACAGGAGTATTCTTCATAGAATAGTTTATACTCTCCCCACACATCACGTGGGCCCAAGATGCACTTTCCATAGGTCAATT
Source organism: Torreya grandis (assembly GCA_037957365.1). Lineage (NCBI taxonomy): Eukaryota > Viridiplantae > Streptophyta > Pinopsida > Cupressales > Taxaceae > Torreya > Torreya grandis. Next base: position 2,795,215 of record JARHVA010000873.1, on the reverse strand, counting down.
ATACAGATCTTATAGGATGGATATATCGATCCAAATAATTTTTCAACTTTCATAATACTTATTATGTCAACAAAGTCCCAATTACTTCCTTCCACTTAGAACAAGAAGCACTCTAATGGTACAATAAGTATCTCAAGTCAAATGATGAACTCGATAGGAAGACCTTTGTATCCTTACTTCTAGTTAGGTTTGGTCTCTTAACATTTGAGGACTTTATATAATCTCTCACCTAAATCTGCCAGATAGGCATCATTCATGATTATCTTATCAAATTTGAGAAACTAACTAATCACACTGAAGAGTTATTAGATGAATTTTACAAAAGTTGTTTTATTAGTGACCTCAAAGAGCCAATCTGATCAGACGTAAAAATGTTTCAACCCAACAACATGATGGACACCTTGGGTCTGACTAAGTTAGAAGAAGATAAACTCTTAACACAACATCAACCCCCCACTTTTCCATCCATAAAGAACATAGCAAACCAATAGCCAACCACAACCACACTGATCAAACACCTTACTGAGCTAGAGATGTGGGTTCGTAAGGAGAAATGACTGTGTTATAATTATGATGAAAAATGGGTTACAGGTCACAAGTGCATCACATAAAATATCTACTTGCTAGATGTGGAATCACCTCTAAAATTGGATAATGAGCCCGATATCTAGGAATTATAAGATGCTCAAGAACAAAGCCCTTCAAATGACTCAATGGCTCAAGAGACTCAATCTAAGATATTACTACATGCAATAGTAAGTGTTACCACCCCTCAAACCATGAAAATCAATGGGTTATCTAAAAATATCCCTATCATAGTCCTCATTTACTCTGATAACACTCACAATTTCATCGATCCCTACATTACTAAGTAGGAAGACTACTCTGTACACCCTTGTTATAGATTTGAAGTCATGATTGATAATGGGGGAACATTTCCATGTAAAGGGAAGTGTTAAAATGTGTGTATCATGATAGGTGATTACACTCTTCACTCAGATATGTTTTCTATACCCTTAGGAGGATGTGATGTGGTCTTATGGGCATAATAACTCAACATATTAGGACCTATTATGTGGGATTTCTATGAGCTTTGTATGCAGTTCACATAAAGTGGCAATAAACACACCTTAAAAGGGTTGTTACCCAAATATTCTCACATCATCAATTCCTATCACATGGAAAAATTTATGAATAAAGGCTCACATGGAGTCATTGTCTAGTTGCACTCCATCTAACTCCAACTCCCCACTCCATTACTAACTACCCTATTGATTTACAAACCATCCTTGATAAACATGCAATTAATTTTATAGAGAAAGCGGTTTTACCCCCTTCATTCCCTAAATATCATCTCATGCTACTCCTTTCAAGTAGCATACCACCCAACATTTAGCCATACCATTATCCCCATCTACAAAAGATTGAGATTGAGTAGCTAGTATGAGAACTCCTCAAGTCTAGAGTTATCCACTCCAAAACCATCCCATACTCCTCCCCAATGCTTCTTGTCCATAAAAAATATGGGTCATGGTGCCTCTGCACTGACTTCCATGCCCTTAACCACCTCACTATCAAAAATAAATTTCTAATTCCGGCCATCAATGAACTTCTTGATGAGCTCCATGGGGAATTTTTTTCTCCAAATTAGATATTTGTTTAGGTTATCCCTAGATTTGTGTGCATGATGATGATATTTCAAAGATAAACTTCTACGCTCATGATGGTCATTATGAATTCTTGGTCATGTCATTGGGACTTACAAATTCCCCTTCAACATTTCAAGCACTAATCAATAAAATATTTTGGCCTTTCCTCCATCAATTTGATTTGGTTTTCTTTTATGATATTTTGATCTACAGTCACACATGGGCCAACTGAGCATCTACAACATATTGACAAGGCATTACAAATTATAGTAGATAATCAATTATGTTCCAAGTAGTCCAAGTGTTATTTCGGTTAAGAGGAAGTTAAATATATAGGGCCATACAACATTGACCTTGATAAAAAACCCTCAAGAGCCTTTATGGATTCCTAGGCCTTACAAGATACTACTATAAGTTCATACAGGATTATGGAGATTTTGGATCCCTTAACCTCCTTATTGAAGAAGGATGCATTCACATAGGATGCCATAATTGACCAAGAATTCATGGCAGTCAAATAAGTTATATGTATCACACTAGTTTTGACCATGCCGAACTTTACCAAAAATTTCACCATCAAAAGTGATACATGTGGTAATGAACTATGTGTTGTTCTTCTCTAAGAGGGTCATCCCATTATTTTCACTAAAAAATCCATTTTTGGAATAAATTTGGCTTTGTTGACATAGGAAAAGGAAATGATGACAATTCTACATGCAGTACAAAAATAACAACCATACTTACTTGAGAATCATTTTTACATCAAAATCAAACACTAGAGTTTGAAATATTTATTGAACTAATGGGTCTCAGCACTAGCACAACATAAATGGGTTAACAAACTCTTGGGCTATGATTATGAGATAACTTACAAGAAGGGTAAAGATAGTGTCATGCTGGATGCTCTTTCGTGCACATTTGAGGACAAGACTTCCCTTTTTGCCATCTTCATGCCCATTCCAAACTGGTTGGAATTTTCACACCAAGGGTATGCAAATGATCCCTTCTTAAACCACCTCATTCAAAAAATTGGCCACTAACCCATCTGCAGTACCACATTATTCATGAGATGGTGCTTCTCCATAGCACAGACCTTCATCAAGTTGTATTATATGAAATCCATGATTCTCCATTAGGAGGCCACTCAGGATTTCTCAAAACATATGAGAAAGCATGTCAAAACTTATTTTTGAAGGGGATTAAAGAGGAAATTAAATAGATGGTGGCTGAATATGATACCCGCCAACTTATCTTTTACTCAATCACATAAGTCTTAATTCAATGGCATGACATGTAACCAAAAGATGTAGCATAGGAACCAACATTCCAAATTTAGTAACAATTCACACATATGAAGCTTTGAGGACATAGCTTTTTCTAAGGGAGATGGGAAGTTATGAACCCATGTCCTATTAGTGTATTAGTCAATATGGATGTGTATGCTTTGTAAGTCATCACTTGAGCATATTTGAATTATCCCACATACATGGGAAGTTATAGTTGTTAGAATAAGTTTAGTATTTAAGTAAGTGTTGAGGCCCAATGAAGGCATCCATGGATATTATTGTATTTAGCTTACTCAAATGAGGTTGCTCCCTCAAAGTGACCTATGATCTAAAGGTTATTTTGGGTTATTTTCCAAAGTTCATGTCATTGTTCATTTATTTTTTATAGTTATTAAATCTGTGCAGAAGGATCTTCACAAAAGTCCTCTTCTTTTATTAACTCAATTTTTTTTTTTGATATTTAATTCACTAATAATGCTTAAGATCCAAACATTTTTATTTGTTAGTTGTAATTAATTAGGGTTTAGCTAATATTGGAATTCATAAGAACCTAATTCTTATAAATGTAAAATAAAGTATGCCTTGTTTCATGTTATAAACAACAAAAAAAGGGCATGGTCCTAATTTTCCTTTTACATGACCATTTTTTTATAGCAATCTTAGAGGTCAATACTATACCAATTTTAGACAATGATAAATTTTTATTTATTTATTTAAGACTAGTGGATACGATCAAGAATGGATACCTAGGTTTAGGTTGGGCTTAGGATAATTTGACACTTCACCTTGGTACTTAAATTAGTTTAGTTCATTTGAGTTACACTTTTATTGAAAACAAATACTTGGTTCCATTATTTTACCATCCTTAATAGCCTCACCAATGGTTATCATAATATACAATCTTTTTTTTAAAATGACATTGAATGGAAAATGAAACTTTGGATAAACCATAAAACCCTTAAAGGTTTATATCAAAAAATTTATTTTTTATTTTTAGCCATTTATTATATTTTATGTTTACTTCCTCTAATATGAGCTATATTAGCATAAAAGGGTAATGTTGAATCAAAATCCCCATCAAAATTTTACATGAGAGGAGGGTCGACATTAAAATTTAGTGCCTTCCCCAACCATATTTATTGAATGCCACATTTAATTAGGTTTCATTTCATGAAATGAAACCTAACTAAGTGTGGCATTCAATACACATGGTTGGTGAAAGGATAATATTTGAAGGTGGACCCACTTGTATAGGGGTTAAAATATTTGTATGATAGATACCCATTCAGCATTGTATTTAAAGAATGAAATGTTAAAATATTAAATATATATTTGTTATAAATGAATTATGTATAATTGAATATTATTTTATAGAAATAAAATTATTGATGAAGAGAGAGAGGATTGGAGCTCTGCAAATGGGAAGGTGAAAAGTCATCTTCAATTTTAATGCTTCAATCTCTCTTCATCATATATTTGCTTCCTTGGTCCCCTTGCTCAATTTGTTCTATGGTCATATTCATTAGCTGATGTTTGTGCATGGTCCCCATCATATGGTTATTTGTGAGTGGCTTGGGTCCTTTTTTTTCTTTTTTTTTCATTTATTCTTGTTGGCTTACTTGTTCTGTCTTTGCATTGTTTTTTATGCTTGTGTGACTTAGGGAGAAAGTGAGTTTTTCATGCATTTATGAGGTGATGGTATGAAAGGGATGAACAAGATGCATATGAATGTGTGGATATTTAGAAGGATGGTAGTATTAATGGTGCACTCAAATATATGAAGGGTGTTGATAATGACCATGGTCAGAACATTTTGGAAGGTTTGGCAGATGGTGAGAAGGGGAAAAAAGGACCTAAAAAACCCCCCCTTATTTTTGGAGGTCTTATACAAGAAGATGCTTATAAACATTCTAAAAGTGAATAATTCATGTACAAAGTAGAAGTTATGGGTGAATATGGAGTCAGCAGTGGTGCCTCGCTCAAAGTTGGTAAGTTGTTTATTCTCAGAAATATCTTGTCTCTATTTATGAATGAATCAATGGAAAGGAATTTGCAATTAGAAGAAGCATGTTTAATGAATGTTGGGGATTTTTTTGTATGCTTGAATAAAAAATCCTTACCCTCTAGAATTATTTTTGATAATTGGTTAAATTTTGTCTAGGGTAAAAAATAGGGATTTATATTTCCTTTTGTAGAATGTTTCAGAAGGGGGTTTTCATGATTTTATTCAAAAAATACAATATGAAGAGGTGAATTATTAGCAAAACCCTCTGTAATGTAAGACAGTTGGTTTTTAAAGTTTTTCCTTAGAACCTTAAATTAGACTGTGAGGAAATAACAGTCAAAGTGACCCCGTGATGGGTAGATATTGAGAATGTTCCTATTCAAATTTGGAATTTTTTGCCTCAAGATCTTAAGCCTCTAGGAGAAGTTCTTAGGGTGAATGATTCAAGAATATCCTTGGCACATATGCATGTAAGGGTTTTGATTTCTTTGGACCCATTGAAAGTCTTCCCAAATACTCTTATATTTAATAAAGGGTGAATCTCTTTATTGTCCCATCAAAGGGTTGGGTGGCCTTAATGCTTACTTCTTCTATAAAAAGGATGGTCATCTTAGGAAAGATTTCCCTTAACTAAGGAAAATGGAAAGGGCGATTTATTTGATGTTGAATAATAATATAACTATAGGGAATGATATTTTTAGAAAAAATGCTTCTAATTCTGATGGTAGTATTGTGGTAAGACACAATCAATGTTTTGTTTCAGAGCCGCGTTCTAGTTGAGCACCCTCTAGTGAATATTTGGTGGGACTTGGATCCCGTAAGGGATTAGAAACTATTGACACCACTTTCATATCACTAGATAATCCCTTGGTTAATATGGATTATGTTAATGCTGGTCTTAGGTCTTCTAGTGATTATGTGGTTACGAACAATCTTCCTTTGGTGCATGAGAGTCCTTTTCACACCCCACATCTGGGCTTTGAGCAGAGTGATTGTATGATGAAATATATCCCTTTCACCAAGGGTAAATTATCAAATGAGTATGTTATCATTTTAACCAATCCATTTGTTTCAGTGGCCCATACCCCTAGCCCCTTAACATTTGACTTAGATTTGAGCTATGATAAGTGAGTTCCCATGGTGCTCTCTCCTTCCCCATGTGTTGGTGTTCAAACTAAGGCTATCTTGGAAAGAGATTTACCTCTTAAATATGTTGGTTCATTGGCTATATTTGGTGGGATAAAAATAAATAATGGTAAGAGATAAAAAATTGAGGCCAATTTAGAACCTTTCTTAGGATCTCTTATGGGTGATGATGGGAAGATTCTTAAAGGTTCTTAAAGAGGTGTTGAGTATAGTAAGAAAAAACCAAAGAAAATAAGGTTCCTCAGTTTTTATAACATTGTAACAAAACAAAGGAGGCTCAAAGGCCTCTAGTCTGTAAATATAGGCTCCCCCCTCTCTTTTGATGAAGGTTCTTATTTAGAATGTGAGGGGTCTAGAATTTCCTGATCATACCAATTGTACAACAATTTACATGTTCAAGAAAAGGCATTGATTTCTTGTTGTTAGAGGAATTTAATATTGTTGGTTTCAAGATGGAATGTGTTTTAAATTATATCTTGACATATTCTTGTCAGTTTTCTACCTCTCATCTAAAGGGAAAGGTGGTGCTTCCATGTCAGTTAATCCTAAGTGGTAGGAGTTAGTAGTTGATTTCGGTTTGTCCCCTTGTCATAGCGCTGTGTGGGTCACTCTCAAAAGTGAGGAATATGTGTTTGGAATTTGAAATATTTATGATTCTAATGAATATAAAGAAAGGAATATCTTATGTAATTTGCTTGCTTATAATTTAAAATACATTCCATGGATTTTGGGGGGAGATTTTAATATGGTAGAGGAAAAAGAGGACAAATAGGGGGGTGATCCAATTTCATGGAAAGGAAATGAATTATTTTTTTAGTCCAAACTCAAATAGATCCTTAAACTCTTTGACCCTCTTAATCGAGGGAAAAAGGATAGGAAGAATATCTAGTATACATGGTGTAATAATCATGCATCTCATAAGAGAGTTTATTATAGAATTAATAAATTTTACTTTAATAAGAATATTTTTGAAGCGCAATGGGAGGAGTGCAACTTAGTGAAGGTGATACCATTTACTATCTTGTCTCACCATCCAATTAAATTGTCTATATTTCTAAATAATAAGCGGGAGGTGAATTCTCCTAGGTGGAAAGGACTATATAAATTGAATGTTGTGCATTTGAATAATCTTGATTATATAGGTGGAATTTGTTCTACATGGAAAAATGGTAAGTTTGATATTGATTCTTAACCCTCTATTGATAAGTGGAACTATTGTATGAACCTTTGTATTAATTTTACAAGAACTTTTGGTAGGCATCAAATAATTTTGAGGAAGATTGCCTGTAATACTCAGGATAAGCTATTTTTTTTGAATCAAGGTTAAAGCCTGACGTAAATAATGTTTTATTACTTGATCAACTGACAAGCCTAAATCATGAAATCATAAATAATCCATCTTTTGATACTTGGGGGCTCATATTTGCTCTAAACTAAACTAGCTTAAACTTGGAGACAAAGTCTCTTGGTGCTTTTTCAATTATTTTAGAGTGAAGCATGGAAAAATAAAAAATTCTATAATTGAATGTGGTGGGAGTGTGTCTAGTGATCTATTTGAGATTAAAAAAGAATTATTTTCCTTCTATTTAGACCTTTTTTTGTCAAATATCTCAAGTCTACTGATTGATAATTGTAGGGAGCTATGTTCTAACTCTATTCCTGAGAAAGTTGTTGGGGAACAGGTTGTGATGATTGAAAGTGACATCTTTTTGGATAAGATTAAGGAAATCATTGAATTTATGAAGTTAGATAAAGCCCAAAGATTTGATGGGTTTCCTATGGAATTCTATAAGTCAAATAAGGAGTGGATTGTTGTTGAATGCCTGGGGATTTTTAATGAAGCCATTGAAGTTGGTGCACTGGGGCCTAAAATAAATAGATGTGTGATTAAACTCATACCAAGATATGAAAAACCTTATAAGGTCAAGAACTAGTTATTTATTACTCTTCTTAATGTCTCTTACAATATTTTTATTAAGATCATTACAAGAAGGCATTCCTCCATTCTGCCTTCATTGATCTTTGTTACTCAAATAGGGTTTGTGAAGGTAGATATATCCTTGACAGTAATTTTTCTAGCTGGGAAGGTATATATTGGGCTTGTGATTCTAGGAAAGATGTTGGCATGATCTTAGTTGACTTCAAAAAAACCTATGACAAGATTGAGTGGTCATTTATCAACTTAATGTTGAAAGCCTTTGGGATTTAGGATAGATTTTACAGAATGGTAAATGTCTTGTTTAAAGATGCCTCAACCATTATTGAAGTTAATGTGAGTTGACTAAATCTATTTAACTTCATAGGTCAATTAGATAAAGGTGCCCTCTTGCCCCCTTTATTTTTATTATGGCACCTAAAGCACTTCATTACTTGTTAAAAAACTCATATGTGGGTCCTCTAGTCAAAGGTATCTCAATACCCAATGAATCATATATTATTGATGTCTTATTTGTATATGATTCTATTATGCTTGTCAAACTTGAAAAAGATAATCTTCAGCAAGTGGCTGGAAGACTTGACATTTATTTTTCTGCATCTAGTTTGAAGTGGCACTATACCAATCATCTATGATAGGATAAAATGAGGACCTATCCAAATGGTTGGTGGAGTATGGGTAGATGTAGAAGGGATTTAATCACATGGTTAGATATCTGGGTATTCCTTTTACTTTGGTACCTTCATTTAAACAAATGTGGGCTGGTTGTATATCAAAATTAACAACAAGATTGGTAAGTGGCATGGTCGTTTCCTCTCTCTCCTAGGAAGAATTCAAGTATGTCATAAAGTTCTTTCTTCTTATAGTATATACTTTACCTCATTTCAGATGTTTAATAAATCTTAGATTAATATTTTGCATAGAATAATTAGAGAGTTTATATCATCTAATGGAAAGGGAAACAAAAAAAGGCATGTTGTGGCATGGAAGATATGTTGTGTACCTAGAAACTTTGGGGGCCTTGGGTTGAAATACCTTAGGCTTTAAGGTGTTTCTTTGGCAGTCGAGTGGATCATTAGGACCCTAGATGGGGATGATCCATGGAATATTTTGGTTAGGCATAATATTATGAGGGGATTCTCAAAATGAAAACCACATTAGAAATGACTTCACATTTTAGACTTGTTGATTGATTTATTTCCTGTGCAAGTCTTAGGTTTTCTAATTTTTTAGGCTATTTGGAAAGCCTGGGAGCTTGTAAAACACCTTGATATTAAGCCTCATATCTTCAGTGGGTTGGGGTCTAGGTGTCAAGGGTATAGGTCTATATGGAACCTCATTGTTAATATAAGGCCCCTTGCCCTTATTAGAGGGTGCTTAGTTTTTGGTTAGTTATCCAAAGGTTTAATATGTTTAAAAGATTTGATCTCTTTAATGGTTGGGCCTCATGGATTGATATTAGAGAAAGGTTCCAGATTCTAGGGTCTCAAAGGAGAACCTTCACTTTACTCACTAAGGCTATACAAGCTACTAGAGGTTTTTCTAATTTTGACGATACTAATGGGTTTTTGGAGGATATTAAATGGATTAATGGCCCCCACTTTTGGAATATAACACCAAAATGCTTTATGATAAACTTGATTTCTCCAAAAGTATCTTCCTCGATCTTAATCAAGTTTAGAATTTTTATGATCCATTCTCTAGTTATTTTTTAGATTCAACGTTGTATGGTCTTCATGTCTTGAACCAAAAAAATCTTGTTTCAGATGGTTACTTTTGTAAGACAATTTAGATGTTGGGTTGATAATTTATATGTCTGGCTTTGGTAATCCTCATTGTTTGTTGTTTTGTGAGTTAGAAACTGTTGAACACCTTTTTTTCTTGTCCTTATGCTACAAGTATATGGAAAATTTGTCTTACTAGTTGAAACTATGTGATTGATTATGATATTACATGGTACAATATTTCTTTTGGGTATGTGTGTTCCAAAAATAAGGTTCATATTTTTTTCCATAAGTTATGGCTTGTATTCTCCACTGAAATCCTTTAGTTCATTTAGCAACAAAGGAATGTAGAATTTTTCTAGTTTAAGATTAGATTGCTTACTAACTTCAATCTTGAAGTTATCATGACATGTATTTTTTGGCAGATCTTTTTTTAGTTGAATGTGCCACAGAGTGAGATGGAGAAGTTTCTGAGAACAAGGATGATGAAGGTCTCTTCTAGCTACCTACTGGATAGTGGAGGATACCCCATATTTTCATAGTCTCCTAACTAGAGGATTTTTCATGGTGAAGCTACATAGGTGAAGATTTATGAATGTGATTGGGGATTGATTAGAGAGGCCTACTTTGATCAAGCTAATAATCTAGTTGATGGTTGAGATTGGTCTTCAAATTTAGATAAGAGTGGGTCAGTTATCTAGTTGAAATACAAAAAAGATGTTCTACACATATTACGAGCCTATTAGGTTGAAGAGGAAGATGCTTCTAGTGAGGAGACTAATGTGGTTGGTTTTGAGATGGTGAATTTTATTGGTAAAGAGGTACCTATCTATAAAGTTGGTTGAGGTAGAGATGATGTGGGTGGTGGTGTTGACTCAAATTAGATTATTGTTAATAGCATTGAGAATTTTATCATTGTAACTTCTTTAAAAATGGAAAAAATGATTCAAGAGGGTAGTAACAAGGATGATTAATATCTAATAATTTTTTTTAAGAATTAAAATATGAAGGATATTTTGATTAAATTAGAACATTTTCCCTCCTTGTTGCAGAGCTTGAAGTTGGGACCTAGTCTTTTTGACAATGAATTGGGACCTAAGGCAGATTCAACTAAAGATGATGTTATAATTATTGATGATGGTGACAGTCTAAAAATATAGTTATTGGTGTTCTTGTGAACATTTTTATTTGTTTTATATTGGTATTATTGGTTTTTTTACTAATTTCACCTGTGTGGCTTTTTAATATTGTAATAATGTTCTTAGACTGATTATGTTTTGAAGGTATGCCACATACTTGTTGGCAGGTTTTTTGATGTTTTGCATTCTTGGATGTATATAATTTTGTTAACATTATTCCACTATAATATATATATATATATACATATATATATATATATATATATATATATATACATATATACATATATATATATATATATATATACATATATATATACATATATATATATACATATATATATATATACATATATACATATATATATATATATATATATATATATATATTCTTTTCTAAATTTTGATAATCCACCTAAATTTTCCCATGTGAGTCCTATATCATAGTAACCCTTTGTTGGATTTGTCAAGGTTGACAAAATGATGGCAATAATTTTATTTGATTATAATATGGTATATTAGGTAGGACTATCCTTAGGTTTTTATAATATGACCTTATATGTTATAAATATTTCATATTTGGGCCATTAATTTCCTTTCATTTGTGAACATGGGACAACATAGTGATTATGATATTTTTCATTGTATTTCATATCTTTGGATATGTTATAAAATTATGGAGAATGATTTGGATATTTTTAAAAATATTTTTGGGGGTCATGAACAAAGCTTGTCAGCATTGAACTTTAATTTTGTAAGATCAACTAGTGTGTAATATTTTGAACTTGTCTCTTGTGTTATTCTTATGAATGGTATTATGATTGAATTTTATTTTTGATTAATTGATAAATTTTGTGTGTGTGTGTGTGTGTGTGTGTGAGAGAGAGAGAGAGAGAGAGAGAGAGAGAGAGAGAGAGAGAGAGAGAGAGAGAGAGAGAGAGAGAGAGAGAGAGAGAGAGAGAGAGAGAGAGAGAGAGAGAGAGAGAGAGAGAGAGAGAGAGAGAATTATGATGTCCATAAATAAACATAATATGATTTGTTTTACCATAATTTGGATTGTATAAAAATAAATAAGATATAAAATCAAATGTAATTCATATTTTAAAGTATGGTAGTTAAGTGTTAATATGAATGTAAAATATAGAAATTGATTTAAAAAGTGGCATGTGTTAAATATATAAATTACGAAAGTGATGTAGGAGAAATATGTATTTAGATTTTAACTTTGTTATTACCAGTCATAATGGTTGGAGTAGGGTCTATAAGTGCATATAATAATGTCACAAAGCTCTCTGATGAAAATCAAGGTCTCAAAGTTACCCTAGCACTATATAAGATTTCAGACGCTTTTGTCCAACAATAGTGTCCACCCTTGATGATAATTTCCTAGAGGGTTTTAACACTTGAAACTTCTTGGAGACCTTCACATATCTCTGTAATTCCTATATGTGTGATCTTGATACTTGAATATGCACACAACTCTATAAATCAATTTATTTCTCCTCCAAACTCTAGGTCAACTTGTGAAGGGATACAAACTATAAAAACTTAGGAAGTATAATGGGCTGAGTTGACCCCAATCACTTCTACTAATGATTTAAAGTTGCCTATGTATATAATACTTTGAATAGGAAATTCATGACACACATAATTCTTTCCCTTAATTTAAATGTGCAATTATGATTTTTTGTTATATGAATGATGCTATAATTTATCTTTTGGTACTTGATAATATTCACTATTTACTCAGATTAGGGTAAGTGCACAAAGTTGGGGGACAAAAGGGGGGCTAACCGTGGACATGATTTTCCTAAAATTTTAGAAATCTAAATTTATATAGATAATTTGAGATGGCTACACTTAAAATTTGAAGATGATAAAATAACATGAATTGTAGCATTTCGAGTCTAGTTTCCAAAACACTATTTTTTTGAAAAATGGTTGAGTATAACTAGGTTAGACATCTAAACTTTCAAGAGGAACTCTTATTTTCTTACAAAAATAGATTAGATAGAAGGTCATACGACCCACCATTTTTTGAGCATTGTTTAATATTGTTTGAAATCCTTTGGTGAAAATTTAGATAAGATCTTTTAGTTTGTGACCTATCTTATTTTGTATTTTTTTAATAAATATTTTTTAATTAATTTTTTAAGTAAATAGATCCTAAAAAATTGATAAAAAAATAGATAGCTGATAGTGCAGCCCCCCTAACTACCTCAAAAAAAATAAAAATCATTTTTTTAATTTTTTTAATGTTTGTAGAATTAGGCCTAGTTTGTTACCATATAATTTGTTTTGCACTTGGATCAACGAAAAACACATTACATAAACATGAATAAGCATGTATATTTTTGGCATGTAATATCCTAAACAATGTATAATTAGAAATAAACATAGTTTGAACCCTTAAAATAGTCTAAAAATTATAAAAATCATATATTTGGAAAGAGGGGAGCATGCTCATTGTCATTGTAATAATTTTTTGAATTTTTTTGTTGAAATCCATAGTGTATTTGGTGATGGATGTTTAAATTTATTATTTTCTATAAAAACTCTCAGACTCGATTGTAGATTGATAGGTCCAAACCTATGGCTTAGGAATCCAAGCCATTCTGAGTCAAAAGCTTGGGTCTTGAATTAAAACTCACCATAAGACATACACGCTATAAAATATGTACGTTTTATTATGTGTAAAAATTTAAATTGAAAAAATGCATGAGTTTGAAATTCAAAAAAACAAAAGCACATATGCATTATTAGTGGCAATAACACTTACGCATTATTATCACTAATTAAAATAATGCCTATGTGTAACTAATGGTAATAACATGTACACATTATGGTGATGTGAATCCATGAGTGGTTAAAATGCAAGAGGCGGATGAATTAAAATGTGAGTGGTGGGAGAGGGTCTTTTAATAAAATGAATGTTAAATATAAGGAATATAAGGTTACATCATTACATTATATTCCTTATACTTTATTTTTATTTTAGTAAATATAAGAAATTAGGGTCACTCTACATCTGATAGAGTTGGTGTCACAACTATACTCCTTATGATGTGGAAGATAGTTTTTCAAAATATAATATGGTCATTACCTAGGTATTTTTAGAGTCTTAGTATTGAACTTAGGGATTTCAAGGCATAACTTTTGCAATTGATGTCCATTTTTGGTAAACAAATAGTCATTATTTAGGTTTTTGTGCCTTTTGGATTGCTTTCTTACATTTTTAAGAGCCCTAGATTTTTCAAATTTTAAATTTACAAACCACTCACTTTGAACTCAACCCAAAGTGGTGTGATTGGGGAAATATAGGTCACATTGATGACCTACACAAATCAAATGACCACTATGTGTTAATTTCACTTGATCATTCTCCCTCTCTCATCCCTAATAACTTCCTCATCATCTTTCATCACTTATAATCACTCTTTCCTTGTTATTCATCATCCCTAATCACTCCCTCATTGACCCTCAATATCTATCATCATCCCTCATCACTCCATCATCTCTCATTATCCTTAATCACTCCCTCCTCATCCCTAGTAATCAATAATCACTCCATCCTCATCCATTATTATCCCTAATCACTCCCTCATTGATCCTCACCATACCACATCATCCCTAATCACTCTCTCATTAACCCTCACCATTCCTAATCACTCATTCATCATCCCTTATCATACCTAATCACTCCTCCCTAATATCTCATAATACCTAATCACTCCATCATTAAACCTCATCATCCCTCATCATATTTAATCACTCTCTCATCATCCATAATCAATCCCTCATTGACCCTTATCATATTTAATCACTCCATCATCATCCCTAATCACTCCCTCATTAACCCTTACTATCCCTCATCATACCTAATCAATCACTCATTGTCCCTCATCATCCCTAATCACTCTTCCTCATCCCTCATAATATTGAATCACTCCTCATTGACCCTCACCATCCCTCATTAACCCTAACCATCCCTTATCATCTCTAATCACTCCCTCATCATCCCTAATCATTCCCTCATTGAACCTCACCATCCTTCATCATCATTAATCATTACTTTATAATCCATTATCATCCCTAATCACTCACTCCTCATCTATAATTGTATTTAATCACTCTCTCATTGATCCTCACCATCCCTCATCATCTCTAATCACTCTTTCATTAACCCTCACCATCCCTCATCATCGATAATAATAATTTTATCATCCCTGATTAAAGGAGATGACTATATATAATTTAATTTGAGTCTAATTCAATTATTCATCTACAAATCCAATCCTTATAGAGTATCTATTTATTTAACCCAAACATGCCCATCTTTATAACCATGCCTATCTATTTGAACCTGCCTACATCACTACTCCCAGTTAGGCCAACTTAAATGACATGGGTAGGGTAGCACTCTATTCTATCAACTATAATATTCTATAGGGGATAGTGTTATGGTATATAAAATTCTTAATAAGAATTTTAACCCCATTAATCAATAACTTGGTTGCATTCAGGGGATCGACATATGATCTTATTTATCCTCAGGGTAGTAAAGTCTAATTGATCATAAGGTGTTTTCTCTCTAGCCTCCTCAATAGCTCATCCTTCAAGTGGACATACTTATATATACTAATTCACCTCACCCTTTAGGTGGCCCTTTTCATGTGACATGATTGGAATAAATGCATAGAGATATAGTCATACTATAGACTAACTAGTGGCATGACTCTATGGGTGATATGACTCTATGGGATGGGTAACATGAGTAACTTAACTATATACATAACATGACTATATAGGATGGGAAACATGAGTAACTAGATATGATATATGTAAATTAATATATACTATATATTTAAAATGAGTGTAGGGATCATTGTTTGACTTGTTTTCTCCTATCAATCGATTCCTTGCATCTCCTCCTCATGTGTTTGGGTCTATTCTCAATTAGGTTGTTTGAACTTAGAAATAGTATGAAGATTTATAGTGGATAGGTGGGTTATTGGCTGAGTACAAACTATGATGATAGATTCACTTGACATATCATCTATATAGATAGATATAATATGCAGTTGGGTTGCCCAACCCTATCCATAGTGGGTAAGGGTTATAGGTTCTTAAGGAGGTAGGGCATTTCTCCTATTTATGTTATTTGAGGCCTCTTATTTGGGATAAAATAACCAAGTGTATAAGGTTTTTTTTATCTCCGCTCTGTATGATAGACTAACCTCTCATGTGGTTCGAGCCCTAAGTCCCTCCCTTCCTGATGGATATTTATATCAATTGTTCCCTTGGCCTCTATAGGTACTTTATATCAATCTAAGATATGATCCTATAATGCAGAGACCTATTCCATTCTCTTCTCTAATCCCAAGTCTGATCCCTATAATCAATACTCATCCATTCAATCTTCTCAATACCTCTTGTGTACCAACTCCTCAGTAAATTTGACATCATTCTCATGTATGATATTATACACCTATATTATCTATCTTAGGAACTTTATCCACCTCATAATTATATCTTACATATCATTCTATTCATACTTAATCTCTCTTGACATGCCTTTTCATTTACTAGCCTTCCCTAGGCTATAGGCTTCTTAATACTATCACCTTAACTCATCTTTGTGATCTTATGATTGTAACCTTTCTCTTGAATGACATAAATAAGGCTTAACCTACCTATTTCCAATGACATCAAATTCTATTGCAACCTTTAGTGTTACTCCTTAAACCCTCAATCATCTTCCTCTCTTAGTAGCTTTTTTAGGATTTTTGCAATAGTACAGATAAGTATAATACAATATTGAGAAAATAAACTTAGGTCATAAAACCCTCTATTCTATTTCACCTTTCCATGAAGTTTTAAGGCCTAACTCACTTTCTAGATAACATTTCCAACACTTGCACAAACTTGATTAGGTCTCTTTACTTCTCTTTAGAACACAAGTACATGTATCTATACAGCTAGATATCGCACCACTATAAAATATTCAAAATATCCTTATTCATGTCAAACCTCACCTAACTACCAAATCTCATCCATTTTCACTAGTTAAAATGTTAGTTATCTCACTTTTTGGTTTTGACCCTAAGCTAGGGTTTTTGAGTTCTGTTACAAACTTGAGAGCCTTCAATTTGAACTATATGATTCTAATCACACTTTAAAACCTAAAAAATGATAGAATAAGGTATATAGAACCTAAATACAACTTTCTCATAATTTACATTCTCTTGAAAAATTTCTAATCACACTCAACTCATGGATTCTGTAAGTCACAGTTAACACAATCTACTTGTGTTAAGAAAATATAGGCTTTATATGTATATTAACTTACGTGACATCCAAAGAAACTATTTCAAGGATATAAATCCTTATTTATGTTTTTAAATATCATCCTAATTCTTAAATAACCTCTGTTCATGATTTTGATCAGTCATGGAGATCATACACAAGTTACTTGACTGTAACTATTGAACAAGGCACTCACAGGGTTTTCAACTTGAACCTTTATCTCTTATTGGAAACACATAGAGTTTATATGGTTAGAAAAAAACTAATCTAATGTCTCTAATTTTTGTAATCACTCTCCACTACATGTTAAGATTCTTGACATGGTTATTTTTTCACAAATCTCTTAATTTCAATATAGAATCTTGACACAGTCGTGCAACATCCTACTTTGCATACAATAAACTACTATTCTAAAAGATTTTAGGATTTAAACACATATAATTGAATTTATAAACATTAAAAATATAGATAAACAAATTAATCGCTTTAAACTTCTTTAAATTTCTATTTATTCTATGCATATACATGATAACTATATCTTATGGATAGAGTAAAGAGTTTAAATCCTATTCATTCCTCCTACTACTCCATACCTTTGCCTCTCCAATTCCTAACTAAATCTTTATAGATTTTAACTTACTCATATCTACCCATAATATCTGTACCACTTCTCATATTAAGCATCCTTTTAGTTACTTGTATTTAGGTACTTACAAACTACTTGATTCATGAAATTTCATTTCATTTACATTATTTTACACATTTGACCATCTTTGGACCCTATTAAGACACCTTAGGACCTAAAGAACCTACTTCAAACATTAGAATTCACCTAACACTACAAAACACCACCTAAATCTAAGAACATCATTCAAATTTTCAAATTAAAGTTTTGGTAAGAAACTCTCCCAAGCCAAAAAACATTTAACACAAGGACACCTAATGGCTTATATCACCCTCATTGGGTCACTATAGGACTTTTAACACCAAATAAAAAAAATGACAACAAAACACACTAAAATATATTGCTTTGATTGATGCTCCTGCATCATACTCCTGGGAAAGAAAGAAATTGAAGTCCAATGGACTGTTGTGTTTTTTTCTTCCTTGTCTTCCATTTTATGATCCTTGGATCATCTTTTTCTTCTGATGTTCCTTCATGATTTAGCTTCTATTATTTTCTCTCTTGTTTGCCTCTATTATAGACTAATCTGCCTTATTACTTGTAATGCTTCCTTGTACTAACTATCACTTGAAGTGCACTCATTCATAAAAATTCTCCTATATCATATGGGCTATGTATGCCCCTAAATACTATTGTTTCACCTATACTTTCATATTATTATTTATGGTATTCATGCTAGAAATAAAAATAAAGACTATTTCTTGCTTACCTGCTATGCCAATGAGATTCAATCCTCCATAAGGCTCTATGTCTCTAACCTATTGTAATACTATCATCAATGCATCTTCTTACTATCCTTTATCCTTTACTACTACAATACATACTTTCCTTTCATTCACCATGTTCTCACCAAAAAATGTTATTCTAAAGCTGCCATTTCTCCCTCTAATTACTCTTGAATTTCATAAACAAATTGACAATAAGATTGTATGCCTTTGTCTATCAGTTATACTTCATTTTCCCAACCTTGATTGAGGTCTACAATCTGATCTACTTCATCTTTGTCATTCCAATCACCTAGTTGGATGCAACTGGATTATTTATTCTCATTCAAACCTTCCTCATCCTTTGTAAGGTACAATTTATCTTCATCCACTTGTTTTCTATAATTTTTACTCATCTAAAGCCTTTGAATATCTCTCATAAGTTTCTTTCAAGGCAATTTTGTTACTCTCTCTCCTCACTCATGGATTTCAGCTTCCTTTTCTTTAATTTTTGCCTTATTGGCCACTTGAATGTCTTATTTCTCATGACCCATCCACCATGTCAGTTCTCACTTTCCCTCATGTGCTCTATGATGAGCATCAACTCATCCAACTGCTATCTTACTTCAATCATCTCTTTCTCCATCTCTCTCCTCTTGGTGTCTTCTTGCACCTTTCTCATTTTATGGTAGCCTATATCATCCTTGCCCTATTTTTCTTAATTTTATCTATTTTCATATTATCCTTCTATAAATATCTTGGTCTCACCTAGACATACTCTTCTTGATAAGCCTCATCATCTTGCCACTTATGACCTCTCATTTGGGTCTCTCTCTCTATGACCTCACCTGGGTTTATCTTCTCTCTCTTATACTTTCCCTAGGACTCATTTTTATCTCTTCAAGATATTCTTGAGATCACTCTTGATATTTTAAATATCTCTCTCTTATATTAAACCTCATTTAGGGTTGCTTACCACACTCAACTTTCCACTTATAACTTATCGCTATTGCATGATCATATCAAAGCCCAAAATGAAAAACTAAATAAAACATATACCTTGTTATGATTGTTGGCTATCCTTTATATTATTTCCATGAACATGATACTTTGATATAAAATGATGTATAGACTTATTCCATTCTCTGCTCTAATCCCAACTATGATACCTGCAATCAATGCTCATGCATTCAATCTTCTCAATCCTTCTTATGTACCAACTCCTCATTGAATTTGGCATCATTAGCATGTATGATATTATACAATACTATTATATAAATTTTATTATCTATATTAGGAACCTATATACACATCACAATGCTATCTTACATCTCATTCTATTCATACTTAATCTCTCTTGACATGCCATTTCATTCACTAACCTTCACTAGGTTATAGGCTTCTTAAGACTATCACGTTAACTCATCTTTGTAATATTAAGACTGTAACCTTTCTCTTGAATGACCTATTTAAGGATTAACCTACCTATTTACAATGACCTCAAACTCTATTATAACCTTTAGTGTTATTCCTCAAACCCTCAATCATCTTCCTCCCTTAATAGCCTTTTTTTAGGCTTTTTGAATTAGTATGGACAAGTAAGTATAATATTGAGAAAATAAACTCAATTAATGAAACCATCTATCCTATTTCACCTTTAAATGAAGTTTCAAGGCCTAACTCACTTCCTAGATACCATTTTCAAGACTTGCACAGACCTAATTAGCTCTCTTTACTCTCTTTAGAACATAGGTATTTATATCTATATGAAATAGAGGCCATACTAATATAAAACATTTAAAATATCCTTGTTAATTTCATAACTCACCTAAATACCAAATTTCATCCATTCTCACTAGTTAAAATGTTAGTTATCTCACTTTTTAGTTTTAACCCTAAACTAGGGTTTCTGAGTTCTGTTACAAACTTGAGAGACTTCAATTTGAACTATATGATTCTACTCACACTTTCAAACATTTAAAATTAAATAATAAGGTCTATATGACCTAAATACAAATTTATCATACTTTACATTCTATTGAATAGTTTCTAATCACACTCAACTCATGGATTCTACAAGTCATAGTTAACATAATCTGCCTATGTTAAAAAAATATGAGGTTTATATGCATATTGAATTACCTACCATCTAAAAAGATTATTTAAAGGATATAACTCCTTATTGATGTCTTTAAATATGATTCTATGCTTCAATAACCTCTTTTCATACTTATGATTAGTTATGGAGATCATACATAGGTTACTTGATTACAACTATTGAACAAGGCACTCACAAGGTTCTGAACTTGAACCTTTATCCCTTACTAGAAACACATAGAGTTTATATGCATAGAAAATAAATACTCCAATGTATCTACATTTTGGAATGACTCTCCACTACACATTAACATTCTTGACAAGATTCTTTTTTCACAAATCTCTCAAGTTTAATACAGAATAGAGGAACTACTATTCTAAAATATTTTAGTATTTATACACATCTAAAGTCATTTATAAACATTAAAAATATAGAGAAACATAGGAATCACTTCAAACATTTAAATTTGTATTGATTCTACGCATATACATTAAAACTCTATCTTATGGACATAATACATAGTTTAAATCTTCTTCATTCTTCCTACTACTTCATACCTCTACCTCTCAACCTCCTAACTGACTCCTTATAGATTTTAACTTACTCCTATCTAACCCTAATATTTGTACCACCTCTCATATCAAGCATCCTTTTTCTATTTTCTTGTTAGTTACTTGTATCTAGGTAGTTACAAACTATTAAAATTCATGAAATTGCATTTCATTTACATTATCTTACATATTTGACCACCTTTAGACCCTCTTAAGACACCTTAGAACATTAATAACCTACTTCAAACATTAGACTTCACCTAGCACTACAAAAAACCTTCTAAATCTAAGAACATCATTCAAATTTTTAAATTAAAGTTTTGGTGGGAAACTCTCCTAAGCCAAAAAACACTTAACACAAGGATACCTATTGACTTATATCACCCTCATTGGATCCATATAGGACTTATAACACCAACTAAAACAAATTGACAAAAAGACACACTAAAATATATTACCTTGATTGATGCTTCTACATCATCCTCCCAGATAAATAGATCTCTCATTCTATTTAGATAATTATACACTATCTATATGTATATATAGACATATATCCATTAAGAGATAAACTAGAGGGCCTAAAATAAAATGCCTCTAGGTAGAGGGGTTCATTTCACTTTGTCTTATGACTTCATTCTTGATCTATTACTTTCTTAGAAGGTGTACTCCATTAGGCCCATATGTAGATATGGGGATCCTTGGGTGGGGGCGAAGATGATAAATGTAGTTTGTGGGTGGTGACTATGACTACACTACAATATAAGGTTGCACTAAAGGTCATTCCATTACTCTTATCATTTTTTGGTGGGAACAAATGCCATGTAATTTGTCATATTCCCATCGATCTCATAATGAGGTCATTCTAAGTGATTAGTGAGATTCTAGATAAATGGGTGGTTGTTATTCGGCAAGGTATTATCGATCAATGGGGGGAGGGAAATATGAAAGGTGCTAGTGTTTAGAGAGATGGGGGTTAAAAATTAGGTAGATATATATGAGGGCTTGTATTTTATAGATTAAGGGTAGTATCTATAGATTAGGTCTAGAGCCATATCTATAACCTTCTTGTGGGTTGTGTCATAAATCCATCAACTTAAAGATGTTGTGTTATGCTTGATTTTGATTAGCATGACTAGGCCATATCCCATATCCATGTCCATTATTTCATGACCATAAATATTTTTGACCAAGAGAGAATAAACCAAATTAGGTGAATGGTATTCCCAAGGTAGTTCACTATCTTTGGTTTTGTTTCAATGAAAATGAATATATTGATAGAAATAACTATCGTATATATAAAACTATACAACTTAAATATTCTAGATTGGTCCCTCTATCTAGATGGTATTTTGATCCTGATGATTGATTAGAGTTGACTTGTGGTGCTTATGTCTATATGGAGAACCTAACAGTTGATTGGGACCTCTCCCTTTATCTAGATGGGGAGCCTACTAATAGAGAGGGATTGAAAAGATATATTGGGCCCTATATCTAGATTGGATTTATCATATAAATAGTCCCTTAGATTTGATTTACTATTCTTGAATGGAATACTAAGTACTCTTTGGAGACATGACCAACTATGAGCATTTGAGATTAATTGAGCATATAGATAGTCCCTTATATTTGACTTACTATTCTCAATTTGGTCTTCTCCCTCCCTTTTCCTTTCCTTTCCTCTCTTTTATTTAGATGGGATGGGGATGGGGATTTTACCCATTTAGATTGATTAATATCGACTTGACCAGATATGAGCCTATATATAGTCAAACGACCCTATTAATCGTTCAAGATAGATACAAATAGATATGTTCAATTGGGATTAAAAAAGATAAACTAGATATGATCAATTTGGATTAACCACTATAAGGTTATATAGTCGACTACAAAATATGATTTAAAACTTCATTTCTTATTATATCTATTGTGAAGCAATCTTCCCTTGTCAACATTAGAAGTTAAGTAGGTATGACATAGCTAAATAGGTAGGTAAATAATATATGCAAGCTATAGATTAGGAAGCAAGCTTCTCTTAATAGCTAAGAATCTATTCTAGAAATAAAAATTAGGTATGAATATAACAAAGCTATATATCAAGAAGGAAGTTTCCTTTACCTTATCAAGTAGGGAATAACTAAGTAGGTAGGTAAGAACAACTTTATATATCAAAAATTATGATTCCCTTGATAGCTATGCCTTAATCTAGAAGTAAAGCAAAGCTAGATACTAGGAAGGAAAGAATCCCTTAATAGTTGTGCCTTACTCCCTTGATATGTTATTAGGTGAAGTAAAGTTAGATATAAAAAAGTCAATCTTCCTTTCCCTACTTCTTGGCATATATGAAGTAGGTAGGGAAAGATTCCATTGCATTGACATGTAGAGAAATTTTGATATCAGGTTAGTGCCTTCAAAATGGTGCCCCCTATATATCTATGATAAGGATCCTATTCCTATGTTATCCTTTGATATATTATATTAAGGACTAGGGAATACTCAAAGTATGACAAGAACCCAGTTTGGTGTTTAGGGACCGCTTGGCCATGCCCAAACTCTAAGTGGTCCCTCTTAGATACACTAGATTAAGGTATATGCCCTTAATTACCTTTATATATTAATTTGGGTATATATTGGGTTTGGTATAGATCAATTTGGGTTGGGAAACACACTCTATTGGCTATAGAATTGGAACATACTCTACTATATTGGTAACCACCTATGTATCTATCTATATAGGCATAGATCACCATATAGATATTTGAATCCCACTAGACAATCAGACGATATCTTTAAGTTCCTTATTTGTGTGAAAGAGGATGAGTGAAATAGTATTTTATTTGGGACTTATTTGAGTGATTAAAATTTAGAATTGGAACATAAGCTAATCAAGCACAAGCAAAAAGCTATTGTACCCACCATCAAGGTATTGGAGGGAGTGATTAAGGATGAGGATGTGATGTAAGAGAATCCATGGTCTTGAGCAATATTTCATAATAAAAAATAGAGTGCATTCTTATTTTCATTATTTAATTCTTTGTCTCAATTTTAGACTGCTTCATTGGGGGTGGTTGTTTCCTTGATGTCCATGTTGGTCATTCTCTTTGTGTCTTATTCATGTTATTACTCGCAAATTTGGATTTCAACATTCATTCACACAAAATTATGTTTGCTTTGGAGTTTTGGTAAAAAATTCTACCTTTTATGTTGGTTGGTTTGATCTTTGGTGAGACATTGTGAATTGTGCCTTTTTTATTCAAATTGCATTGACTGATTCAATCTTGGTGAAAATTTTTGTTCACTTCCTATGATATTCAAGTCCTTTTTACCTAACTAAAACTTTGAATTTTCTTTGTGGACCTATGTATTTTTTATAATCCATTTTTATATTTGGAAAATAAAAACTTGCATGGGTCTAAATATGCCTTTTATGTTACTTGATAGTAGTAATTGAGTGGTGAAGCATACATAAGTCTTAGAATCTCCTTATTTTATCTCCTTTGGTGATTGGATTTATTCCTTTGATGAGCCTTTTGATGACTCAAGTAACAAGTGATTGTGATATTCAGGATTGAATACCCACATAATTTTGTGTTCAAAGACAAGTATTCAAGTAGTGATTGATTAGATCTTTATTCCATACTAATCCTTGAACATGTTGAGTTGTTTCACACAGTGGTATGAAATAAGGTAAGCCATGACTAGGTCATGAGGAATCAACATGGTATTTAACTATGTTGTTCAAAGTTTGGAATATTGTAGATGTATTCTATACATAAAAGTTTTTTCATAATTGTAAATCAATTATGTAATTCCCAATGGAGTCATAAGAAAGGAAAATGTTTTGATGTGGTGCTATGCATTGTCTAGAATTGACTAGGTCTCATGCTTATTCAAATTAGCTCTTAGAACTTAGATGAAACCCAATGTGTCTACATTGTGTATAATACTTAAAAGCCCAATTTTGTCTTATAGTGAAAAACATGTTCATTGTGTTTTATTATGCTCTTTGTCAAACTATATTTAAACCACCTCTAGGTGAGTAATAGGTTTGATCTTTCCTATGGATTGTGTATCTTTGGAAAATGCATGTGAAGATCTTGAAGCATTGGGAGAAGACAAAGGAATGGGAGGATAATTTAATTGGACACCCATTCTCATCCTTATAATAAAATAAACATTTCATTGGAGGGGTCAGCTAGAAAAATAAAGGAGAAGATTAGAATTGTATGATATTTTGATTATCTCCATCTAAGAGGTTTGTTAGATTGCCATTACAAAAGCAAAGGTTGATATATGAACTATAAGTGTTTTTCTATTATTTTACTCCATGTTTTGTATGTAATAATCCCAATAGTGTTATTGATTACATCTAAATTATGTTATATTAATGCAAGTATTTTGATCTCTATTATGTGAACCTCAATATTTTAACGAAATGCATGTGTGTTTGTCTATGTTATTAAACCTCTATAATGCAGGAGTTAATTTTAGGACTTAAATGGTATGAGGAAGGAATGAGTAGGGATGATTAGGGATGATGAGAGAGTCAATATGAATAGTGAGGGTCAATGAGGGAGTTATTAAGGATGATGAGGGAGTGATTAGAGATGATAAGAGATGGTGAGGGTTAATGAGGGAGTGATTAGGGATGATGAGGGATGAGGAGGGAGTGATTAAGGATGATGAGGGATGATGAAATAGTGATTATTGATGATGAGGGATGGTGAGGGTCAATGAGGGAGTGATTAGGGATGATGAGGAAGTGATTAGAGATGATGAGGGATGGTGAGGATCAATGAGGAGATTATTATGGATAGTGAGGAATAAGGAGAGAGTGATGAGGGGTGAAGAGGGATGATGATGAAGTGATTAGGGATGGATAATGAGCATGTGAAATTAAAACAAAGTAGTCATTTGATGTGAGTAGGTCATCAATGTGACCTATGCTATCCCAATCACACAACTTTGGCTTGAATTCAATGTGAGTGGTTTGTAAACTTCATTTTTGAAAAACCTAGGACTCTTAGAAAGGTTAAAAAGTAATTTGGAAGGTACAAAAACCTAAAAAGTGACTATATGTTTTACCCAAAATGGACATCAATTTCAAAAGTTATGCTATGAAATTCCTAGGTTCAATATTGAGAGCCCAAAAATGCTTAAGTACTGACTAGAATGGATTTTGAAAAACTATATCCCACATTGTAAGGCATGCAACTATGAGACCAACTCTATCAGATGTGGAGTGACCCTAATTTATTATATTTAATAAAATAAATTTAAAGTACAATATAAATGTAAAATTATACTTAACATTTATTTTAGTAAACCAAAGCACCTACCCCTTCCTATACCTCTTTTTTATTAATTTATACAATGTCAAAGGAATGTTTTATATCATAATGTGTACACGCACCTAACACATTACAAAAAATACCCAAATGCCCCTTCCAATTTATTTTTTGACTATATCAACATAATGCATATGTGTTATGCACTCATAATGCATACATGTTATGGTCATAATGCATATGTGTTATGGCTCAGATTTTTCAAGCATTAATTCAAATAATATGTACGTGTTATTATCATAATGCATACACATTGGGGAAAATTTACATAAAATTATGCCCCAACTCTATGCACATACCCATTAGTGTGTTTCAGACTTGGTTGATGATTGATCTTAGTGACTACTTTGATTTTTTTTTAAATAAGGTAGATTTGTGTAAATTATAGTTGTGCATAGATATTTGAAATACAAGTTCCAAATAAGTAACAAGTGTGGGTTTGATATATATATATATATATATATATATATATATATATATATATATATATATATATATATATCCAATTATATAATTTATCATGCCAATGAAACACAAGGAAAATGGGATTATCTATCAGAATAATTTAATTTTAAAAAATAACCATTACTAGGCAAGTGTCATTAATGTCACACTTAGGTTATTTTCGTTGACAAAATTATTTGAGCATGTGGTATTAGTGTCCAAGAGATAGGAATGTATATATAATGATATAGAGCCATTTGAATAAGATAATTAGAAGTTTTATCACTTATTGATAGGTTGTCATAGGTGGTTGATAGCAAACTAATAGGATCAGACTTATAATAAACATGTGAATGTTAGAAAATGACAAGTAAGAGGCCTATATATACACACAAGTCATGTATGGTGAGGGTAGATCAAAATTAACATTTTCAAGTGTCTAATACAAAACTTTAGTATCAAATAATACCACCATTTTATTATATTATTTAAAATAAATACAAATTTAATGTAAGAGGATAAAGCATACCTAAGTGTGTACAATACAATTATATATATATATATATATATATATATATATATATATATAATTATATAATTGGATATATATATCCAATTATATAATTTATCATGCTAATGACACACAAGGAAAATGGGATTATCTATCAGAATAATTTAATTTTAAAAAATAACCATTACTAAGCAAGTGTCATTAATGTCACACTTAGGTTATTTTCATTGAAAAAATTATTTGAGCATGTGGTATTAGTGTCCAAGAGATAGGAATGTATATATAATGATATAGAGCCATTTGAATAAGATAATTAGAAGTTTTATCACTTATGGATAGGTTGTCATAGGTGGTTGATAGCAAACTAATAGGATTAGACTTATAATAAACATGTGGATGTTATAAAATGACAAGTAAGAGGCCTCTATATACACACAAGTCATGTATGGTGAGGGTAGATCAAAATTAACATTTTCAAGTGTCTAATACAAAACTTTAGTATCAAATAATACCACCATTTTATTATATTATTTAAAATAAATACAAATTTAATGTAAGAGGATAAAGCATACCTAAGTGTGTACAATACACTTTGTATTTAAGAGATGGATCCAAATGTGCATCCTTGCTCCATACAAACCTATAATAAAAATGCAATATTCAATCTCCATATGTGAAATCTAAAATCTAAAATTCAAATTCAAGTAAAAATCAAGAGAAAGGAAGGAGTACACCTATAACTGGGTGAAGTCATGTTTTCCTATAACTTGTTTAAGATGGTGCTTCCTTGTTGAAGCATTGGAGAAATTTTCAACCTTGTTGAATCACATGGAGATTTGGGGTGCCTATGCCACAATTTTTTTAACTATGCAATCCCTTTGTTTTCTAACTATTATACATTCCATTATCATCCACAAATATATTTCACAAACAAACCTATCAACTAACATTTATCTCTATTTACCATCCATGGCCGCACTTTCCTTTATAGAGGTTACAAAGATACCTTGTCTCGACATTTGAAGGAAACAAAATTAGTGATTAATGAAGACCACAATAACATCTTTGGCATCAAAATGTGGAACCCATTCTTGATAGAGCAACTATTCAGATGAGGTGTGGGATAGCAATTAACATGATTGAATATTTTATTTGTACCATTTGTTGATTAGGGCATGCATCTCCACATCAACATGAATAAAATTGGAACCATACCTAGGCTAAACACATTAAAAAACCAACAAACATCATCATCCAAAAACATGCACCATACCATTTCATTTACTATTCCTTTTTCCATTATCATATACCCAACTAATCACCTTACCACTTGGGGGAAACCCTATCAACATTGTTCTTTATCATCCTATCAATCTACTAACCTATCATTATCTTATCAATTATCCATCCTAACATTCCATTCTACCTAAACATGTTTTGATTCATCCTATCCTAACCCATTTGACCTTGGTTCATCCATTGGTTTCACATTTTCAACATAAAGAATCATATCAACTTTAGTAGTTATTTAAAGCATTGTAGATAGAAGTAGTAGTTTAGAGCAGTAAGATAATAGTTTGGTAGTTTTATCCTTCATTTCTTGTTTCATTCTCTCTCATTGTCTTGATACTAATTATAATCACCTATGAGAAAATTAGCATAATTTACTTATGCCATTGTATCACTAGTTATAACCATCTATGGGAAAACTAAGGGCAACATTTATTTATTGTGACTTGACATAACAACTAGCCATTTTTATGTTGTACTATGTCATCATACCAACTGTGTCTATTTTATTTGAATTAGTTATTACACTAGTTAGATTCCTCTGTTGAAAGGTGGAACTACTGGGACCTAGGGCCATTTTTGGACTATATAGGCTATGTTGAATTCATGATGAGGTCACCTCAGTCCCCCTTTTCATATACTTTCACCATTTTATGAGTAACTTAAGCCAATGCTCTTTACATTTTGTGAGTATATATCTTGTCATTACCTAACGAGTTGAGATACCTCAAAATGTCAAAAACAATTCAAATATTTCAAAAATCTAAAAACATGTCCTATCTATCCCTAGTTAGTTATCCTTGATTCATCCTACTAGGGCATGATCATTGTTAGGATGCTTTATTTAATTTTTGTAGGATTTCTATTTGTTTATTTATTTAAAGTTATTTGTTTGTGTGCTTTCTCTTTGTTTGTTTGCTTTTAACACTATTGTCTCGACTTAATTTATATACATTCATTGGGTGATTCTTTGAGCACATTATTCTCGAGTCTATCTATATTCATATGTTGACATTGTCATCATGGTTTTTATCATTGATGCATTATTTTTGAGTGTTTATTAGATCAGGAGTCAGTCCTTATGCATATTTTGATTTAGTCTTCACGGTGTTTTATCATGATGTATATTGATACATGCTATAGCAAAAATTAGTTCAGGAGGTCATACAAGCAATAAAGCCATAGAAGTTTCTCCTTGGCACCTTGGTAAATCCTTTCACCCATCTTGATCAAATCAACCTATTGACCATTATAGTTGTATCAATGCTAATAAGAACGTGCATCTCCACATTATCAAGTAAAACCAAATCATTTATATTGATAAATATTATTCTTATATTCAACTCTTTCATCACTTTGCATCCTCATATGCTTGGTTGTTTGTGGCTTCCTTAGTCATTAGACCATTACACCTACATTTGTGTCCACACATATTTAATCTATGCAATAGGTTCTATCTTTGAGTTATGCTTACTAGTCCACCCTCACTGGGGCACAATCATCAAATCAAACATAATCATTATCTAATTCAAGTCATCTTAATGATTATAACCACTTATGGGAAAATAATTATTTTGACTTTTACTCCTGATTATAATTGCCTTTGGGCAAGTCAGTACTTTTTTAAATCAATACATACAAGCATTTTCTCTGTTTTGATTAATCTCAACTATGGGTTAGTTCCACCTTTATTCTTATTTATTTTTTGAGGGACCATCCATACATATATGTGATGACCACTCCCTTAAGGGGGCATCATCTTAGGATTCACAAACATTATCGAAAGCTTTTTCTTCAACCATCATCTTTTTATTGGCATCCAAGCTTTTTCTCATTCTTTAAAAAGACATTGTTATACCTACGGTTTTACAATGCCTTCCCAAATAAGGGAAAACTGTAGACACTTAAATTTGACCACCAATGACTTATTATCTGACTTTAGATCACTTCTTATCAACCATTGACCATTTAACTCGAGACCTTTTAAATGTATCATATTTGGCTTTATAACCATGCAATGAATCAATTTGGCCTATTAATCACTTAAATTGAAAAAATGCATCATCATTTAATTCAAAATCATTAAAAAATATTCAAAATCCTAAAAGAGATTAATTACCATGTTAAAGAAAATCAAATCCTAATCAAGTCCTAATTGAATTAATCTATGAACTATTAAATCAATTATCAAAAACAAAATTCAAATATCAAGAGCATCTTAGAAGCTAATCATTACCTTTTATGAGTTGTCACTTTTGAAAAATATCTAAAGAATATGCCAACCTTAATCAAGGTTCCAATTTAACCCATCCAAAGTGATTTTGAAGCCTATAAACACAAGCCTAGAGCTCTTCATTTAGAGAGCTTGAAACAAAGTAGAGTTATAATGCTAGAGTTGATCCATAAAGTAAATGCATAGTGTTATAATGCCAAAATCAAGCAAAGTCAAGCCAAGCATGGTGTCAAGAGGAGGTGGAAATAGCCAAGCCCCATTGATGAAGATCTTTTGAGCACAATCTGAGTAAGCCAATGAATAAATCATTTGGAGCTCTCAAGAAAGGTAAAAATTGTTGTTTTTGGCATTTTATTTGGGTTTTTAATTATTATTTATTCATTAAGCTCTCTCTAAGATCTAAGCTTAGAGATGTTAGTATGTTAGTGTATTTATTTCATAGTTTTATAGACTAACACTTGATCTAACCTCCTCTCTTTGGACTAGGGTACTTTGCAATGAAGTTGATGTTTTTGATCCCAAAAGTTCCCTGAAGGGGACAGATGGGAGAACATACATGTACAACTCCTTATTTTCTCAAATAAATCTAATCTAGGAAATAGTGATAAAAACTTTACAAAAAAAAAAAGTGAAGTGTGTTAAATTTTAAATCACTAAATGAAATGTGCGGTGATGTTCTTTAGCCCTTTGGCTTTAAGTTTTGAAATTTGAAAGAACAATCAAAACATTTAAGACAAACATGCAAAACTTTCTTTTTAAACCCAAAGTGAAATGCCTAATTCATTTTAAAACATCCAAAAATAAGTGTGAAATAACTAATTAAGCTTGTTTTGAGGATTTTTTAAATGGGTCCTACAAGAAAAAGGCTAGCAATTTGTTCAGCTTTGAAGCTTATTTATCAAATGAGACAAGCAACCTTGAAGGGCAAAATCTGTCAACTTGAAGGCAAAACCTCAAGAAAGAAAACATGTTGGGTTAGGTAAAGGTTATAAAAAATCTCAAAAAATCTAAAAAAAACCAAAAACTAAACCTATAAAATATGCAAACAAGTTAGAAGGTTAAAACAAATAAAACCAAACACATAAAATATAAAAACTTGCAATTAGAATTTTAACCATAACTATTAAAATATAAATCAGTTTATCACAAAATTTATAAAGGTTGTTAATAACTGCAAGCTACACTTATCTATAAAAAATTAGGTCAAAATAGTAAACGAAAAAAGTTATGAGCTATGTACTATCCATTTTTACTAGAAAATTAGAAAATAAAAAATGATAGTCACTAAAAGAGTCATAACTTCTAAACTAAAAATAAAATTTTAATAAAATTTTGAGAGAATTAAGATGAAATCATTAATAAAAACCTATCAAAAATTTATAAAAAAATTAAATGAATTAAAAATAATATCTATTTTAATAGTCATTTTTTGTTTAAATATGTGGGGTGCATAATCGTATCCCACTGAGCGTGTCATTTGTGATCATAGTAATTTGACAAAGAGAGGAGGTTAGATAAAGTGTTAGTCCATAAAACCATTAAATAAACACACTAATATACTAACATCTCTAATCCTAGATCTTAGAGGGAGCTTAATGAATAAACAATAATTGAAAATCTAACTAAAATGCAAAGAATAACAATCTTTACCTTCCTTGAGAGTTCTAAATGATTTTTTCATTGGATTGATCGGATTGTGCTCAAAAGATATTCATCAATGGGGATTGGATATATCCATCTCCTCTTGACACCATTCTTGGCTTGGCTTGGCTTGATTTTGACATTATAACACTACACATTTGTTTTATGGATCAACTCTAGTATTATAACTCTACTATGTTTCAAGTTCTCTAAATGAAGAACTCTAGACTTGTATTTATAGGCTTCAAAATCAATTGGAATGGGTTAAATTGAAACATTGGTTGAGTTTATTAGTTTGGTTGAGTTTGGCATATTCTTAGGATATTCTTTAGATATTTTTCAAAAGTGACAATTCACAAAAGGTAGTGATTAGCATAAGATGCTCTTGATATTTGAATTTTCTTTTCGATAATTGATTTAATTACTCATGGATTATTTCAATTAGGACTTGATTTTATTTAACATGGTAATTAATCCTTTTTAGGTTTTTGAATATTTTTGAATGATTTTGAATTAAATGATGGTGCATTTGTTCAATTTAATTGATTAATAGGTCAAATTGATTTATTGCATAGTTATAAAGTCCAATTTGATATATTTAGAAATTATTAGATTAAATGGTCAATGGTTGGTAAGAATTGATCTAAAGTCAGATAAGAAGCTATTGGTGGCCAAATTTAGGTGTCTACAATATGTTCTTTATGACCAAGTAATTATTGTATACATTTGAAATGTTTTCATTTGTTGCTGACCATTTTTGGATTTTAACTTGTAAAATGCTATAAATCTATAACAAACATAAATTTCCACCTTCTACTTGACCTTGTTCATATGGCATTTCCAACATGCTAATATATATTTTCCAATTTGAAATGGCTTTACTATTAGATTCCATGAATTTTGATTTGCATGCTTCCAAGCGTTCAATTGCATATTTGTCTATTGTGGAAATTGCATTTGAAAATGAATATACAATATAACAACACAATGATAGTGTTTCAAATTCACCTTTGGTAAGGTAACTTACTGCATTAAATAGGATTTCTCCATAGTTGTTGATAAATGGGATCTTTCTATGTAACCCATATTTTCCTATAGCATTCCACTTGAATGAAAGATTCGTACATGTAATAGACAATATTTCTTGTACATTTAAAGAAATAGAGCCTTGTGCTCTTCTTTTTAGCAATGGTTCATAGTGGCCACATGTGGGGTTTTTATCATGAAATAATATTGAATATACAGAAGTGAATGACTCTTTTTTAAAGTGTAAGTATTTTAATTTTTGTGTTAAATACCAGAAGCAAATTGATATATCTAGCCACTATGTGATCCACTTAATGCATAATGTGTCAGCCCATAGTCCAGATTATCCCATATTAGTTCTGTTGTTCGCATAAATTTGCATTCTCTCTCTCTCTCTCTATATATATATTCTTGTCATATATCCCATGCAAATTGTAAAGAATATTACAATGCAATTCATGTTCATATGACCATTATGCACTTGAGTCACCATTGTATAAACATGATAAAAATTAATCTATCATTCCACTACATAATTTGTTTGCTGTGTAACAAAAAATTAAAAATACTTAAACTACATCAAAAAGACAGTCACCTATATTATATTTGAATGAATTGACTCAAAAATAGGTGGTTATATTTTAAATCATCATTAATGTTTGATGTCAATATATGTGGTTGGAATTTATATGTATCCACGTCTACTAAAACTTTAGGTCTTTTTTGTTCTTTCTTATCCCTTTGTATTTTCATGTTGTTCAACAATCTGAAAAAAGATTTTCTCATTGAACTATAAAATTAATTTTTCAAATTTGTGAAAAGGCTAGCCAAGACAATCACTCATACCTTGTGTAGTATCTTTAGTTTGAATAAAAAACCGCTCATTGTAATGTTGAAAACAATGTAAGGAATTATGTCCTGTAATATATTAAAAAATAAGTCAAATCACATTTTCCAAATGTGTGGTGCATAGCAAAGTTTTGAGAAAATAATCATCACTATAAAAAAGCCTCTATTTTGATGAGATAAAAGGATATTATCTCTCTTAATTTTTTTCATTATACATAAATAAAGACATTATTACCCGACCTTCATCATATTATGAACTTATTTAATTAATTAAAAAAAAACACATATGAAAAAATTTAAAGATTTATACATTTTTCATAACAAAATATATCATCATGAATAAAATGTTACATGAATCAAACAATAATTGAGAACATACATTTGTCAAACCTACTAGTTGTGAATGGCCTCTTAGACATGTCTACAAAATGTGGAAGCACTCCTCTGTTACCTTACCTTTGAAGACACGACTACTTTAAACAACCATAGTGGAATAATGCTCAAATGAGAAAAATCAAAGGCTTTCCTCAATGCAAAAAACACATGTTTTCTTTTAGTATTCATGAAGGCTACCCCCTAAATAAAAATCAAAATTATGGGCTACAAATTAAAAGGGTTTGTTCATGAACCCTGACTTGTATATGATTTGTGTAAGAGAAGTAGCTTATGATAGGGAATTTATATATATTTGAAATTTTTATTTCTTAACATTGTGTAAAATATTAGACTCCCCATATGCATTGGTCAAATAAGTCAAATCACATTTTGAAAATGTGTGGTGCATAGCAAAGTGTTGAGCAAATAATCATCACTATAAAAAATCCTCTATTTTATCTATTTGCTTATAAAGGATTAAAAAAAAAAAAAATTATACTAATGATTATTTTCGTATTAATGATGAGATAAAATGATATTATATCTCTTATAAACTTTTTTCATTATACATAAATAAAGACATTATTACCTAATATGCATCATCTTATGAACTTATTCAATTAATAAAAAAACACAGGTGCCAAATGTAGAGATTAATACATTTTCTATAGCAAAATATATCCTCATGAATATAAATTGACATGAATCAAATAGTAATTGAGAACAAACATTATTAGACCTACTAGTTGTGAATGGCCTCACAAACATGTCTGTAAAATGTGGAAGCATTGGTTTAATTATCAGAGGCCTTGCACCCCATTTTTGCCTTCAGCTCCGTTACCTTACCTTAAAAGACATGGATACCTTTAACAACCATAGTGGAATTATGCTCAAATGAGCAAAAACAAAGCTTTTGTCAATGTTAAAAACACATGTTTTCTTTTAGTATTCATGAAGGCTACCTCTGCATAAAAATCAAAATTATGAGCTACAAGTTAAAGAGGTCTATTCATGAACCTTTATTTGTGTATGAGAAGTAAATTATGATGGGATAATGAGCCATGAATTACATTACGGGCTTATTCTCGTTCATTAAGGTTTATTATAGCCATAACCCTAATATTGACATTTGACAATTTGAACCAAAAACATTATAATTTTAATTCCCAAACAACCTTTACAAAAAGAGTTGGAAATAGTCATACAACTTAAAATTCTAGCTAGTAATTCATAAATGATTTAAAGTTTTATTATTGTGAACATTCTGAAAATATAATAATATTGACAAATGCCTTGAGCAAATAAATGTTTTGAATTAAAAAAACACAAAATAATATTATAATTTTTTTGGATGCATGTGGAGCCCTACATCAGAAATAAAAAACCCCAAAAAATTACATTGAATCAAAATTGAAACTATAAGGTTTTTAAAGGATTAAAAATGCATTCTAGTTATAACTGAATATGTTTAAGAGCTAGATAAATAGCCAAACAATAGAGAATTTATAAGTATGCCGACAGTCTATATTCTGCCATGAAAAAAATTGCCAAGAAGAAAGGAACATAATCCTAAGATAAAATGGTAGGTCAATCCTAGCAAAAATCTAATGTATAAGAAGCCCATGGTATGTTCAAAAATTCTCACTAGCCATATACCTCAAATTGATCCATCTATATAAAAACCCTATGAATTTTCTATCGATTTGTTCATCTCGATAAAAAATAGACAGCTCTAGTGAAGAGGTAAAGTTGAGTTTCATTTGGAAAGTGGTTATTAATTGTAGGTGATGGAGATAAAAATACTAAACAAGTGTCTTTATCATGTCAAGGAAAATGCCACCTCTGCTAAATAGGCCTTTGCAATACCTGCTAAACATTTTTATTTGGCGTTATCATTGCCCTAGCTAAATTCTCATACTATGACATTTGATTCACTCTTGGATAGGTAATTAAGCACTCATTAATGACAATTGGGGAAACCAATAAATTATTTGGAGCTATCCTCTAATATTATGAAATGAAATCAGTTTGTATCCAATACTAGACTCTGATTGGTAGCCAAAGTTGATTAGTATAGTTTAATAACAATAGGCATAAATAATAGTACCTGATGAATAAATGCTAATTAATAGGTATGGTCATATGAATTTTTTACCTTCTAAAATTGTGTCATTAAGAAATGCTATATTTTAAATATCAATATATTTAAACATGTTAAACGTAAAATTCACAAACTATGTTTGATTAGCCTTTGTATACTTGCATCCAGAAAAGAAATATATGTACACCATTTTCTAGACCAAATTTTGATCCAACATTTAAATTTATCAATAAGAATAGACATAAAATTTCCTCCATAAGTTTTCAACATATGTATGACATACCAAAGATATTGACTGATCCAACATTTAAATTTATCAATAAGAATAGACATAAAATTTCCTCCATAAGTTTTCAACATATGTATGACATACCAAAGATATTGACTCACCCAAAAATGGGAAGAGGTTCATGTATCTAAGCTTCATATGTCTTATTATTGTAATTATATTTGCACAAATATATCAATTTATTAGGGAGTTTATTTTTTCCCTCTATTACTCTCCATACTATATTTGTATATTCTAGTAATAAACAATCATTTAATAATGTGGATGGACTATTTAAGGACAATTGCTCATAAATAAGAGTATAAAAGAGCAGGTCCATGTAATATATTTGAAATGAAGAGAAGAATACTAAACTATAAAATTAAGCCACTTCAAGGGTGGAAAAAATTACAATACTTAAAATAAGAACATAATATTTTTTGACAATTCAATATTAAACAATACCTCTTATATATATCCTGATTGGGCTATGGGGGATCCAGAAGCTTAATACTCCTTCCAAAATTTAAATAGA
Organism: Torreya grandis; assembly: GCA_037957365.1. Taxonomy (NCBI): domain Eukaryota; kingdom Viridiplantae; phylum Streptophyta; class Pinopsida; order Cupressales; family Taxaceae; genus Torreya; species Torreya grandis. The sequence goes on along the minus strand of JARHVA010000873.1, from coordinate 2,757,368 downwards.
GAAATTATTGTGACTAAGTAAAAAACTATGCATGCCTTTAGTTTTATACACATATCCAAAGATCCAAAATAGGTTAATTGAATATCATGCCCCCCTTAGAACATGCATTTTACTCAATATTGACCATATGTGGATGATTCTATATGAATGCTTCATCTTCACAAGTCACATATTTCCTAGACAAATTCTTCCCCTTGATAAGATACTTCATGATCACCCTCCTCTGAAGCCTCTTAATGTGTGTTTAGAAAATCACTTTAGGTTACAAAAACACTACATTTATTGTAAATATCACTTTGAATTGGGTTGGAGTTACATTATTAATGTTTTTTTTTTCAATGAAACCTATTTGTGATTCAAATCTAATGCAAACCCTTTGCTAAATTATAATGCAATTTAAATTAGGTTTGCATTACATATAACTTTAAAATTATAAAATAAAAGTGGGAGGGCATTATATGCCCTCCCACTTCATTTTTATTTTCTATATTGACGACAAAGAAAGGAGCTAAAATAACATCCAAGGAAAAGGGACAAGGAGTGAAAATAATAACGAGAGAGAAAAGGCCAAGAAGGAGGAAGAAAGGGACATCAAGAAAAAAAGAGATTGAAAGGGACAGCAATATTTTTGCATATCAACAGATTTTTTGGAGAAAAGTAAGGGGAATCATGTGTCATAATCATATGGAATGAGTGTGAAATGAACCCAAACATGACTAAACAAATAACATGTAGTTTCGTGCATGTTGATGTTCATGTAGGTAACCATGATGGACATCTTAGAAAACCCATCCACTATAGAAAACACAGTCATTCTAGTGTTTTATCGTAGTAATCCAATCATAAAATCCATGTTGATGGATTCCCAAGGCTTGCATGGAACTAGTAGAGGTGTGTAAATTACTAGCTTCCTATTCATAATCTTGGTAATGCAATAAGGAATGCAATACTTGATGTGGAATTCAACATCTATGTGTATGTGCAACCAATAGAAGTGTTTCCAATGTCTTGGTAGTGTTAAATTGTCTAATTGTATTGGTGTAGTGTGTATTTTGGTTGAATCTTTATTGCAATGCACCTTTAGAAACATAGTTTTTTCTAAGCTTGTAGAGAAGCTTATCATACATGTACAATTATTGAACATCTTCACCTTGAATAAGGGAATTATAGGCTTTTGTGAATTCCTTATCTAGTGAGTAGAGATTGACATATTTAACAAAGTTGTGGCTGCATGTGTTTAGCACTAGGATGAGCATGTGTGCCAATAATCAACTAAGGAGATATGTAGCCTTTCTTTCATTTCCATCATTGTGATATATCACTTGATGGAATTATTTCATGTAATTCATCCACTTCATGTGGTGTAAGCACCAAAATTTTGCTTTGTGTATGTGGGAATTGAAGTCATTTATGATGGGAATGAATGACTTTATTCTTACCTAAGATGCATTGGTGTCATTATTTGATGTTTTCATGGTAGTGTACAACTCTTTCTCATTGGTGGAGTACCATAAAATCATGTTTTTGAATGTCTCTAAGTGATAGGTGACGAGATGCCCATGTTGAGTGAGTATTGTGAAGAGTGCAAAGTTAGATGCATCAGTGTGAATCTCAAAAGAGTGAACAATGTTGGGAATTTGTAGAATAATTATTGCGTAGAGATATTGTTTGAGTTATTCAAAAGCATGCTATTATGTAGGTGTCTATTATAATGTTACTTTGGTGTGCATGATTTGATTGAGATAAAATGTTATATGTAAGAAACTAAGAACACACTTATGGTAGAAGTTAACAAGTCCATGAAAACTCCCTAATTTAGTGAGATATGTGGGTTTGACCAATCTTGGATTATTTTAATATTTTCTAGATCTACATGGATAGCTATGCAATCAATGATGTAGCTAGATACTGAATTTGAGTGGTGCCAAATGTATGATAACTAAGTTGCTTGTAGCTTATGTTTGTGCAAAGTGTTTAAAATGTGCGAGATGTGCTCCATATGCTCTTCTCAAGTCTTTCCACATATGAGGATGTCATTAGAGTAGATGATGATGGAGGAGTTGAGGAAGGACCTAAGTTGATCACCCATCAAGTGCATGAAATGTTCTTGACACATTATTTAAGCTAACAGGCATGACCTTCCATTCATATAATCCTTCCAATTCCTCAAATGATATCTTATAAACATCCTGCAAATGGATTGGTGCTTGATGATAGCTTGACTTTAGGTTGATCTCGATGAAGTATTATGCACCCTAAAGAACATCCAAGAGGTCATAAATATGCAGTATCATGTATTGATTCTACATTGTTATCTTGTTGAGTGAATGATAATCAATGCACAAATTCCAAGTTTCATCTTTCTTTGACATGAGGATTATCATGATCCAAAAGGAGAAGAACTAACCCTGATCTTGCCTTGATTAAAAAGATCTTGGATCTAGCACCGAAATTTATCATTCTCTAAAATAGACCTGCAATACATTGAAAAATTTGGACGAAGGGATATATGAACCAAATTGATGTCTTTTTTCCATGAAATGTGTCGAAAAACCCTTTGGATTTGATGTCTTCATAATATTATAGTATCTTATTAAGTTATTATTTCTACGATGGTGTTTATGTAACTTGGCCCATTGCCGACATGTGCTTTTTCTCTTGTGTAGGTGCTTTTGGGTGGATCATGAGTAACACAATCTTCTGTGTGTGTGAGATGAGCTTACAACATTTTTTGATAGAGACCAAAGTGATTTTCATTGTTGGAGGTGATTCCAAGAGGTTAAAAAAGCAATCTTTGACATGAATAGTCTAATGTGCTTTTTCTCCTCCATGTGCTTGGATTTGTATTAGATATTGCATTACCAATAGATTTATATATCCATCCCTTGATGAAGCCAAAATAAAGAGTATGTTTTATGATGCACTTTAAAGGTAAGGCTTAGATGTTGGGTTGTACCTTATGGAATATTATTTTTTTGGATGGGCTATCAACGATGGCAAGGAGAGGCTGACCCTTTACCTAGAAGTTAATATGGAAGAGACACTCTCTTTCCTCAGAGGTGCTATTGGAAAATTCCTTATGATGAGTATACAAACTTGCACAAAATTTGTATATAGATCATGAGGGATGTTTCTTAGGCACATATCATCCTTCCTCTATATGACGAGGTGGACTCTGATAACACTATACTGATGCTTTGTGAGGGAAACTACTTAAAGTGAATGTTATGAATCATGAATATATTACTTAAAGGTCTACATGCCATTGGTCACTAATGGGTCACTAGAGAAACACTGCTTGACCACGTCCTTAGAAATTTGAGTGTGATTATGAGTGGCTCTCAAGATTGTTTAGCCACAGCCATGAAAATATTTGAATTATCTTAAGCACGAACACCCAAACTTGGATTTGACACCACTACTTTATTATTGAAAGCACCCACATTAGCATTTGAACTTGGGCCTTTGGTGACCAAATTGCAATTGGCCTTTCAATTGCCAAAAGTGGTCTACCCATCTTCACCACTTGGTTGAGCACTCTCAACTGCTAATTTTGAAACTGACAACCTGCAAGGTGATTAAGGGACAATCCTTGATTTTATGTTCATAGGATTGGGGGGGTGGAGCACATGTTGGGTAAGTTAATATACAATACTCACTGAACATGGTGAATATCCCCTATTTGGATGTCACTAGTTTATTTAAAGGCTACGAGACCACAAAATCACATCAAATGGAAAAAAAAAAGCAAAGAGTCTCAACATACCCACAACCATGCTTAAAAATAACATGCTTAGAGTAAGCAAAGCGAAATAAGAAACCCTTGATCATATTTTGTATAATGAGCAAATAAATCTCATACGAGGACCATAAAAAGTGCAGCCATGTTTTAAACATACTTTTAGAGGAAATTCCCCTGAAAAAAATCCTTATTAAAGTAAATTGTTCTAAATATTTAGAATTATTATTGAACTCATGAATTAGAAAAATGACATTAGGAGGAGATCCATAGTCATTGCCTTGGGTAATGCTTTTGGAATGAACTTTTGATGTTTTTTAGCCAACAATGTCATCTCCAATGACTTTAGCTTTGACAATGTCATCTTCAATGACTTTAACCCCAACAATGTCAACTTCAACACTTAGAATGTCATAAAAAAAAAATCGGATCATAAAAATACAAACACTAAATAATGACGACAAAGAATTAACCATAATATAATGCTTAACCCAATTCGATACTAGAATTATACATTTTCAATGGTTGAAGTTACCTCCCCTATGATAAAAGGTGTATACTTCAATTGCCATACAAACTTAAAGTGATGATATTTATCTATGTGAAAATCAATATTAAAATTATGCGTTTTCAATGATTGAAATTGCTTCTCCATAATTAAAGGTGCATACTTCAATTGCCATACAAACTTAAAATGATGATATCTATGTATATGAAAGTCAACTTCATGCGTATGAAACTTTAAGCTGGTATTTTCAAAATTTTCATTTTCCTTGTAACCCTAATTACCATATAAAGTGGGTGGTGGGGGGGGGGGGGGGTGTCTTGTTTATAAGAGTCATAGTCACTTTTATTAAAGCAAATGAGTGCTTTCGGTGAGAATAGGGTTTGATTGTGAAGGTCAAGGAAAGAAGGGGGAAGTGGTCCTTCCTCATGTGCAACAAAGAAGGATATTTTCCTCTATTAGAAAATAAAATCTGCCACTCCGTGTCATGAGATGGGGACTTGAAGGGCCCGTTAAGACCGTTAGGATTTGTGTGCGAGTCTAATGAATGAATGAATGAATGAATGAATGATGAAAGGTTAGGTTAGGCTTCAGAACCACAACCAAAATTAGTGGCTTTTCCTCGCCCACAGGGTCCTACCATTTCACATGTTATTATTCTACTTTATTAATTTCAACAATTTCCTTTTCTTGGTTTTTTTTTTCTTAAAATGTTGGTATGCCGAATCTTCATTTCTTAAGGAAGAGGTTGATGTCGCACCTTGTCATACACGATACGGAATGAGAGGACATTTATTTCACAATAAGGTACCTCCACCGTCTATTCTTTCTCCCCACTCACATATGTGCTCTTAGAGGGTACATTATTTCGATAAATAAATTATTATTATTTTTTGATTGAAATTTTGTTTTTAATATGGATTGGATATAGATAATGTTTCTTTTACGAGGTAGTTTCATTATGTATATTTTAAGCACATTTACATAGGTGTATTGATTATCGATGGTCTCTTTAGTATGAATTCATAAGAATGTCTTATGTATATTACTTTGATAAATAAGTTATTATTTTTTTGATTGAAACCTTGTTTTGTAATTGAAATTTTATTTTTTATGCAGATTAGGTGTACATAATATTTCTTCGGTTTTGAAGGGTATCTATTTTACCAAATACGCCTAAAGTACAATCTTGGCCTCATCCCTTTTTGATATCTCCCAATATTTGTATATTAGTAGATGGTTATGTAACATCTTTGAGAGTATCATTTTCACTATTGGACTACAACCCATTTAATAAAAGTTATTATTTTGAAAAAGAGTTATAGAAAAGAATCTTATTTTCTCTTGACCCACTAATTACATTTTTAAAATAAAAATTAATAAAAAGAATTCAAAATTTGTAGTAGATAAGATTTTTTTGAAAAGTAATAACAGTTGGAACTTTTATGAATATTATGTGTTATGTTTGATTTATGAATGATATCTATTAGCTAAAGTAATACTTAATTTAATTTATGAATGGTACATGTAAAATATGATATATAAATGGTATTTATTAATACATACATTTCATTATATAGTTTTATGTTAATAATATATGGTAGAGGTTTTAACTTTTTTCAATTATGCATTGTTAACGAATACTTGGCAACGAAAAGGACACATGGATGGTGTGGAGGGAGTTCGTCATGAAAAGATAGAAAGTCTTTATTGACACATTTGTTAGAAGTACTTATGCAATTATTAATATAAAAATTTAACATGTTAAAAATAATTTAAAATTTAAAATAAAAGAGTTAATAGATAATAAACTATAAAGTGATTATTATTAAAAATACATGAATAAAAACATAGTTTGGTAGTAAATTCTCATAGAAGTATTATTTAAAGATACGAGTAAAATCCTATAAAAATCAATTATATAATCTAATCCTTTTTGAATATTTGACAAGAAATGCAATTTTTCTTTTGATCCCATATTAATTGCACATTGCAAAACCGAGTCAAAGGATGTGATATTAAGTCACTATTATGTTATTTTTTCACATTTTCACAATCAAAAAATAAATTTGTCAATCAACCGTACTTACCATGTAAAATTTTGATGACAATTATTTTATCAACATTATCCTCGTTAATCTTACCATTTATAAATTTAAACAAATTCCTTTCTTTACATTGTTACGTCAAATCTTCTCTTCTTAAGGAAGAAGTTGATATTACATCTTGTCATATAACCTACAATAAAAAATGAAAACATTTTCAAAATGATAACTTCATTGTGTATGCTTTATCCTTGATATGCCCAAAATATCTACACTACAAATATTAATATTGATTACCAATGGTTTCTTTAGGTTCTATAGGACTCATAAAATGTTATGTGTGTATTACCTTGGCAAAAGTTTTTTAAAAAAGAGTTATAACAAAAATCTTATTTTATCTTCATTAGACCGTATTAAGTCTTAATAGCTACAATTTTTCAAAATAGAAATTAATAGAAAGAGATTGGAGTTTTCAATATACAAGAAAATTTTCTTTGAGTAATAATAATTGGAACATTTATGAGTGTTATGTGTTAAATATAATTTATGAATGGTATTTATTAGTTGAAATAATGTTTATTTTAATTTATGAATGTTACGAGTTAAATTTGATTTATAAATGATATTTATTGATAAATAAATTATTATTTTATTGATTGAAACTTTGTTTTTAATCCAGATTAAGTCTATATAATATTTCTTCGATTTTGAAGGGTATCTATTTTACCAAATACGCTTAAAGTACAACCTTGGCTTCATCCTTTTTTGATATCTCCCAATATTTGTATCTTAGTGGATAGTTACGTAACACCTTTGACACTATCATTTTCACCATTAAACTACAACCCATTTAAGAAAATTTATTATTTTGGAAAAGAGTTAAAAAAAAAGAATCTTATTTTCTCTTGACCCAATAATTACATTTTTAAAATAGAAATTAATAAAAAGAATTCAAATTTTTTAGTAGATAAGATTTTTTTTAAAGTAATAATAGTTGGAACTTTTATGAATATTATGTGTTATGTTTGATTTATGAATGATATCTATTAGTTGGAGTAATATTTAATTTAATTTATGAATGTTACATGTAAAATATGATATATAAATGGTATTTATTAACACAGACATTTCATTATATAGTTTTATGTTAATAATACATGGTAGAGGTTTTAACTTTTTCCAATTATGCATTGTTAATGAGTATTTGGCAATGAAAAAGACACATGGATGGTGTGGAGGGAGTTCATCATGGAAAGATAAAAAGTCTTTATTGACACATTTGTTAGAAGTAATTATACAATTATTAATATAAAAAATTAACATGTTAAAATTAATTTAAAATTTAAAATGAAAGAGTTAACAGATAATAAACTATAACGTGATTATTATCAAAAATGCATGAATAAAAATATAGTTTGGTAGTAAATTCTCATAGAAATATTATTTAAAGATACGAGTAAAATCTTATAAAAATCAATTATATAATCTAATTCTTCTTGAATATTTGACAAAAAATATAATTTTTCTTTTGATCCCATATTAATTGCACATTGCAAAACCCAGCCAAAGGATGTGATATTAAGTCACTATTATGTTATATTTATTTTTCATATTTTCACAATCAAAAAATAAAATTGTCTATCAACCGTACTTACCATGTAAAATTTTGATGACAATTATTTTATCAACATTACCCTCGTTAATCTTACCATTTATAAATTTAAACAAATTCCTTTCTTTACATTATTACGTCAAATATTCTCTTCTTAAAGAAGAGGTTGATGTTGCATCTTGTCATATAGCCTACAATAAAAATTAAAGACATTTTCAAAATGATAACTTTATTATGTATGGTTATGTAACACCTTTGACACTATCATTTTCACCATTGGCCTACAACCCATTTAATAAAAGTTATTATTTTGAAAAAGAGTTATAAAAAAGAATTTTATTTTCTCTTGACCCAATAATTACATTTTTAAGATAGAAATTAATAAAAAGAATTCAAAATTTGCAGTAGATAAGATTTTTTTAAAAGTAATAATAGTTGGAACTTTTATGAATATTATGTGTTATGTTTGATTTATCAATGATATGTATTAGTTGGAGTAATATTTACTTTAATTTATGAATGCTACATGTAAAATATGATATATAATTGGTATTTATTAACATAGACATGTCATTATATAGTTTTATGTTAATAATACATGGTAGAGGTTTTAAATTTTTTCAATTATGCATTGTTAACGAGTATTTGGCAACGAAAAGGACACATGTATGGTGTGGAGGGAGTTTATCATGAAAAGATAGAAAGTCTTTATTGACACATTTGCTGGAATTAATTATGCAATTATTAATGTAAAAATTTAACATGTTAAAAATAATTTAAAATTTAAAATGAAAGAGTTAACAGATAATGAACTATAAAGTGAATATTATTAAAAATACATGAATAAAAACATAGTTTGGTAGTAAATTCTCATAGAAGTATTATTTAAAGATACGAGTAAAATCCTATAAAAATCAATTATATAATCTAATCCTTCTTGAATATTTGACAAGAAATACAATTTTTCTTTTGATCCCATATTAATTTCACATTGCAAAACCCAGTCAAAAGATGTGATATTAAGTCATTATTATGTTATTTTTATTTTTCACATTTTCACAATCAAAAAATAAATTTGTCGATCAACCGTACTTACCATGTAAAATTTTGATGACAATTATTTAATCAACATTACCCTCGTTAATCTTACCATTTATAAATTTAAACAAATTCCTTTCTTTACATTGTTACGTCAAATCTTCTCTTCTGAAAGAAGAAATTAATGTTGCATCTTGTCATGTAGCCTACAATAAAAATTGAATATATTTTCAAAATGATAACTTCATTATGTATGGTTATGTAACACCTTTGACACTATCATTTTCACCATTGGCCTACAACCCATTTAATAAAAGTTATTATTTTGAAAAAGAGTTATAAAAAAGAATTTTATTTTCTCTTGACCCAATAATTACTAAAACTAAAAAAGGGGTAAAATTTTATTAAAAAAGCCCGAAAGTGGGAAAATTACAAAGCCAAATCCTGCTCAACAAGTTGAGCCAACTTACAAGAAAAATTAGGGGGCAACATCGCTTGATTGTGAATATGCCAATTAGGACCATGCTCAGAGGCCCATTTGGCCAGAACATCCGCAACTCCATTCCATTGCCGGGGAATGTGCTTAAAAGAAACTGAATCCAAGGAAGAACTTAACTGAAGAATTTGCTGGCCAACTACAGCCAGCTGCCAATCCACGTTATCAAACACCCTCTTACTCAACAGGTTAACCACCACCTGTGAGTCCGATTCACAACTAATGTTACTCCATCCCTGTTGACAACAAATTTGCATAGCCTCCAATATAGCCATGGCCTCCATAAGATTATTAGTGTGTAGGCCCATATGAATAGAAAAAATGAAACAAACAGCTCTAGCACTGTCCCTTCCAACGCCCCCTATCCAGCTTCACTTGGGTTCCCCCTAGAGGACCCATCGATATTAACCTTGATAATTCTGCTCTCAGGGGGTGTCCAATGACCAGCGCGATTGACAGGTCGCACCTGATGTCTAGCTCCTTGCGTGGCATGCGTGGGAGGAAAGGGAGCAGCTGTGGTAGGTAGAATAGGGGAAAATTTATCCAAGATCACAGCATCCTTAGGACACAGGTCCCCCATGCTACCACATTTATCCTGAAGGGTCTCTTAGAGCATAGATAGGATTTTCACCCACACAGACCTGAGCTCCATGTTGACATTTTGGAAGATTCTCCTATTCCTTTCAATCCATAAATTCCAAAGAATAAAGGTAGGGCCAATACTCTAGGCAATCTGCAAGATAGAGGCCTTAGAGGGAGGGCGTCCCAGGCGCTCCCAAAAGTCAACCAAGGAAGAGGCATGCCAACATGGGCAGCCCCACATCGCCCACATCTTGTCCTAATCAACCTTTTAACTTGACGTGGCCTTAGCCTAGTCACCTCATCACCCATCTAGTCTAACCCATCTTATCTTATCCTAGTTGGGCCTTTAAGTCATGCTTGGGTCCTAATCCATCATCATCCTTATCCTTAATAACCTTATTCATAACCTATATATACTATCCCTTATCCCATTATCATTCATCACATAATCTTATCCCATCCTATCCTAAGAAAACCAGTCTAAAGTTTTGAGCTAGTCTTCTCCATTGCTATCATCCCATCATCCTCATCCACTATTTCTCATCATACAGTCATATCTCATACCTAGTCGATATCATACTATCATCTTGTAACTTTGTTAGTATCAATCTAGAAAACCCATTGTCATCAATTTAGTCTAATCATCTTTGCCTACTCCTAACTAGTAACCATCTAATCATCGTCTTTCTAGGTTTGGAACATAGGCACCCATCAAACCCCTAATCCATTTTACTATCTTGACACCTATGAATTATGGATAGGTCATTATCACCTATTATAATATAAATCTAAAATCTAATCCTAGTATTTAATCCATTAGTCCATCATCACTTAATCATACTAGCTAGGTTCTTTCAACCTATTTTATTAAAGAAACCCATCCAATCCTTAATCTACCTCCATCATCCATCACTCCTCAACCATCACCATGAAGATAGACCCCATGTTCATAGACAAATATATATCTTCCCATAAGGATGAGATCCTCTTGAAGTTTCTTATGATGGGTATTCCACTCCCTGAAGGTGTTGATCCCTTTCAACTCATTGCACCTCCTGTATAAGCCCCTTAATGTGAGTATCATACCAATCCTCCATCTGCTAGTCATAAGCCATCAATTTAGTCTAATAATCTTTGCCTACTCCTAAATAGTAACCATCTAATCATTGTCTTTCTAGGTTTGGAACTTAGGCACCCATCAAACCCCTAATCCCTTTTGCTATCTTGACACCTATGAATTATGGATAGGTCATTATCACCTATTATAATATTAATTTGAAAGCTAATCCTAGTATTTAATCTATTAGTCCATCATCACCTAATCATAGTAGCTAGGTTATTTTGACCTATTTTGTTCAAGAAACCCATCCAATCCTTATCCTACCTCCATCATCCATCACTCCTCAACCATTGCCATGAAGATAGACCCAATGTTAATAAACCAATATATAGCTACCCATAAGGATGATATCCTCTTAAAGTTTCTTATGATGGGTGTTCCACTCCCTGAAGGTGTTGATCCCTTTCAACTCATTGCACCTCTTATCCACGCCCCTTAATGTGAGTCTCATACCAATCCTCTATCTGCTAGTCATAAACCATTATATACCCATTCCCATACTATCAAAGGGAATCCAATCTTGGCCATGTTGACTCCTTCCACCCCCTCAACTCAAAAATCATCTAAAAGCAAATCTAATGCTTCCACATCTAATTCACATAGATAAGTGGGTTCTTATACTCCCATTCATATCTCCTTGGAAGCCCTTTTTAAACAACTAGTCACCACCAAAATGATGGTCTGTCCACCTATCTGACATCTTGATCCCTGTAAGCCTAAGCCCTCATGGTATAAAGATAATCAATACTATGTATATCATCTAACCTAGGGGCATACCATTAATTGATGTTGACCTTTTCAGGATTATGTCCAAGACCTCATTGATCGCGGTGATATAGTAATTGAAGATGACCTAGATGCATCCACATCCTTGGGTAAAAAATAAAAGGAATGTCAAGATTCTATTCTCGATCATGATAAATACCTTCCCTTTCTAAGATAAGGTTAATACTCCACACCCATCTTACATGATCTCCCCATCTTCGACAAATCCTACATTAAAGCTAAGTCTACTTCCCATGGCCTAGTCCTCCCATATCTCATGAACCCTCTCACCCATCACATCAAATACCCCTTGTTGAGAGGTCAATCATGGATAATCACTCTCCTACTAGTATAATTGAATCTTTTACACTAAATCCAACATAAGTATTATCATCATCAGGATCATGTTCAATGCCAAGATCCAAAACATCATCCTTCATCGATGTTTATAATTCCTATCAACTTGAGAATGCTTTTAATCCAAGTACCTCTAATCCATCACCAAGCATACCTTTGGATCCCAATTAGGGTGATGAAGTCATAACATAATTCTTATAAGCTTTATCTATCAAAGATTATCAAAGTGAATCTGATCCTCCTTTAGATGTGTACACTACAACTAGTCCTCATGATCCTTTTGCTGATCTTGAGGACATTTTTTGGATGTAAAAATTAGGTCTCATAAGAACTCTTATGAATATTATGTTATCCAACCACCACTCATTGACCTCATCATGATCTCACTACCACCTTCATACATCATGGACCCTTTAGTCCCCATCACTGATCACTTAATCACCTCCCTCCATAAGGACCAAAATGAACATATATTATTGGAGACTTCCTCAAGTAATATAATGTGTGCCAAAAGTACAAAGGTCCAAGACCACATTCCAAAAGTCATAAATCATAATCAAGTCATCCTTGATCTAATAAATCAAAATAAATAAGATTAAAATAATCAATCGAGTCTAAATATGTCTTCCCCTAGTGAAGCCTAATATCAAGAACTAAAAGAATGTTAAAGTCAAAATCATTATTTATCAAGTCAAAAATCAATCTCCCCCAAGCGAAGCCTAAAATTAGGCACTAGAGGGGAGTCAAAATCTAAATAATATCAAAAACATAACCAATCATCCATCAAGTGATCATATCAAAGATGAATCACAAAGTTAAAGTGTCTTAGATCTCCTGTAGTCTTTTGTCAACTGGCACCAATCAAATAAAGAATGTCTAACATCTCCAATGATGTATGTGACTATTAGTACTAATCCTTCATCACCCATCACACCCTCCTATCATTATCCTATCATCCATTCAATTCATATACATCACCATCAAGTTATAATCGCATCCATACCTCTCATCACCTTCTTGAGCAACATTATCTCTCCTAGGGGAGATGAAGATACTTGGTTTAGATATTTGGAGGGGTCACCATAAACAATCACTAAAGGCCACATTGACATCCAGGCATCTAACATCCATCACAGAATAGGTGTTTGCTAAAAATTCATCTAGTTTTATCATTACTACATATTGAACCCATATCTAATGAATTGAGATGCCTAAGAGTAAAAAAAAAGAATAAAGAAAAAAATCATTCATCTAGTGGTGAAAACCAGTCTTCTGGTACCTTGGGTAAGTTCCATGTTGAAAACCAATTTTCAACATCATGGTAGAATAATCAATTATTTGCATTAAACCATAACACTTGGGGGAAAATCCATTCATTCCCTATCCTTTTTCAATCCCATTCATCTATCCATATTGGTTTCATCTCCTATCCACCTTGTCTATCTCACCCATCTTATCTCTTGTCCATCACCTCCATCCATTTCATCATTTTCCATCATATCATGCATCTTAGCTCTCCTTGCATCCCTTGTCTTAATCTTCATAAATAAGTTAATGGTGTCTTGAGAACTATTCTTGAACCATATTGGCATATCCTCCAATGGACACTTAGGTAACTAAACATCTGGTTCCTTCATGATGTGGTCATTATCAATCCCTAATCTCTTCTTCCTTCATCTTTATCCTATTTTCTACATCACCCTCATCCTTTTTGTCATCCCATCCATCATTCCATCCATCCTCATCCTAGTTTATTAGATTAGTATTCCCTTTATTAGTAACCCCCATTTATATAGTGTACATACATATTCCAAAAAATCCCTAAAAATTGAAATATTCTCAAAAACCCTAAAAATCATAAAATTTACAAAATCCAAAAATAGTCCATCGTGTCTTATATTATACCCCATCCCCTAGTTGCATCCATCTCCATCCATTTCATATCTTCCCATATTTGGATCCCACATTTAGTCTTGGAACCAAATTAGAGTGGTCACCCATCCCTTCATATCTACATCATCCTCTTAACAAGGCATTATCAACACACATATCCTTTTCAAAGAATTTAATTAGGTACCCATAACTTCTTATCAGTTGAATTTTCATATCTAGCACCCATAAACTCACTTCTTTGCTAGTATGAAAGGTAATTGATCCCATCACCTTCCTTATAATTGCCTCTTCATACATAACACCCATCAAATCATATCTTTACTAGTATGGAGGGTATTTGATCCCATCCTTATCTCCTCTTCTTGATAGATTAGAATCTTGTAAGGCCTTATATGTTGGTAATCATTGGTCATCACTTTTATAAATCACCTTCCTTGGCCACTTTTCAATTCAATTTCAAGACAAAATATGTATTCAAAGACCTTTTCCTATCCTCCATACTTCTATCCTCAACTAGGGGTAACATTTTATCCTAATCCTAATCATGATCACCCTATCCAAATACAAGTCCACCCTAAGTCCAAAATCACATCATGATCATCCAACCCATCACCTATTCACTCATCCCATCATTAGGCAAGACATTATGACATTGCATGTAGATACTTCTGTGTGTAGCTTGTCTGTTGTTTGACTTGTTTGTATGTATTTTATCATGTATATATCTTGTTTTTCTTATGTTTTCTTTGCATCGTGTCTATTTTTGTCTATAGAGAAATGAATAAGGATGCTATGAGGTCACCAAAGCCATAATAATGCTAATAAGTGCCCTCGATGATGTAGAGTTCACTATTTTCCCATTCACATTGGCACAACATCCTCTTGGTCATACTTATATCATGGGGCATAATTCCAACAACTATATTTACTGGATTGCTTAGACTATGATGAGTCTTATGGCATTTTGGTTGGATTGATCACCCACACCCTCATCCTTTATCTAATCGTCTCATCATCCTCATCACTAATTTAACCCTCTTGACCCATTCAACTAACATACAACTTTTTATCCTCATCTCATCATCTAAACCATATCCTCTAATAACTAACATCATACTCTAATCACTAATCATCGTTATCATCATCATATTTTAGTCAGAACTACATCAGCTTGAAGTCTTTTTAGATTATATAGGCAACACTTGGTCACTTTTTTGTGCCCAAAGATAACTCAGCCACTATATCCCCTTTCTCCATAATTCATCATCACATCTATTCTAGATCATTGCTTTGATGCAATGAAGTCCAATTCTTATCCCTTGTCTTTTGGTTGTTCAACCCTATCATTTATTTTATATCCTCACCTAAATCATATGATCAATATAACCTTGAGCTACACCCATCATCAATCTTATTAAGTCCTTGTCTTATCTTGGCCAATATCTCTCCCTTGCATGCATCCTTACTTGGGATATGTCCAAAGCTTACGCATTTTTAATCCTATCATCATCATGTTATAATTAATTTCCCATTAGGATGTGTCGATAAGTGTGACAAAGTCATCTCTACTCCCTATGCATGTGTCCTTACCAGGGGCATCATCATCAATTGGTAGCTAATTGCTTGAGCCAAATAATCTATCTCACATTTAGAATCCCATCCCCTCATCTATTCATCGCATCCCACCCCTCATTTCTTCTTATGAGTGACCATCTGTCTCATTCTTCCCTATATGTTTTCTCAAGGGGACATCATATCCACTAATGTCATATTTACTAACCCATATCTATGAAATGGTTTTTATTGGAAAGACCATTAATTATTCCATTAAATCATAATGCCATTTTAGAGGGGAAAAATATGTGAATTTAAATTCTCATGCTTCATTAATTGTTGTAATATTCTTATTAATCGACACTAATTTCACTTATCTAATTTATTCCCTTTCATAAATGCTAATTTATCCCCTTCCTAGTTATTTATCTAATATCCCCCTTTATTATTCTTCATTTACTAACCTTAGTCCTAATACAATTCTTCAATTAATTTATTTAAATACCCATTATCCCATCCTAATCCTACTTATCTATTATTTAGAAATTTTAAATTCCCATGACCCACCTACCCACCTATACTAGCCTACTCCTAAGCTTTCCTAGAATCCTACTCCCCTAGTCCTGACCTAATCACATTCTAATGCCACCTACCACTCACCTAACCACCATCTAATCATCATTAGTCTTAAGAAGGATTCTAGAACCCTCCAAATTTAGAACCTTATCTATTCTCACCCCTCCTCTCTAGAAGCCTCTAAATTTAGAGGCTTTCAATGAATGTTAAATTCCTTAGATAATTCCCATCCCTTGATCCCCTCAAACCAAATTCAAATCTCCATCATAGATATTTCCCTCCTCTTTCTATTTAAATAACTCACTTTATCCATAGAAGGCCATCTTGAAAACTAGAATCCTCATGCTATCTTAATGTCAAATCAATCCATCATCAAGCATCCTTGATCACGTAACATCATGTCCAATTTTTGAGTCAAAGGTAATCCTAATCATATTGTTTTAATCTATTTAATCATGGTTTGGAGCACTTATCTTTAGGATTGTAATGCTTATTTGAATTTGTGAATTCATCTATTGCATTAGGTTTTAATGGTTCTAAAATTTAAATAGGTAGTTTGTTATTTTGAGTTTTTTAAATTACATGTTTATGGTGATTTAATCCACAACCTCAAAATTCATGCTACAAAATCACATCAAAACTACATCTTCATCATCATTCTCTCATCAGAAATACATTGATCAAAGGTCTTTTTAGACTATGTAGGCAATACTTGGCCACTTTTCAGTGTCCAAGGATAGTTTGACCACTATCTCTTCTATCACTCCCTTGCATGTGTCCTTACTAGGGGACTCATCATTAATCACATTAGGGCTCATTGATTTGATAAAATAAAGTCCAATTATTTTCCTTTAATCATATTAATTCTTCAATATTGATTGATTTAACTTTGAGCTACACCCATCATTAAATTTATCTAATTAGTCTTATCCTGACCTCTGGTTCTCCTTTACATGCATCTTTTATGGGGATACATATAAATCTTGTGGCCTTTTAATCTAATAATTATTATGTTAAAGTTGATTCCCCTTTGGGATGTGTCAGCAACCATGATGCCCATCATCTCTACTCCCTATGCATGTGTCTTTGTTAGGGGCATCATAGATCTATAGGTCACTACTCAAGTCAAATTTTACTTCTTCATCTATCTCAAATCTACCATCCCATCCCCTTATCTATCCATCATATCCCACCCCTCACTTCTTATTTTGAGTGGCCATTCATCTCATTCTTCTTCACATGTCCCCATGAGGGGGCATCATATCCCTTAATATAATCTACTAACAATCATACATGACATAGATTTTCTTTGAAAGACCATTACTCACACTTCGCTCCACTTGTAATTCCCTTTCAAAAGAGAAAAATGTATGAATCTAAATTCTCTCATTTCATTCAATGTCATTAATATTATTAATAATCAACACTAATTCCACTTATTTAATTTATTTTTAATTAATTCCATCCTAATATCCCCCCTTCATAATCATTTATCTAACACTCCCATCCAGTCTCATTTATTTACTAACCTTATTTTATCCCACTTCTTCATTAATTCTCCTAAATGCCCATTATCCTATCCTAATCCCACTTATCTATTATTTGAGAATTTTAAATTCTCAAAGCCCACCTACTAGCCTATGCCTAGACTTTCCTACACCCTTAGTCCCTAATCCCCACCTAATCCTCATATAATCCTAATTAATCCGTAAGAAGGATTCTAAAATCCTCCAAATCTATAACCTTCTCTATCCTCATCCCTCCTCTCTAGAATCCCCTAAATCTAGAGGCTTTTAAGGAATTTTAAATTCTTTAAATAATCTTCAACCCTTGATCTCCTTCCCCCAACTTCAAATCTCCACCATAGATCTTTCACTCCTCTTTCTATTTAAACCACTCCTCTCCTCCATTAGAGATAACAAAAATTCTCATGCTATCTCCATGCCAAACCAATCCATCATCAAGCATCCTTAATCAAGTAACATCATGCCAAATTTTTGAGTCTAAGGTAATCAATCCAATCTCTTTGTCTTTTATTCTATTTAATCATAGTGCAGAGCATTTAAATTTAAGATCATAGTTCTAGTTTTGAAATGTGTTTATCCATTTGTATTTTGGTCTTAATGGCTCTATCACTTTACTTAATGGTTTGATGTTTGAGTGACTAAATTGCATAGTTTAATCAAATAGCTCAAATTTTAGGTTAAAAACTGAGGCACTCATCATGATGCACTACTATATGATATATAAGTCTAAACACTTTTACAATTTATTATACTCATAATAGGTACTACTCACTAGTTTCATTATTGTATGCATATATATATATATATATATATAACAACAATCTATCATGCTATTCCTAAAGCATCAAATAACCCATAGTCAAGTTATACCATAAAAATTAATTTAAATAACTTAATTATATTTCTAGAGACTATTTTCATATGATTATAGTTTCAGTCCCTTAGACACCTTATGACTCAATATAATCATCCATTTAGCTATAAGCTTAGGTATATGACCCAATACACCTATATATGTAATATTTTCATATGATTGCTTAAGTACATGAATAAATATGTTTCCTATATATATTAATAACTGTACAACCTAATATGTTCCATAAATAATAACACAAATGATATACAAATACTATGTCAATGGTCAACTATATTTATAAGTCAAGAGCTCCATATGATCTTAACAAATGTTATACTTTCCTGTTCATAAAATTTATTGATGATCTTTATAAGATAAGGGATAAAATAATATAATAATCCATAATTTTTATCCCTACCAAAATATATTTTTAAAT
Organism: Torreya grandis; assembly: GCA_037957365.1. Taxonomy (NCBI): domain Eukaryota; kingdom Viridiplantae; phylum Streptophyta; class Pinopsida; order Cupressales; family Taxaceae; genus Torreya; species Torreya grandis. The sequence goes on along the minus strand of JARHVA010000873.1, from coordinate 2,738,268 downwards.
ATACAACACCCTATGATAACCCATATTATCATAGTTTAGTGTTCTTAAGCATAACTACTAATTACCACAATCCAATAGTACAAAACAATGGAAACATAATTTTTTAAAAAACCAACTAGTTATATTTTAATAGTCAAATTTTCATAAAAGTAACTATACTTGTATGAACATGATTCTATCTTAAAATACAAGGTTAGGAGTCTATATTTATGTTGACACAATTTTTCAACTCTTGGGTCCCGTGACCAATTGTTTTATATCTATCCACAAAAATGTAGAGACATACAACCCAATACCCCCAATATATGTTATATTTTTCTAATAATTCCTAAATACTTAGACAAAATCTTGTCTTTATATACAAATAATCTCTACAATATGTAGACACTTAAAACTGACCACTAATGGCCTTTAACACAACTTCAGATTGATTCTTGCCAACAATTATAAATTAAGCCTAAGAATCATTGAACATCCCAAATTTACTTGTGCATCATTTTTAAAATCTCAAAATCACATTGAGACATCTCTAATTGGTTTATCATACTATAAGTAACAAAAACTTCTCACAGATTCATCTCTAATCAACCTATGACATCATAACATACAATTTAGCCTATATACCTATTAAGTGGGGTAAGTGCATAGATAAAATCAAATATTGAAAGAGCTAAATGGCTAATAAAAATTAATTAACAAGCTAAAAAAAAATTAAATTCCTAGTTGAATTATCCATGTGCAATTAATTAATTACTGAAAAAGGAAATTCAAAAATATGAAATATCCTAACTTTTTATGATTACCTTTTGTGAGTTATCAGGACTTTGAAAATATCTCACCCATGCCTATTCATTACAAATCATTATTTTTTGACACATTTTAACTCTAATGGAGTTAATTAACTCACTTAGGGTAAGTTTGAACCCATTCCATGTTTAAACTACACTTTAACTCATCTTGAGTTGGGGTTAGTTCCTAAGCCTATAAATACAAGCCTTTGCCTCTTTATTTGAAAGCTTGGAAAATTGTAGAGATATAATGCAAGTTTTAGCATAAGACTCATGGAAATAGTTTTATAATGCCAAAATATTGATCCAACCCATCAAGAAAGCATAAGCCATACCAATCAAACCATGGTGTTAAGGAGAGAAGGAACAAAGAAAACTCCATTGCTAAAGACTCTTTGAATACAAACAGAGCAAGCAACGAACAAATAATTTGGATCTCTCAAGGAAGGTAAGGATTATTGTTCTTTGCATTTTAGTTGGGTTTTCAACTATTTTTTGTTCATTAAGCTCCCCCTATGATCTAGGCTTAGAGATGTTAGTATGTTAGTGTGTTGATTTCATTGTTTTGTGAAACTAACACTTGATCTAACCTCATCTCTATTATCAAATTATTATGATCATACAATATACAAATATGATTTAAATATGTAAATATAATTAATATTTTATATGATGTGATATAATTAATATTTTTGATTACCATTAGGCTTTACTAAATGTAGCTAAATATATATCCGACTCCTCAAATACAAGTTATTCTGATTACTCACATGCATAATTTATATTCAATAATATCCTATCAAATTTAGGAAAACTGTCCTTCTATGTAAATCTATGAATATCCACTGATACTCTAAATAAGACATATTGGCATTTATAACCAACTCTATATAACGATAAATCTAATTAAGCACTCAATTTTATTCAAGTAATCAAAATAAATATCTTGGTTCTATACATGTAAATTGTCATTCCTATATAATTACTTGTATTTTATAAATATTCTTCTAAACAAATATTTATAAATATTATAGAGGTATATGAATCACCCAACCTATATTCATTGAGTTCATATAAGATATTATGGGGATGACCACCTTTGTTGAGTTCACATAGCAAAGTGGGAGACAACCTTAGGTACATAGATATCCTTTGAAATTGGAGAAAATGTTTACTTAAAATCCAAAACAAACAACACCTTCTCAATAGGAAAATATACAAAATAATCTCCTGAATATGAACACTCACAATAATAGAGAGGATAAAATAGGTAGCATACAAATGCCAAAATTATTGAGTCATAATTCCTAAGGCTCTTATTTTCCTTTGTAAGTGTACAATATTTTTGCAAGTGTCTGTATTTTTATACTATATAATGTCTGTATATTTTTATACTATATACAAGTATTGTCAAGGGACCACACCCTAACATAAATAAACAACATCAAGTTTAATTCCATAGAACATATGTATAATTATACATATAATTAGGTCCCAAGACATAGTATGGTGATTGACATGTATACTTTATTCTTTAGCACAACACCTATGTTTAGTTTAATGTTACTTGACCCAAATATTCTCAAATATATAACAAAGAGAAAGATATAGTTTTAGTTTATGGAAATTTGATACAAACAAACAAAATTTATAGACAAAGGTTTCATGGATGCATCTTCATGGAGAACCTACAACTTCTTTGACAACCAACACCAACACTGAAATCATGCTTGTGAAAAAGCACTGTTTATAAAGAGGTCGTATTAGTGCTTGATAATCTTTATTAAGAGAAGTTTTGGTATCTTTCACGATGATGCCCAATCTATCAGTTGTTGTTTCTACCACTTTAGATTTCTCACCCATTCTCTTGTCATCCTCTAGCCTAATTGTGTTATTTAATTTGGCTTCTAGTCTTTTCCACCTCCACACTACTCTCTTTCTCTACCATGTTATCCTCCATGCTTTCTTTTCCTCTATGTGTTGTGTCCCACTTTCATTCCTTTCTATTTTATGATTATTCTCCCTTTTCATTTCCTTTTCTAAGTGCATGTGATGTTTTCTTTAAAACTCTCTTTTTGTTTTTCTCTATTTTTATTCCTTTCTATGACTTCCTTTATTTTTAAGAATATATTTCTTTAATTTATTATCCTCTTTTTCTATTTTTTCTCCAAGACATTAATTTTCATATATATATTTTATTTCTAATTACAATAATCAACATATTTTCTAATTAAAATGATGGCTTAATGATATCTTACTCGATCAATAAATTTGAATTTAAATTTAATTATGTAAATCATGCAAAATGAGTTCGATAAAGCCTTTAAACTATGCTATTAAATCATGATGAAATAACTATTTAATTAAAACAAAATTAAAACATATTATACTAACCATTTATTATGCATCTGACATGTGCTAGTTATTGTGGTGTATGCAGGGTTCTAACCAGTTTCTCTATCATCCTCTGACATCTCCATCTACATCATCCTCTCCAATGATGCTCTCCCTCTATCAAGATTTTAGGGATGAGTTCTCTTTCATCAACCTCACAACAAGAAGGTAGTTAGATCATAACATCATGATATACATTCATCATAAAATATAGTTGAAATAACAAATCAACATGTTTGTAACGTAAACATATACACTACAACTAACTCATAGAAATGTAATCATGTAACATATGCAACATATTATTATCCTATAACAACATATATCTCAAATCTTAGCTAATAATGACCAAATCAAATTTGTCAATTATAAATATCCATAGATAATCAAATAGTTTGCTTATCAAAGAATCGATATGTAACATCCTTTCCCCTTAAAGTTAGGAATCATTCTAAATGAATCTTATTCAAATATAATTTTGGAATTAAAAATATTTTTCAACATAAAAATAACATAGTATATATTAATAAATCAAACAAACACATGTGAAATTTTCCTAGAGAATTCATCATAGTTCTCTCAATTAATACTATCCTCAGAGTATTAGTCCCACAAGACTCTACACTATGACATCTCCCTATTACAAAAATAAAATTTATGAGTGTCACTTACTCTGATTGGTTCTATCATGAACACCCCTATGTCTAGAATTGGTAAGACAAGCCTATATGCTATGGGACTAACCACTTTATCACTTTTAAGGGTTCCACATAACATAGTTATAATTTCACTAACTTCCCAAAATCATATGAAATCATCATAAAAGTTAAAACAAATGATCAAAGAGAGTTTTACAAAGCAAAAATGATGTGTATAAGTTAATATTATTGCTACTTCATGTAGTCTCTAATAAGTATGACATGTCAATATTGTCGTTACTCCACATAGCTCCTGACAAGTATGATGATGAATAGAAATTGAAAATACTGCATTTCAAATGTATACAAAATTAATGAATAAATACTAAAATATATACATGTGTATTGCCATATGACTAAATTTGGCAAGTCCATCTGTCAAATCTTGGATTTGATAAGCTCTCTTTGTCAGATCCAAACTTAGTAACTACTGAGTCAATGTGAGACTAAATAAGGTCCACTCCCATATCTTAGTAATCATGTTCTTACTTCACTACTCTTCCCTTAGGTATCCATGACCTAATGATATCCAAATGTGCATAAGGTTCAATGAACCCCAATTCTATACTAACAAATCATAGAAAGCAATAATATATGCTAAATAATTCCAGATGTACCAACATACATACAATAAAAATCATACAATCATTTCGTAATTGTATTAAGTTGTCACTAGCCAAACATAACTAGTATCATCTTCCACAACTTAACTTATTTTGTTATATTTATAGTTAAGAGGAAATAATGTTAAACTATCATAACACATAAAGGCAAGGATCACACTATCCTTAAAACCTTATAAAAGAATAAGCGAGATAAAGTATCCTTTCTTATTCGGCTAGTATACAATAAGTTAAAAGTTTATCTCAACCCTTTTAAACTAACAAGATGTTTCACACATACTATACCCTATTCACTCCTAGTGAAAGGTACATAAATAACTCTTCAAAATAACATGATTTAAGGAAAAAAGAATAATATCAATATAATCAAGGGTAAATCATAACATAATGATTATAATTAACTTATAATTCTTAATATAAAACCAATATAAATTCAAGGTTCATCACTCTACGTGGTTTAAGTTCATAAGTTAGATAAAGTAGTGACTCTAAAAAGTCACAAGTGGAAATTAGAGAACTAACATCTCAATAACAAAACTCTTAAATACATTCACATGGTAAGGATAAAAACACCGTAACCTAAGTTGCCATAATCACTGCTCACATACCAAATTTGTAAGTGTAGATTCCACAAGTAGAAAGGAAATATTACCCACATAGATGCATCAATCCATTTCTACAACTTTTCTATCAACAAGAAGTAAAAAACACTATCCCATGAACTTTAGGGAATATGGTCAAAACATAATTTAGAAACAAGTTTCCATTTAAGGGAACACTAAATCAACATCATGGAAATATGAATCCTCTCGGTAGCTTATACTGATATCAAAGGAGAGTGAGAGTATAACAACTCACCTCCATGATAGATATGATAGAAGACACTTTTTTCCAAGTCCATATAAATAATATGGGGTGCCAACTCATGAGCCATCTCCTAACACATACGAATCCTCAACAAAGACATATACACTTTACAACAATAAAATTCCCACCGTACTAGGTGGTACCAATCTAAAATGGTCTTGTAGGATTTAACACTCCTAAGATTAGTGTATATAAAACAAAAAACTAAAGTACGTATACTTTAGTGTGAACCATAACATGCTTTTTGAACACTCACAACACAAAATACAAATGACAAAGGTGGTTTGATTAACTAGTAAGAATGTAATCATTTTTGAGGTGTTTGATCTAAATGGTCAAAATATGGTAGGAATCTCTTGTTCACAACTCATGAACTATGTTAAGTACTCAACTACCCAACCTCGTATATAACCATCACCATTGAGACACTTGATAAACCAACCTTGTAACAAATCTAAGAGGGTATGAATGCTCTTAGAGTACACATTACATGTACCACACACATTCAAAATTCTGTTTTTTGAAAAACATAAGGATACAAAAATGCTAATGGACTCATTAGGTCATAGAGTTTGAACATAGCTCTGATACCAAATGTAACAACCCCACTAAGAGCTAACAATAAATACGTGATTTTTTTAAAAATTTAAACACATATACAATAAATATATTACACTCTGAGAATCCAAGTAGTGATCATACTAAATAATCCAAGTGTGATAACTATAAATAAACATGTGACATCTAACAGTCACTAATCACTATCAACATATGAAACACATCATAACCAATATAGAAAGTAATTAAAAATGTCAACCATGACTGGTACAATGATACAACCACTACTATTAAAGTAAAATTAAATAAATAATTAAATCTCATCAGATATATGATTCAATAATAAATACAATATAATACAATGTACACATATAAGATACATGGCTCCCTGGAGCACAATTCTCTAGACTCTAGTATCTGTGACACTCTCAAATTTTGATCCAAAACTCAAAAGTTCTAGTTGATAAATATTTAAATAACATAGTAATAATGAATTCTCTGAGAAGAGATGTAGTATTACTCAAGATCGCAATACAATTATATGCTTATCTCTTGGAAGAGATGTCTATTTTCACATTTCGGGTTACCTCTTCATTTATACACATGTTGAAAGCATGGGGAGGATGTGTAAGGTCACCAATCTTGAGGGAGATTAAGTGGTTTGACTTCCAGGATTTAAAAAAATATAGAATTTGAGGAATTACTATTTTTTTAAACCTGCTATTTTTAGAATACACTACTAAAATTGAAATTTGGGGCACTTCCCTTGGGTTTCAAGGATCTAAATTTATTAAAGATATCTGAATTCCATCTCAAAATTTTATCTCATTCTTATCTTTCCAATGGTTCAAATGGCGAGTCAATTGGAGCTACGGTGCAAAAGTTATGGCTCTTGGAAGTTTTGTCATCAATTGGGGTGGAACTGTCACACGAATTATCGCCTGAATTGTTGCCCGGATTAAGTGTCATATCAAAATTAATACTTTTATGGAGAGGGAGAGAATCATCTGAGTGATTTTTAATAGCAACCATGAACCAATGATCCCCCATATTAATCCCATCAGAGAATGTCTCTCCCTTCATGAATGAGTAGATAGTGATGACACGAGAATCTAGAGAGACAAGCTATTACTCATGTGCTATATGATTTATAAAATTAAACATGTGGTGTATCATATAAAACACATTATATTACAAGATATCACACAAACATGTAAATCATACTCATGAAATGAAAATGTCTCACTAAATATTAATTTGGCTAAAGTTTTCAAATAATAAATAATAGTGATTTATAGACCAGTAAAAATTCATACACAACACTTGATCAAATTATCTTCATCTGACATTGTGATGTTAGTAAGCCAGTTATGTCTATTTCACTAATTACTCAACACCATGAATCTGAGATGGGGTTAACATAATATACCCAATAGATTCTTACAAATTACAACCTACTAGCAATCATTTCACACAACATGCTAAGTATAGGAACAATAAAAAACATACATTTATCCCATCAAATGTATGAATGAATCTCACATTAAATCTATCCCATGATAGAAATAATAATCAACACATTCAAATTATACCACCCAAGTGTAATATGAATTAGGCTGCACACTCTATTTTTTCTGTAATCAGACACAATACAATACTTTCTACTAAATGTCATAAAACATGTTATTCCCAAAAATATCTAATATATATGCATCTAGTCCCTCAAATGTATGAATGAATCTAGACATATTAATTACAATTTATACCACTCAGATGTAACATACGTTTAGACTATAATTTATAAATGAAAAAACTCTATGACATCCCATAATATCATAGATCATGGTACATGAGCACACCACTCAATCAGGAATAACCAGTCTCACAAATTTTAAGAATCAAAAGTCTACAATCTTAAATATTGGTCAATCTAGTATAGTTTATACCAATCAGGTATATGTAATGATTAAAATGCATACCAACAATTAGAAGAAACATAAATTATAAGAAATCATCATGATGCACTACTATATGCTATATAAGTTTAAACACTTGTACAATTTAATCTACGCATAATAAGAACCACTCACTAATTTCATTAATGGATGCATATATATAAAAACAATCTATCATGTTATTTCTGAAGCATTAGATAACCTATAACCAAGTTATATGATAAAATTTTATTTAAATATCTTGATTCTATTTCTAGAAACTGATTTCATATGATTATAGTTTTGGTCCCTCAGATACCTTATGACTTAATATAACCATTGATTGAACTATAAGCTTAGACATATGACCCAATACACCTATATATGTAAGATTTTGGCATCCTAAAAAAAAGTAATAGACAAAAACATAACAGTAAATAACGTAGCAGTAAAAACGTAGTATGACAAAAACGTAGTATGATAAAATATCACAAAGACAAAACGTAGAGATGAAAAAATGTAGCAGTATTGGTAATGTCACGAAGATGACAAAACTTTCAACTAAAGGTCCAAAATCATAAAATCACATTTGTCTCTATTATTTTGTTTGTAAATTTGGTGCATTACTTTTACACCATGAAATGTTAACTATTATCACCAAAATAAACTAGACAACAAATAAACAATGTGATAATCACTAAAATGTCTCAATTAGGCTCTTCGTGACATTACCAATACTACTACATTTTTCCTCACTATGTTTTGTCCTCATGATGTTTTTTCATACTACATTTCTACCGCTACATTTTTTATGACTACATTTTTATCCACTGCGTTATCACATAGAGCCAATATTTTCATATGGTTACTTGAGTACATGAATAAATATGTTTTCTATATATAAATAATTGTACAAACTAATATGTACCATAAATAAGCACACAAATGATATAAAAATATTATATCAATGGTCAACTATATTTCTAAGTCAAGAACTCCATATGATCTTAACAAACGTTACACTTTCCTATTCACAAAATATATTGACGATGTTTATAAGTTAAGGGATAAAATAATTTAATACTCATTCATATTTTTTATCCCTACCAAAATATATTTCCAAATATACTACACATTTTGATAACCTATATTATCATAGTCTAGTGTTCTTAAGCATAACTACTAATTACCACAATCTAGTCGTACACATCAATGGAAACATAAACATTTTTCAACTAGCTAGTTATATTTTAATATTAAAAATTTCATAAACTTAACTATACCTGTATGAACATGATTCTATATTAAAATGCAAGGTTAGGTGTCTATATTTGTGTTGACATAGTTTTTCAACTCTTGGGTCCCGTGACCAGTTATTTTATATCCATCCATCAAAACCTAGAGGCATACAACCTAATACCCCCCATATATGTTATATTTTTCTAATAAATCCTAAATATTCAGACATAAATCTTGCCTTTATATAAAAATAAGCTCTAAAATATACAAAAATGGTTTAAAGATGTCAATTATCTTTTACAGATTCTAGTCATATACCTGGTCAATATACCCTTATTGACAACTCGTTACTAAACATATCAATATTCCCATAATATTAAAATTCCAAGAAAAAAAATGTCATATCCTAGTCTTCCCAAGACATTCAACCTCTAGTTTATCATGTATATAGTATCTTTGAATTGTCTACATGGAGTTCATTAATTTTTACATCTATATTTCACTCGTTATGGGTAATAATTAAACTCCATGGTTCATATAGTGTCCAGAGGTTTAATACATTGGTTCAAAAAACTTAATCAATAGTAATATATCATGAGTTACAAAATTGAATGTATTTGTCTTTATTGATATTTGATGTAATTACTATTTTCGATTACCATTAGGCTTTACAAAATATAACTAAATATATATCTAACTCCTCAAATACAAGTTATTCTGATTACTCACATGCATAATTTATATTCAATAATATCCTATCAAATTTAGGAAAACGATCCTTATATGTAAGTCTTTGAATATCCACCGATACTCCAAAGAAGACATATTGGTATTTATAACCAACTCTATATAATTATAAATCCAATTAAGTACTTAGTTTTATTTCAAATAATCAAAATAAGTATCTTAGCTGTATATAGGTAGTTTCTCATTCCTATTTAATTACTTGTATCGTAAAAATATTGTTATAAATCAATATTTATAAATATTACGAAGGCATATGAATAATCCAACCTATATTCATTGAGTTCATATGAGATATCATGGGTATCTTTGCATATGTTGTCACCATCAGACATCAAATATAGCAAAGTGGGAGAAAACCTTAGGTGCATACATATCCTTTGAAATACGATATAATGTTTACTTAAAAGCCAAAATAAACAACACCTTCTCAATAAGAAAATATACAAAATCATTACCTGAATATTATGGAACACTCGTAATAATAGAGAGGATAAAAGAGGTAGCATATAGACACCCAAATTATTGAGTCATAATTCATAAGGCTCTTATTTTCCTTTGTAAGTGTACAATATTTTTGCAAGTGTCTGTAATTTTCTACTATATAGTGTCTATGTATTTTTATACTATTTACAAGTATTGTCAAGGGACCACACCCTAACATCAACAACCAACATCAAGTTTCATGCCATAGACCCTGTGTCCAATTGTAAAAACAAGTAGGTCCCAAGACATGGTATGGTGATTGACAAGTATACTTCGTGCTCTAGCGCAACACCTATGTTTAGTTTAAATGTTACTTGACCCAAAGATTATCAAATATTTAACAAAGATCAAGATCTAGTTTCATTTTATAGAAATTTTAAATAAACTAACTAAATTTATAGACAAAGGTTTCATGGATGTACCTTGACAGAGAACCCACAACTTCTTTTATAGTCAACATCAAGATTGGAATCATGTTAGTGAAAAAGTGCTTCTTATAAAGAGGCCATATTAATTCATGAAAATATTTGTTGAGAGAATTTTTGGTATCTTTCATGATGATGCCCAATCCATCAGTTGCTACTTTTGCCACTTTAGATTTCTCACCCATGCTTCTGTCATCTTCTGGCCTGCCTGTGCTATCATTGAATTCAACTTTTGGTTTCTTCTACTGCCACATTACTCTCTTTCTCGACCATCTTCTCCTTCATGCCACCTTCTCCTCTATGTATTGCATTTAATTTTTATTCCTCTTTATTTCATGATTATTCACCCTTTTTATTTCTTTCTCTAAGAATAGTGTTTTTTTTCTTTAAAACTCTCTTTTTGTTTTCTTTCTTTATGATTTTTCTTTCTTTTTTCTTTTTTTTCTTTTTCTCTATTTTTATTCCTTTTTATGACTTCCTTTATTTTTAAGAATATCTTTATTTGAAATAATTATCCTCTTTTTCTATTTTTTCCTTCAAGACATTAATTCTCATATTTTATTTATTTTTATTTATAATTATAATAATCAATATATTTACTAATTAAAATGATGGTTTAATGATATCTTACTCCATTAGTAAATCCAAATTTAGATGTACTAATGTAAATCATGCAAAATGAGTTCTGTAAAACCTTTAAACTATGATAGAAAATCATGAGCAAATAACTATTTAATGTAGATGACATTAAAACATATTATGCTAACCATTTATTAGTCATCTAACATATGCTAGATATTGTGGTGTGTGTAGAGTTCTATATGGTTTCTCTATCATCCTCCAACATTTCTATTTATGTCACCCTCCCTGATGATGCTCTCCCTCTGTCATGCTTTGAGGGATGAGTTCTCTCGTATCAACCTCACAACAATAAGGTAGTTAGATCATAACATCATGATATATGTTCATCATAAAATATAGCTAAAATAATAAATCAACATGTTTGTATTGTAAATAAAACACTATAGCTAACTCATAAAAATGTAATCATGTAACTTAAGCAACATCCTAATGTACCATAACAACATATATCTCAAAGCTTAGTTAAAAATGACCAAATCAAATTTATCAATTATAAATATCCACAGACAATCAAATAGTTTAATTAGTGAGAAATCAGGATGTAACAGTACTATTTGCACATACTTTGATTTGATTACTCTATTACCCACCATGTTCTCGATCTTATTAAAACACTTAGATTTTTCTATAGTAGTATCCTGAATAGGTGTTGGATTTGGATTGGATGTTTGACCTTGTGATAGATTTTCATAAGGCCTTTGGTAATAAGTGCCTTTACAATTTGCACAAACATCTCAATGATTTCTTCGAATGTGTTGGCACAAATGATTCTCAAATTATGGGCCACCTCAGGGTGTAGATTTCATACAAATATGTTGGCTAACTAATTTTTTAGTAATTTATGTTGAAAATGACCAATTAGTGTTCTTTATCATTGTAGGTATGCTACAAAACTTTATCCATCTCTTTGTCTTGCATTGCATAAGTGAATCACTGCCAACTCACTATCAACTCATGCTCAATGTTATAAGATAAATATTTAACAATTTTTTCTCATAGATTATTTCAATCTATCACAGATCCCTTGGGTAACTTAAGGAGCTAATCTAACGCTTGTCCAACAAAACTGCATGGAAATAAATGTTAAAAAAAAAACTATTGTAGGCTACCTCTTGGTATAACACAAAAAAAACTTGAATGTATTTTCTAGGGTTACATTTGACTTTGTATTTATCAATCTTGGGTGACTCAAAATGAGATAGAAATGGGGCTTGGAAAATGCTTAAGTCAAATAAATAAGGGCATATCTCATCAAACTTATATTTCTTGATTTAGTTTCCTGTTTCAAGCCTTGTGACTATTTATTTCAACGAATTTGACTCTTACATATTTGGTTCATTTGTGGGTGGAATATAATTTTTTTAGGTAGAAATATACATCCCCTGCATAGTCCTATTAGGGATATGAACATTTTCGCCATAATTTTGGTTTTGGTTTACCATTTTATGTAAGTAGGTATGACATTATTGGTTAAAAAGGTTTCACTACAGATTCTTAGCTGCTTGATTTTGATTCCTAGGAATATGTCACTGTGAATTATAAGGAACCTATTAATTTTGGGGTATTTGTTATCAATTCATCAAAGGATGTTTTTCTTATTATTTGTAAGGGAATTTATTATGTTTGGGATGAACTTGATAAAGTGTTTTATAAAACACCCCCAATCTATGAGGAGTCCGTAGTAACTTGCTATTGTGAATGGGAAAGAGTCTCTTGGTATTAAAGAAATTATGCTCTGTATCAAGTGGAACTTGTTGTGAAACATTTTTTTTTATGTTTAGGAGAAGCCATAAGATATGCATTATATGTATGATCGACTAAGGCTTATTAATTTTGTTCTTGCTCCATAAAAGTAGTATTATTGATAGAATTCATAACTAAAGAAGTTGTTAGGTCTATAATGAGTTGGTCAGCATATAGTTGACTAATTTTTTAGATCTTGGTAGTAATATCTTGATAGTTGGGAAGGACTCTACAAGTGGTTTCTTCTTTTTTCTAGTGGAAGTAAGGTTTGATTTCATGACACAAGTAAGAGGTTTCTCTAGTTATTTTTCCTCTACTCGAACGAACATGTGCAATTGTTCCATTAGGAAATTCAGTGGTAAACTAGCTACTGATTCTATCAATTTGAGGATAGATTCATCTTTTTCCTCTATGGGTTGTTGTTAAAAACAACCATATTTAGATCCTACATAAGTGGGGACATTGAAAACATGGAGTGTTCTTCTCTATCATAATAATGTTCTTCCTCGTAACTAGGGCGATAAGAGGCCCCACTATGAGTATACCTTTACATGTTTGAAGATGGTTTTCTACGTTTGCAAAGTGTTTTGAATTTTGGTTTACAAATATTTAAAATATGTTTTTAGACTCTTCGATCAAAAATTTAATACAAGGTAAATTTCGATCAATAATTAGAAAGGAAATGGCATGATGCCACATAATTAAAAGAAGGAAGTCCTGAGAATAATCAACCTTGGTTGGTCAAAATTGGTAGTTAGAAGAGTGTAGAACAACCTTATATATTAAGGTGAAGTTTAGCATAAATAAAACTAAGTTAAAATTATCTTAATTCCATATAAATATAAATAAAACCATTATGGGCCGTGATTAGCAAAATTAGAAGAAGATTTTTTAGATCAAGAAGCTTAGAATGTGAACAAACAAACTTAGGATGCAAATTAACACAAGAAATACTAAGTATAAAACCCAAAACAAATGAGTAGTGAATGAAAAATAATCTAAGTCTAAAATAATAATAGAATGAGAAAAAGTCTAGGCAATGACCTTCAAATGAAATAAAAAATATCACCAAAGTTACTCAAACCAAGCACAAAAGGTGAACCACCCTAGCCCAAGTTGTAGGCAAGACTCCAATGTAGACCAATCACATTTAGGATTAGAACTTAGAAAGGTAAGATTTCAAATTTGGGTTAAAAAGGAATTTTAGATTTGTAAATGATGAATAGTCTAGGCTCAAACGAACAATGTAATGACACTTTTTGGGAATACAAACATAAATGATTTGAGTCACTTTGAAAAAGACTAAAATGTTTTGAATTTGACTAGCATAACACCTCTTTGTTTTAAACATGGTGTATAATAAGTGCTTGATTTTTGGATGCATTTTGGTACACACACACAAGTAGTTTTAAGACTCAAAAAATAATGTAAGTAAACAAGAACAAGAAAAACATCGAAGTGTACATCCTATTTTAAAAACTGAGAAGGTTACTTCGTACCATTAGATTATATCAATATACTCCTTCTTGAGAGGAAATAAATTGATAATCCAAAAATTAAATGCACATAAAAAGAAGGGTTTTTAGGCTCCTTCTCTCAAGAGAGCATGTGGTGACATATAAATTTGGGCTACTCACCCTTCACCAATAGTACTCCATGACAAATGGGGTTTATCTAAAAACTATAATTTTCACATGTTCTAAATGGTATCATATGTGTGATTAACACTAGGTCACAACAAACCATTTGGATCCAAGTTAATTATCTTGTTGTAAAAAGGTATTATCTTTTTTATAGACACTACATCCATCAATTACTCAATGTAGTACGATGTTTATATTAAGCCATTATTTTGAAGGTAGTAGTTACTAACATAGGTAGTTTAACTTATCAAATTATCATACCAATTATTCACCAACTCAATTTGTATACGCTATAGTGGAGAGGGGTTGAAATGATGTCATAAGATGAATTATAGGGTCAATGCTTCCTTAAATAACTTATGGGGAGATGATGAAATCCAACCCATAAGTGAAGAAGCAAGAAATAAAACTATAAAAAGACTTTAGTGGTTAGTTTGGGATCACCCATGTCATTTGGATCTTAGGGAGTGCCTTTGTGACATTCCTTTTATGTTTGGACTAAGTGAAAAAATCAATAAGTGAAGCATTTTTAATCACCTGAGTTCCCTATAAGGGATGAGGGGAGAACATACATGTTAGGATTTGTTTGCACAAATAAAAATCAAGTCAAGGAACTTTGAAACTAGTTTAACCATCAAACGAATGAGAAAAAGGGAAGAATATTAAGAGCCTTAAGCTACCATGATTGTTATTTTTAAGCCAAAATTTAAATTGATTAAAATTTTCCTTTGTTGTTGTAAAAAGTAAACCAATGAAGTGTCTTAAACCTGTAAAATAGAGTGTTAGTAGTCCAACAAGGGTGTATGATTCAAACTAGATTTGTAACTTACTATTTTAACTCTCTGTATTTTTGACATAAGTTGATCTCACCATTATATAGAGAACTCTCATCATTTCATCGGAAGACTTCACTATTTACAGTGCAATTTCACCATTTGATAGGGTGATATCACCATTCCTCAGAGTGATCATGCTAAAAAATTTGTTTCAAGATGATCTCATTGATTATTAAATGACCTCACCATTACATAGGTCAATATCACTAATTTTCAAGTTGATCTCACCATTCTTCAAAAAAAACACATAGAGAATAGAAAAACACAACAGTGGATCTCACTTTTTACGTAAGTGATCTCGTTGTTTCTCAAGGTGGTCTCATCATTCCACAAGGTGATATTACTTATGTTTAGAATGATTTCATCATTTATAGGATGATCTCATTATTTTGTCTAGCATGGAAATTAGAAGAAAAAGAGAGTAAAATAGCCTCAAAAGAGGATCTAAATGCAAAATTATAAGGATAAAATGGTACGTGAGATGCATGATCCCATCAGGTATGCCAAAATGTAGAATAGGATTATGAAATAAGTTATTCTATGTGTTAGTAGAGAAAAAACCAAAATAAGCATAAAGAACTAACATGTTAAGCCTAATCCCTTAAGAGGTGGTGTTAATGAACTCAAAGAACTAATTACAAAAGTAAGATAAGCAATACCTTCTAAGTAGTGACTCTCCTTCAAAAATAGTCAATAAGTGTGCTTATACCTAGATTTGGTGCTTCGAGTCTTCATCAATGGGGTATAGAGTGTGCCTTTATCATCTCTTAGTTCGCTAATGGCTTTGGTTCTTTGATTTGGTTGATTGGAGGAATGAGTGAAGCTTCTCTAGTATGATTTTTGCATAATAACACTACTCAATTTAAGATTGGT
Source organism: Torreya grandis (assembly GCA_037957365.1). Taxonomy (NCBI): domain Eukaryota; kingdom Viridiplantae; phylum Streptophyta; class Pinopsida; order Cupressales; family Taxaceae; genus Torreya; species Torreya grandis. Next base: position 2,721,775 of record JARHVA010000873.1, on the reverse strand, counting down.
TGAAACTATTTTTTCATGATAACATTACATAATTAAATCTTAAAAATTACATCCATGACTCTCTTATAAATAGTTTTTTTTAAAAATGTTTAGAATCAACCGTGACTATCCATCTTGAGATCAATATGTGTGAATATGGATTGATTCAATCTTGGAGGGACAAACAATAAATATGGTTATCAATATGTGGAGGAATAGAGCATTAATAAGGCATGGATAGCCTTAATCTAGATATCTCCCTCCATTAATGCTTTATGGATGACACCCCTATGATGATACCAAAATAAATAATAAATTTACACTAAATAGATATTCAACAACTTTCATGGATTTTTCACTTAAGCTCCTAATTTGGTTTTGATTTTCTTAAGATAATTTAAATATATTGCAATGTATATTTAACACAGATAGATCTAGATGTAAATTTAATCAACAAAGCATACGCAGATCAATGAATACAATACAAGTATTTATCTTATAAAAACTTCAAAGCGGTAAAAAACCCAACAAAGTAATATTCAATATTAAGAAACAATAATAAACCCAATACACCAAATCTTCTTCATCTCACTCCTCAGATAAATTCTTCACAAGTTGTTCTTAGACAAGTATTTGCCACATGCAAGAATACTTGAATATTTAATTTTTTGTGTTCGATATATTTACAATAGGTGTAAAACCCTATTTATAGTGATTCATGAGAGGATATGACTGTTGTGAAAATATTGGGTCCATCCACTCCAATAAATCTAATTAATAAACATTTGATAAATATTAAATAACTATAATAAGATTATTTATTTTCATGAGGTTTACACCTTGAGTAAATAAATATATATTATTATTTAATTAATTAATTACCAATGTAAGCTAAGGGTTAATAATAACCACTTAGACATTAATTTCTCTAACACTCCCCCTTAATGTTAAGTGAGGATAAAATATATAATCACCATAAAATAATTATACAATGTGCCAAATTTGAAGGATTTAAAAATCTTTATCATGTAAAAATTCACTTTTTGACACAAAAGGAAGTATAATCCATAATCAACCTGAAAGTAAGTTTAGGTTAGCATGATTGTGAGATTACATCTTACTGTTTCTCATGAATAATCACTAAGCATATTTGGATCTTTTTATAACATAAGGACCTCCATTATAAATTCTACTTTTTAATGTATTGAGGTACAAAAGTAAAAAACTTCCATATGAAGTCTACTTAAATCACATAACTTCTACATGAAGTTATTTACAATGATTTACAATGAGAAAAAATAAAAAATAAATTGGCGTTAAGAAGAGGCATTGTCATACAGACTCTCCCTTAATGACAACTTTGAGAGGCTTAGCATTGCATGAAACATACAAAATTTGGTAGCATCAAGTGGTTTTATGAATATATCTACCACTTATTCATCTGTAGGATAAAATTGGATATTAATATCATTATTAAAGACTTTTTCTTAGATGAAATGCAAATGAAATTCAATGTTTTTAGTTATTTGGTGTTGCAATGGATTTTTTACCAGAGCTATACAACTTTAGTTAACACAATGAAGGATGGTACTTTGAGAAACATCCAAATAAAGTTCCCCCTATAGCCTTCATAGCCACATGGATTCTTTAGAAACTTCCATAACACTTATGTACTCTACTTTTGTAGAAGAGAGAGATAGTAGGTTGCTTCTTACTGCTCCAAGTGATAACACCTGCACCAAACTTAAACACATATCTAGAAATAGATTTACGGTGTAAAGTATCACTAGCATGGTCAGCATTATAATAACCATATAATTTAGCATTATCAATGGAAGAATAAAATAAACAATAATTAATTATCCCTTTAATATAATGAAAGGTATGTTTAACTAATTTCCAATGATTTAAATAAGGATCCTACATAAATCTAGAAACAACACTAACAACATATGAAATATCTGACCCAGTAATAATTAGATAAATCAAAATTATAATAAGATGTCTATACAAAGTAGGGTTAGCTTTTTCACACATAGATTTAGGATCAAGTTTAATACCAACTTCAATAGGAGTAGAAGTATATTTACAATCAAGCATGTTAAATTTAAAAAGAAGATTATGAGCATACTGAAATTGTGATACACTAATAAATTTTTTATCCTGAAATATAGCTATTCTTAATAAATGATGTAGAATGCCTAAATGAATCATTTCAAACATTTAACTTAGTTTATCCTTATATTTATGAATTAAACTAGTTAGATTGCTAGTACTCAATAAATCATGAACATATAATACAATTAGAATTAAATGACTATTTTCAATTTTAACAAAGAGATCATTATTTGAATAACAATTAGAAAAACTTAATTCTTTGAAAAAAAGAAGTAATCTTAGAATACCAAGCTCAAAGAGATTATTTTAGATCATACAAATATTTCTTTAATTCGTATATATAATGTTTTCTGTTAGGGTTAGTGAAACTTTTAAGTTGAGTCATGTAGATTTATTATTCTAAATCACCATTCATAAATACATTCTTTACATCCATTTGGTGGATAACCCAACCATTCTAGGCTACAAGTGCAATAAGAGGTCTAAAAATACTCATTTTTGTTATAGGAGCAAAAGTTTCAACATAGTCAATCCCAAGTTTTTGAGTAAACCCGTAAGCAACTAATGTAGCTTCAGATTTATCAATTTTATCAATTGAATTATATTTGATCTTATAAAATCACTTAATATTGACAATATGCATTTTAGGCAAAGGAGAGACAATATCCTAAGTCTAATTTTTAATTAAGGCATTGTATTTAATTTACATAGCAATATCCCATCTATCATCTTGAGTGGTTTCCTCAAAATATTTAAGTTCACACTCATACATAGTCATTAATGTATGATAAAAATGTTGACTTCTAGTTAATTTATTAAGGTTATCAACATTAGAAGATTAAATTAGGGATTCTACCTATTTAGATCTTTTAACTTAAATTTTAAACACAAGGGGTTCCTCAGACTCTAAGTTATCCATGACTAGATCAATTTCCTTAAAGACATTCATTTCATCAGAAAGAGAAACATGAGAGTCAGGTTCATCGATAGAATAAACTTAGGAAGATCCATAGAGGAATCACAATTTTTTTTTGAGAATAAGAACATTCATATTGTCAATGATTTAAAATTTAGAGGGATCATACACTCTTAAACCTTTTTTTTTACCTCCATAACCTACAAAAATGAAAAACTAAGAGGTGGGATCGAGCTTCTTTCTTTTAACATTAGGAACAAAGATAGAAGAATGACTACTAAAGACCCTGAGATGAACCACATTGGGTTTATTTTTAGACCACATTTATAAATAGATAGACACATTCAAGGCTTTGGTAGTGACTCTATTCAAAATATTCACTACAATATTCAAGACTTCAGCCCATAAGAATTTAAAAATATTTATAAATTGTAACATTATTCTAGCCATTTCTATGATGGTGCAATTTTTACTTTCAGTAATACCATTTTATTGAATAAAATAAGGAGTTTTTAATTCTCTTTGAATATCGAAACTAATGCAAAAATAATCAAACTCTTTACTAACATATTCATCACCACTTTCAGTTTCTTAATCTCTTAATATACAAATCAGATGCGTTTTCAACATGAGCTTTAAATTCTTTAAACTTAGAAAAAATATCAGATTTCTTTTTAATGAAATAAGACCAAATAATTCTAGTATAATCATCAATAAATGTAAGAGTATATAATGAAACATTAAGAGAAGTAACTTCCAAAAGACCTACAACATCACTATGAATTAATTCTAAAGGATGTGAGGTATTTACATCATGATCCTTGTGAAAGGGGTTAGTATGTTGCTTACCATGAAACAATCCTCACAAGTTTTATGATGAGAAGGAATAGATGGAAGTCGAACAACAAGATTATTTGTAGACATATCATGTAAACTTATAAAATTAATATTTCCTAGTCTTTCAAGTCATAATTGAGATTTATTATTATTATGTGATGAAAGAAAACATGCAGAAGATGGAGAAAATATATATAAACTATTCTTTTGAATAATTTTAACAATCAATGATCCAGACTGATTTCTAATATACCAACTATATTTAATCAAATTTTTAATGAAATTCTCATTTGTAAGTAGAGAAAAAGATAGTAAATTTTTTAAAGCTTAAGTACATAGAAAACATCATTAATAACAACATTTGAAAACTTTGTTTTTCCACATTTAGTTGCTTCTAAAAAAGAATTATCATCTAAGAATTGTTTTTAGAGATATCTCTAGAATCATATAAAATATTAGATAAACATTTTATATGATGCGATGTACCTCTATCTAAGATCCATTCATTTTTATTTGAAGCAAATAAAGCAACATATAAAGTAATAACATTTGAATCCTCATTTCTTTTCTGATTAGGGTTTTGATTCTTCTACTTATTTTGATTGGAATTCTTCCCTTTATTATTTTTAAAAGATTGATTGTTAATTATATCCTTATTTTTATAACAAGTTTCCTTTCTATGACCAAATTTATCATACATATTGCAATTCCCATTAAACTTAGGTTTATGATTCTTACTACATTATTTATTATTCTTATTTTTGTTTTTACCAGAGTTAGGGTTAGATTTTTAGTTTTTATTGTTATAAAAAACACTATTTAAGGTGAGAAGTGCCTGAGTGGCGTTCTCATAGGAATCAAAATTGGTCATCACTTCTCTTCTTGAATCAGAAGGGCATATAAGATGGTAAGATCAGGGATATCTTGCTCAGTTTGATACTTAGAATTTAGAATTGAAATAAATTTTTTAAACTTTTCATGAATATTTAATTTAATGATAAAATAATGTAATTGATCTTGAATAAAACTATAATTACTTCCATCTAGTCAAGAAATAATATTTTTAATCTTGGTAAAAAAATTAATAACTTTTTCATCACCATTCATGGGTGTAGTTAGTAATTCAAGGATAACTTAATGATCTTTGAAAGGTGAGTGCCTTTATACATGGAATCAAGGAGTTTTCAAACATCACTAGGAGACTCTGAATTACTAATATGGATAAGGAATTAATCCTTAACACTCTGTAAGATAATGGACATTGCTTCTTATGATTTCGTTTTAAATGCATTGGTAAGCTCAGGGGTCACATGTCATCCAGAAGGGGCTTTCTTAGTTCCAACGATAATATTTCACAATTTTTGGGATATAAATTCAGCTTTAACATAAATTTTTCATATATTATAGTTATTTCCATTAAGCATTTGAGTTTTATGTAAGAAAAAATAAGGTGAAAGCATAGCTTCCTTTTAAACAAAACCGTAAACAAATGCTTTAAAAATAAATTATTATAACTGAATTTTTAAATTATTTTCAAAATAAATTGAATTGCACATGTAATTATAACTAAGTACACAATTTAGATGCCAAACAATGTAAAAAATTAAATCAAAGTTGCATAATTTTAAGTGTCGAAAGAGTCACACTCAAAACAATAATAAGCCATTATTATTAGAAAAGTTTAAAAAACAATAATAAGAAGCTTCAAAACAAAAAATGACCACTCTAATGTGTTCAAAATGTGCCAAAACCTAAAGATCAATTGGTTGGATGACTATACCTACCTATGTTTAGAATAGATCAAGTGCCGAAAGAAAGACTAATCGATAGATTAGGGGGTTTTCACGTGAGAAGGAAGGCACACAATCCAAGAAATGAAATTCAAATTAATTTAATTTGTAATTAATTTGATCAAAGTCAACAAGAAAATAAAAAAAAGAAAAAGCTAGTGATAATTGAACACTAGACTTACCTTTTACAAGTTTTTACCAAAATTTATAATCACCAACTCATATATGAGTGAATTCAAAGATTTATATGCATAATATTATATTGAATTATTTTTATTTGATTTTTAATAAAAATATAAATAAATATTTATTTACTGTTCATATAGACAAATAGTAAATAGAAAATAACTTGTTTTGACTTTTTAGTAAAATATTTTAATAAAGGTAAATGAAATTTGAAAATTAAAAAAAAACTTTATACTTACCTCTAATGTCTGTTGTAGGTGGAAATGGCACAGGTCTAGGAGCAGAGGAGGAGCTTAAGGGAGATAGAGGTCTTCTTAGGCCTTCAAAATTTGTAGATCCTCCTAAAATCCTCCCACAATGCCAACAAGTCTTTCAATAAAAAAATTTGATACCAAAAAATAGTTTTACCAACCTCCTAGGTCGTATAAGTGCACCATAGAAGAGAGAATTTTGAAGAGGCTGATCCAGAGCTTCTCAACCTTGAAAAATTGTAGGGGTCCTTATTTGTACAAAAAACTAAGTGATTAAAAATTTCAGAAGGTAATTTGATGCACATAAAATTGAATTTTAATTTTTTTAAAGTGCCCAAGCCATACAATGGTGTTCAAGTGCCCAGGTTGCTACAAAACTTTAAAAAATTCTTTGTAGTTCCTTCTGATTGCTTGATCAATGACCCTGGGAGTAATGAATAAGGTTTGAATCTTCAGGAAAATATCCACTAAGTTTTTAGACATATTGACCAAGCCATTCAAGCTCTAATGATGGCATCCTAGGCTTGAATATATCAATTATTGATATTGAAATTTATTAAAATAAGCTTGCCAACTAAATAAAACATCATGTGCTCTGCTACCATGAGAGGATTTAAATATATTGTAATTCATATTTAACACACATAGATCTAGATGTAAATTTAACCAGCAAAGCATATGCAAATCAATGAACACAACACATGTATTTATCTTCGAAAAACCTCAAAGAGGTAAAAAAACCCAACAAAATGATATTCAATATTGAGAAACAATAACCCCAATAGACCAAATCTTCTTCATCTCACTCTTCAGATAAATTATGCACAATATTTTCTTAGACAAGTATTTGCCACACATAAGAATACTTCAATATTTGATTTTTTGTGTTTGATATATTTACAATAGGGGTAAAAGCCTATTTATAGTGATTCACGAGGGGATGCGATCGGTGTGAAAATAATGAGTCCATCTACCCCGATAACTCCTATAAATAAATATTTAGTAAATATTAAATAACTATAATAAGATTATTTATTTTCATGAGGTTTACACCTTGAGTAAATAAATAATATATTATTATTTATTTAATTACTTACTAATGTAAATCAAGGGTTAATAATAACAACTTAGACATTAATTGTTCTAACATTGCTTAAATGATTTTAGTTAGTTTTTTACAATTTTTTAGAAATTGGTTACATGTTTAATTCAACCTAGTTGAAAACATCATTTTATCGAGTCATAATTTGACTAGAGTATAATGAAAATAAGGTGTTAGTTATGTACATATTAATACCCCAATTAGGGTATTATATGTGCAAATTTACATATGCACATGATATGTGTGACTAAATTAGAAGATTTTGGTGGTCTAGGACATCATTTTGCTTGGTCTTAATTTGACTCGAAGAGAATTAAGAAAAGATAATGATTTCGTAAAATGCATTGCCCCAATCAAGGATCAATGAATGAGAACACTTATATGTGATGAGTGTGGATAATTTAGAGAATTTTAATGATTTTGGTCTAGATTGTGTGTTGCTATGGAATATCATTCAGATTTTTAGTTTTAACATAATAGTCATTAGGAATTAGATATCTACAATAACATCTTCCAATTTTGAGTGTAGTTATTTCAAATTATCTACGCAAGTTTAATTTTCTAAAATTTTAGTAAAATCATGTCCACATGTGGCTCCTTTTTATCCCTTGACTTTGTGCACTTACCTAAGATATACAAAGTACAAAATGGTGCAAGTCACACACATGCCATACAATTATACTTTATGATTTTATAGCCTTGTTCTACTACTAACACTCATCTGATCCTGAACTGTCAGTAGAATGATACCTAAGTGTTGGTGGTGAAGTTTCTCCATGTGAATAAGAAATATTTTATGGAGGAAACATTGGAGTAGGACCATGTTCACTACTACTTAGATTACTTGATGTAGAGGAACTTTCACTGAGCTCTCTAATCTCAAGTTATTGTTGCTATTGTATATTTCCATTCCAATTCCATTCTTCATATTCAAGAAGCTTGAAATCTCTACTAATTAAAATCTTATTTATGATGGTATTATATAATTTGTAAGCTTTGGATTGCTCACTATATCCCAAAAAAACACATCATTCTCATTTGTCATATTACATCTTCCTCTTTTCATCAGGAACATGTGCATATGGAATACAACTAAACACTCTCAAATACACTCCATGAATTTTGTGGTAATTAGTATTTTACACTCTTTGTTGGATTATGGTTTAAAATGTACACTACACAAGCTATAACTTTAGAGCAATACTCATTTGGTAAATTTTTAGTCTGCATCATGCTCTTTGTCATTTCCATGATTTTTTTATTATTCCTTTCTAAAATGCCATTCTAATGTGGTGTATAAATGGTAGTGAATTTTTTCTTAATCTCATTTGTTAAAAAAATATAAAATCATTGGACACATATTCATCACCTCTATCTATTCTCAGTATCTTTATGTAATGTCCACGTTACTTCCCAACCAAAGATTTAAACTAGTGAAAGATTCCAAAATCTTTTGATTTGTGTTTCAAAAAATATACCCAAGTTTTAATGGTATAATAATCTATTGAAGTCATGAAGTATATACTATTAACCCATGAAGGTGTCTGCATAGACCCACATAAATCTAAATATACAGTCTCTAGTGGAGTTCTTGTTTTATATGACTTTCTAATGGGAAATGATTATCTATGTTGCTTACCAAGAATACAACCTTCGTAATTTTTGTTTGGATGATCAATCAAAGGAAGTCCATTCACCATGTTATTTTTATAAAAAAAAAATAGGCCACTCAAACTTAGATGGAAAAAACTCAAATGCCATAACCATGACTGATCTTTATGACAAATTTGAATGATATAGAGAACTCACTTTTCAAGATTAAGGGAACATCTTATTTTTGTGTCATTTGTAATTTTTCAATCAACCTTAACTTTTTTTCTAGAATCACTCATGCATCATTCTCAAAATAAACTTTAAATCTCTTATGCACTAGCTTCCCAATGCTCACTAGATTATGTTTAAGATTATGAACATAATAAACATCTATAATGTGTCTTTTCTCTCCTTGATTTGTTTTAATGTTTATGTTCCCTTTATTCATTACAACTACCTTCCTATCATCCCTCAATTTCACTTATGATTGAATAAATTCATCTCTATTTGCAAACATGTCCTTTTTTTCACTCATGTGATCATTGCAGCCACTATTTAAACACCAAACTTATTTTGAACTTTCTTAAATGCAACATTACAGGTAACAAAAATTGAATCATTATTCTTATTTTTAGGCTGATTTTCTATTGAAAACTATGCATTCTCCCTATTCATATCAAATTGTTTCTTTCTACATTCATTTGCATAATGAACCAATTTCTTACATTGATGACATTGAATTAGAGATTTGTCATAACTTTGATCATGTGCATTGAAATCATGATTATGATTATGGATACTGATTCTACCTCCTTTGTCTACAAAGAAGTTTGAATTTGTTCTCTCTTCATAAGAGTTTCCCAATATACCTCCTCCATCACAATTGTTAGTCATGCCTCTAAAAAATAATCTTCAACCTCTATAACTAATTCTTCCCCCTCTTGTACCTTTACTATTGTTGGACTTGAAGGCATTTTCCATATGGGAGATGGGTGATCTATTTAGCCTTTGCTTATGAAATTTCAAATATTCCATAAGCTCATCAATTAAAACTTGCGATAAATATCTTCATTTTTTGATAGTTACAACAATTGCATCAAATTTTACTGGAAGACTACTCAAAATAGTTTTTACAAATTTTGTGATTTTTTAATGTGTTTCCATGAGAATTTATTTGATTCACAATGTTCATTGCACAAGAAAATAATTTATTTATAGAATTAAAGTTTGTCATTCGCATATTTTCAAAATATCCTCGAAGCATTTGTAATCTTACCACTTTAACTTTGTTGGTTCTTTGATATGAATTTTGTAGATTATCCCATGCTTGTTTGGACTTTGTTATTGTTGGAACTCTTGGAAAAATTTACTCTTCTATTGCTTGTTGGAAAAAAAACAATGGATTCACATCATTCTTCATATTCTCCATGAATAAATTTCTTTGTGCTTGTGTTATGGCATTTAAAGTTTCTTGATTTTTGGGTTATAGGAAAGAATTATCCACCAAGTCCTGTAAGTCTTGGAAACAAAATAAAGTCTTTATCTTGATCCTCTAATAATTGTAATTCATTCCATTGAATTGTAGAATCTGGGGTTAATAGACTATTGATTCTTATCGATGAGATGTGGGTGAGTTGGTAGAGTGACTTGGCTGTTTCAAGCAACACCCAGGTTCAAATCTCATTTTGGTATCAAAGGCTGGATGTGGCCAATCATTGAGTATTTATGGGTTAATTTTGGTCAATAATTGGTATTCTTAGGCCAGTTATGGCCACTGATGGTATTTTTGGTGCAGTTATGGCCATTCATTGGTATTCTCTTCAGGATCTAGGTCCCTAATTGTGTCCTAGACTAGTTAGAGCTTTCGTCAAAATCAAATGGGACATGGACCCATCAACCCTGAGTACCTATCTAAAAAATATAGTTATTGCTCACCCATGTCATTCTTCTTGAGAAACTTGCTTCAATAAAAAATAAACTAAATTTTGTCACAGATGTTCCTTCACAAATAGTCTTTAGCAATCTTTCATGAATAACTTCAATGACTCTGATACCAATTTGACGGACATGACAAAGATAATCATGAATAAATTCAATGGTTTTGATATAAATTTTAAGGAGATGACACATATAGGCAATGTTTACCTATATGAAACAAAAGAATATATTAAAAATTAAAAGTAAAACTAAATTTGGGACTTCATCTAAAATATTTATTCTGATTTCCCAATCAATAATAAATGACACACTACTTATCATAATATATAATATTAGAGAGAAGATAAATTAAAAGATTCATATCATTACAAATAATTTTAAAACAATAAACAAATCAATCTTAATAGAGGAAAATAAAGAAGAAATTGTTAACTACACTATAATTATTTATTCCCTCGTAAGTACATTACAAATCTAGAATAACTTTTTATATGTCAAGCATATTATATGGACCTAAATTCACTTGTTTCATTTATCATCACTAATATTATTATTATTAATCGACATTAATATCATTAATTTCATCTAATGATCAGTAATCTTGTCTAATTTTATGTTAAACATCTTTATTAATCCTCGTCTAACACCCCTTTCTATTATTATTCTTCTATTAACCTTATAACTCATCCCATAAATTAATTAATCCACTTAATCCCCATTATTTACTAACTAATCTCACTTATCCATTATTTAAAAAATTAAAATTCCTATGATCCATCTACCCACCTACCCTAGCCTCTCCTACATCCCGACCCCCTAATCATATGACTCATCCACCACTAAACATAATTAGACTTCCAAAGAGATTCTAGAGGCTTCTAACTCTAGAATCTTCCTTCTTCTAGAATCATCCAAATACTTCTTAATTATTTGGATAATCCTCCACCATTGATCTCCTACACCCAAATTTGAATAATGACCATTGATCTTCCCTCATTTCTATTTAAACACCATCACCTCTCCATGGCCAAATTAACTAAAGAAGGTGAAAGAAATCCATGCTACATCAATTCATCCTTTTATCAAGTTATCCATGAATCCATGCAATCCAAGATCAAGCTAACATAAGGCCAAAAATATGAGTCTATTTCTAAGCAATCCAATCTCAATCCACAATCACTTAGTATTTTTATTTTTTATTTTGAATCTTGATTGGGAACACTTAGCTTTAGATTAGAATGGTATTTTGAATGATTCATTTTATTTACATTTTAATCTAATGGTTCTCGATTTTAATGAAGTAGATTGATATTTTGGATGTTTTAGTTAAATTGCATATTGAAATCCTCATTGCTTAAATTTTCATCTACACATATCTTCCAAATAAACCACTCACATTTTGAAGAAAACAAATATATAAAGAAATACATCAAAACCATCATTTTAAAAATTCAAAATTTTTACTTGCCTTCCTTAATTTTAAAAAAAAAACGAAGTCTATTATGAGAAATTATTACCTGACATCGGTAATGATTTCAATTGTGGTGGTGGTGATTTTCCTAGCACACAACCAAATTTTAATAGAGGTTGACATTTCACAACTTTTTAAACTGCACAAATTAGAAACCATTAAATCAAATTTAAAATTACTAAATTATAAAATGACTTATTATTTAAATTACAATATGACTTATCATTTCATTAACATGCACCCTCTACCATAAAATTTGATGGCTTCGACTCCACCTAATCCACCTTGACAAACACATTGAAGACAATAACATGAGAACAATATTTAACTTCTAATCTAACACAAATTGTTCTATCTCCATAAAATATCTCAAAATATATATAATCATAAATTTTAAATTTCTTAAACAATGATGAACACCATTGTTCATAATATTCTCTAAACACTGCAAAATGATTACAAGAAAACACTATTAGAGTTCACTTACCCAAAACAATAAATTAATTTTAATTTTCGAAAAAAAAATTGATTTAAAAAAAAATGATAATAAAAATAATCTATAAAAAAACCTTATAAAATAATAAATAAGTTACTATGAAGATCTTGGATCTTTAATTATGACCTCGAAGGGTTGAATGGTGGGTTGGGAGCACTATTTTATCAAAGACTATTCAATGCCTCTCCAAATGCAACTAACAAATGTCCAAAATGATGACTTCAACTTTGTCAGCAATTGATGACACTAGATCATGCGACTTTCATAACTATATGTAGAGCATCAATAATGCTTAAGCATGGAAATCTATATTATAGTTATCACATTTTAATTTTCGTTTACTATTAATTAAACTTCACATAGAATAATACTACATAGATGGTTGTAAACAACACAAATTCTGAAAGTTTGAGGGTGTAGAGGATGTTAAATAGTCTTTAAATCTCTTTTAATATGATTCGAAATACAATTTCAAAATATCATCTCAAAATTTATTTATTTATTTTTTATTGAAAAAAATAAGTTGTCACAATAGTAACAAGCGCTGCCAATCAACAAGATTAAAAAGGAGGCATAAAATATAATATATGAATTATTGTAATTTCAATATTACATTTATTTAATTATTTTTTTTTTTTTTAATTTACTTTTTAAAATATTATTTCAAAAATTTAATTCAATAAATAATGAATATTTAGATAATTTATTTTTATATATAAAAATTTAAATATACAATTTTAAATGTTTAGAAATAAAAAATATTTTCATTTAAAAATAAGAAATATTAACAATTATAATTATAATTTGTAGTTTTTAATAGAATAAATATAATTGATTGAGAACACTTGTAAATATATAGTAATATATATAAAAACTAAAAATATTGTTGTAATTATAAAAGTGAAAATAAAAGCTATAATTTTAGCAATTTTTTTTGGGTTAAAAGATTAGACATGATGATGATGATGATGATGATGATGATGATGATGATGATGATGATGATGATGATGATGATGATGATGATGTCGTCAGTAGTGTCTTGATTATATTATACAAAATAGCAAACAATATATTGAACCACCTAATACTGCCAATATTTTATGGAATCAATTTTATTTTAAAATATTATTTATAAATATATTACCCAATAATTAAGAACAATACCAAAATATAACTCAACCTAAAATATTATAAATATAATTGTTTTGAAAAAATAAATATAATAAATTTGATTATTTTATTATGCTTAACATAAGTTATCATTAAAAGAATAAAAAAAATACATGTATAATGAAATCTTAGCAAATAAACATTAAGTTATTATGAAATAATGAAAATACATGCTTGATTGATAGGTGAGGTTAAAAAATTAAATACTTAAATCAATCAAACAAAATAGTGAAGATTCAGTTAAATATATTATATAAAATATTTTCTTTTAGTTTAATATTAATTATAGTCACAATATCCTTGAAATATATTTAATAATGTATACATGTGCACAAAAATTATAATTTATAGATTATAATTATAATTTTTATGATCTTAAATGTTAGAATAATGTAATATCCAAATGTATATTTAATGTGTATATGGTAGGTCTCATCTTAATTAATTTCATCAATGAAATAAATAATTGATATCTTTTAGTACCATGAATTAAATTATGAAAGAAATTATCCTAAATTTCTTGAGCTAGTCTTCTTGAATGACGGTTAAATATTTTGTTAGGCATTGGTTTCAAAATATTTTCATCAACTTGAATTAAGGACCCACTTTGTATGTGCACAATTATTGAAGGTGTTATTATTGGTAGAACTTGTTGAAAGGGTGTTTCAAAATCATCATTAATTTCATTGATTAGTGGTGGGATGACATTTTATTCATTATTTTTCCTCATTATATGCTTCCATGAAATTTTATTCATTGCTAATTTCATCATTATTTCTTTCCATGAAAATTTCTTCATTGTTGGGGTAGGGCGGAGGGGCAAGGGGAGGGCGGTGAGGTAAGGCATCATGCATATAATCATCATCAATAAAATAAAAAACACTATGATTTGAATGTGAGATTTGAACATTATCTAATTCATTATTTTCGGTTTCATCATTATTCAATTCAATATTGTTAATTCCATCATTATTGAATTGCTTATTTTCAATTTCATCATCATTCAATTCATTATTGTCAATTGCATCATTATGTATGACATTTGGCTCATCAATGATAGTTTTATACCTTGTTTTAAATGAAGTGCTTTCATTCATACCTTATTTTTTCTCTCACCCATTGTATTTGCTCAAGTGTTTAACTTTTTAATTTTTTTTCTCTTTTCAAAGATGATCCATCACCCATTGGATATTGGTAGTTTTTTAAAGGTGGGGTCAAGAAAATCACTTGATAGCTCTTGTTCTCAACTTGAAAGTATTGCAAGAGCATGCAAAAAATGTTTGGTGGGACAAATTTCTCGGATTAGATAAAAAATTATGTTGAAAAGTAAGTTTTTATCTATAACAACTATAATGCATACTCATTATGGTATAACATGTACACATTATTATAATGCATATGCATTATTATAACATGTATGCATTATGATATAACACATATACATTACATAATGTGTACGATTTATCATAATGCATACACATTATAGGTTTGAAATCAAAATCTAAGCCTTTTGGCTTAGAAATGGTATGGATTCCTAAGCCAAAGGCTTGGACCTATCAATCTATATCTATGTCTGAGAGCTTTGATAGAAAACAAAAAAATCAATAACAAAATTAAAAAAATTATTACCATGACAATGAGGATGGTCTCCTCTTTTGAAATATATTATTTTTATAATTTTTGGACTATTTTAATGTTACAAACTATGTTGATTTCTAACTATTAACTTTTTTAGACCACCACATGCCATAAATATACATGCTTAGATACATGTTAATATAATTATTTTTTCATTCATCCAAGTTCAAAACAAATTATATGGTCATAATTTAGGCTTAATTCTACACACATTAAACAAAAAACATTTTCATTTTCTTTTGAATTAGTTAGGGGGGACACATAGTTGGCTATCTATTTTTTGTCAGTTTTCAAGATATCTTTACTTGAAAAATTAATAATAATAAAAATATTTATTGATAAATTATAAAAAAAATATAGGTCACAAATTAGTAATTATTATCTAAATATTCACTAAAGGGTTTCAAAAAATATTAAATGATGTTAAAAAAATGGTGGGCCACACAACCATCTATCCATTCCATTTTATTGAAAAAAAAAGAGTTCATATTCAAATTTTAGATGTTTGACTTAGTTATATTTAATAATTTTAAAAAAATATTAGTGTTTTATAAACTAGACATGAAGTGATACAATTCATGTTCTTATATTGTCTTCAAATTTTGAGTGTAGCTACTTCAAATTATCTACACAAGTTCATTTTTTTAAAATTTTAAGAAAATCATGTCTATAGTAGTTACTTTTTATCTCCCAATTTTTTGCACTTACCCAAGATATAGAAAGTAAAAACTGGTGTGAATCACACACATGCCATACAATTATATTTTATGATTTTATAGCCTTGTTTTACTACTAACACTCATTTGATGCTGAACTATCACTAGAATGATATATAAGTGTTGGTGGTGAAGTTACTCCATGTGAACAAGAAATATTATATGGAGGAAATACTGAAGCAGGACCTTGTTGTCTGTTAGTTAGAGTACTTGATTTAGAGGAACTTTCACTAAGCTCTCTAATCTCAAGTTGTTTCTGCTATTGTAGATTTCCATTCCAATTTCATTCTTCATATCCAAGAAACTTGATATCTCTGATAATTACAATCTTCTTTGTGATGGGATTGTATAAATTGTAAGTTTTTGACTACTCACAATATCTTGTAAAAAGACATTATTCTCATTTTTCATATAACTTCTTCCTCTTTTCATTAGGAACATGTGCATATGGAATGCAACCAAATAATTTCAAATGAGAAACACTCCATGATTCGTATGGTAACTGGTATTTTACACTCTTTGTTGGGGAACATTCAAAATGTACACTACACAAACTATTAAACTCAAAACAATACTAATTTGGTAAATGTTTAGTCTTCATCTTTCTTTCTGCCATCTCCATGATTGTTCTATTCTTCCTTTATGAAATGTCATTTTACTATGGCATATACATGGTAGTTAATTATTTATTGATCCCTTTTGTTTTGAAAAAAAAATAAAAATCATTGGACACGCATTCACCACCTCTGTCTATTCTCAGTACCTTTATGTAGTGTCCACTTTGCATCTCAACCAAAGATTTAAACTACTAAAAATTTCCAAAAGCTTTTGATTTGTGTTTCAGAAAATATATCCAAGTTTTCCCAGTATAATAATCTAAGAAAGTCATGAAGTAAAAATTGTTACCCACTGAAGGTGTTTTCATAGACTCACCTAAATATGAATACTTAATATCTAATGGAGGTTTTGTTTTATATGAGTTTCCAATGGGAAATGATTATCTATGTTGCTTACTAAAAATACAACCTTCACAATTTTTGTTTGGCTGATCAATCAAAGGCAATCCATTCACCATGTTATTTTTATGAAAAATATTTAGGCCACTCAAACTTAGATGGAAAAACCTCAAATTCCATAACCATGACTGATCTTTATGAAAAATTTGAATGCTACAAAGTATTCACTTTTCAAGCTTAAGGGAAACATCTTATTTTGTGTCATTTTGAATTTTGAAAGCAACCTTACATTTTTATCTAGAATCACATGCATCATTCTCAAAATAATATTTAAATCTCTAGTTGCTCAATGCTCATTAATTTATGTTCAAGATTAAGAGCATAATAGACATCTAAAATGTGTATTTTATCTCATTGCTTGGTTTTAATGTTTATGTTCCTTTACTCATTACAACTACCTTATTATCATCCCTCGATTTCACTTCTAAATGAATAGAATCATCTATGTTTGCAAACATGTCTTTGTTGTTAGTCTTGCCTTTAGAAAATATTCTTCCACCTCTATAACTAGTTCTTCCCCTCTTGTGCCTCTAGTACTATTGACCTTAAATGCATTTTCCATAAGGGGATTGGATGATCTATTTAACCTTTGATCATGAGATTACAAATACCCCATAGCTCATCAATTGAAACTTGTGATAAATATATTGATTCTTCAATAGCTACAACAATTGCATCAAATTTTATTGAAAGACACATCAAAATATTTTTTACAACTTTTTGATCATCTAACATGTCTCCATGAGACTTTATTCAATTCAAAATGTTCAGTGCACAAATAAATGATTTATTTATAGACCTAGAGTTTGTCATTTGCATATTTTCAAAATCTCTTAGAAGCATTTATAATCTTACAAGTTTGACTTTGTTGGTTCCTTGATATGAATTTTTTAAATTATCCCTTGCCTATTTGGACTTTGTTGTTGTTGGAACTCTTGGAAAAATTGACTCTTCCATTGCTTGTTGGATAAAAAACAATGCCTTCACATCATTTTTCTTATTCTCCTTGAAAAGATTTCTCTGTGCTTGTGTTATGGCATGTAAAGTTTCTTGATTTGTGGATTCTAGGAAACCATTCTCCACCAAGTCCCATAAGTCTTGGAAAAAAATAAAGTCTTCATTTTGATGCTCCAATAATCTTAATTTTTTCCATTAAATTATGGAATCTGGGGTTGAGTAAGAATGTTGCTACTCACCCCTATGATTTTTCTTGAGAAACTTGCTTCAGCATCAAATAAACTAAGTTTTGTCACAAATCTTCCTTCACAAATAATCTTTAGCAATCTTTCACAAACAACTTCAATAACTTTGATACCAATTTGAAGGAGACGACAAAAATAAATATGAACAACTTCAATAACTCTGATACAAATTTAAAGGAGATGACACAAATAAACAACACTTATCTATGTAAAACAAAATAATATATTAAAAAATAAGAGTAAAAATAAAATTACGACTTTCATCTTTAAAAAAACATTCATATTTCCAATCAATAATCAATGGCACACTACTTCTCACTGCTTCTCATAATATAAAATATTAAAAAAAAAGATAAATAAAAAGATTTGGATCATAGCAAAGAATTTTAAAGCAACAAACAAAGCAATGTTAATAGAGGAAAATAAAGAAGAAACTGCCAACTACACTACCCTTGTTTATTCCTTGGGAACTAGGTTTTTAACTTTGAAAGCCTATTCAATGCCTCCCCAAATGCAACTAACAAACGTCCAAAATGATGACTTCACTTTTGCCAGCAATTGATGGCACCAAATCATGCAACTTTCACAATTATATGTCAGAGCATAGTAATGCTTAAGCATGCAAATCTCTATTATAGTTATCACACTATGATTTCTATTTACTATTAATTAAACTTTACACAAAATAATACTAAATAGGTGGTTGTTAACAACACAAATTCTGACGAGGTAATAACAAAGTTTGAGTGTGTCAGAGGATGTTAAATAGTCTTTAAATCTCTTTTAATATGATTCGAAACATCAACTTCAAAACATCATTTCAAAATTTATTTATTTATTTTTTATTGAAAAAAAGTAAGTTGTTACAATAGTAGCAAAGCACTGTCAATCAACAAGATTAAAAAGGAGGCATAAAATATAATATATAAAAACTATTGCAATTTCAATATTACATTTATTTAATTATTTTCAATTTTTGATTTATTTTTTAAAATATTATTTCAAAAATTTAATTCAATAAATAATAAATATTTAAATAATTTATTTTTAAATATAAAAAATGTAAATATACAATTTTAAATATTTAGAAATAAAAAGTATTTTCATTTATAAATAAGAAATATTAACAATTATAATTATAATTTGTAGTCTTTAACAAAATAAATATAATTGATTGAGAACACATGTAAATATATAGTAATATATAAACTAAAAATATTGTTGTAGTTATAAAAGTGAAAATAAAAGTTATAATTTGAACATATTTTTTTTGGTATTAGACATGATGATGATGATGATGATGATGATGATGATGATGATGATGATGATGATGATGATGATGTCGTCTAATAATGTTTTAGTTATAGTTTACAAAATAACATACCATATATTGAACTACCTAATATTTTCAACATTTTATGAAATCAAAATATTTTTAAAAAAATATTATTTACAGATACATTACCCAATAATTAAAAACAATACCAAAACATAATTCGGCCCAAAATATTATAAATATAACTATTTTGAAAAAATAAATATAATAAATTTGATTATTTTATTCTAAGAACATAAGTTATCATTAAAAGAATAAAAAAGATATAACAAAATAAACATTAAGTTATTATGAAACAATAAAGATGCATGCTTGATTGATAGGCGAGGTTAAAAAATTCAATACTTAAATCAATCAAACAAAATAGTAAAGATTCAGTTAAATATATTATATAAAATATTTTCCTTTGGTTTGATATCAATTATAATATTTTAAAAATATATTTAATAATATATATATGCGCACAAAAATTATAATTTATAGATTATAATTACAATTTTTATGATCTTAAATGGTAGAATAATGTAATATCCAGATATATTTAAACTTTTACTGCCTTCACATCATCAGTCCTCCGTGGCACGACACATTCCTAATTCCAGCCACGTCAACTCTCATTATCTTTGTCAGGTTTCCACGTGGATTTTCAATTTAAACCTGTAAAGAAACAAATCAATAATGGGAGCCTGCAAATGCTTGGGTAATGTAAAAAACTGTTTGAGCTGCCTGTGCGTATGTTATACTTTCGAAGATGAACTCGAATTCTCAGCCACGTCAGGAGTCAGGGGTTCTTTCTCAGTCTCATCGATCCACCTCGGCAATCAATTTATAAACGTCTTGTATTGTGATAATAGTGTATCTCTACAAAGGATGGAATTTATGTACGTCTTGTATTGTGATAATAGTGTATATCTTTATCTCTACAAAGGATGGTATCATACCCATATTGGAATTTAGGTTACGGTTTGTATGCAACCTCCTCCACAGTCAGATATGCACATCTCGTATCATACTAATGGACATGGTTATCTCCAAACAAACAATTGAGATAATATCTTATAATGTAAGTTACACTATTATCTTAATATGACCAAATATATGAGACTTCAACA
Organism: Torreya grandis; assembly: GCA_037957365.1. Classification (NCBI taxonomy): domain Eukaryota; kingdom Viridiplantae; phylum Streptophyta; class Pinopsida; order Cupressales; family Taxaceae; genus Torreya; species Torreya grandis. The sequence continues at coordinate 2,700,908 of JARHVA010000873.1, read as the reverse complement.
AAGCTTGTGAGCATTGAATGTTTTAAAACTATGGAGAATATCTTTGAATATATTTCAGAATATTTTTTTGGGGTCGTGAACAAAGCTTGTGAGTACTGAATTTTAATGTTGTGAGCTCAATTAGTATGTAATTTTTTGAACATGTTTGTTGTGTTATTCTTAGAAATAGTATTATGATTCAGTTTTCATCTTAATATATGTAGAGATATATTATTTTAATGTTCATGAATGATCATAATATAAGTTTTTTTAACTCTAATTTGGATTGCATAAAACTAAATAAGATATAAACTTAAATGTAATTTATATTTTAAAATATGATAGTTAAATTTAAACATAATATAAAATACAAAAATTAATTTGATAAATAGCATGCATAATGCTCTTAGGAATTTGTGTTCTATCATTTTCTTTGTAATATTAATGTATTAGTCGTTATGGATGCATATGCTTTGTAAGTCATCTCTTGAGCATATTTGAATCATCACACATACATATGAAGTAGTAGTTGTTAGAATAGATATAGTATTTAAGTAAGTATTGAGGCCCAATTAAGGCATCCACGAATATTATTATATTAAGTTTGCTCAAAGGAGGTTGCTCCTTCGAAATGGCTTGCAATCTAAAGGTTATTTTGGATTATTTTCTAAAGTTCATTTTATTGTTCATTTATTTTCTAAAGTTAATAAATTTGTGCAAAACGATTCTCACATTTAGTATCAAAACATTTTCTCGGTTTGTGGGCAGATTTTAAATATTTTTTTTAGCAATGGCTTTCCAGGAGCTATGTCATTTATGAAAATATTTTTTCTTGCCTCTATTTTCTACATATTCATTGAGGGTTCAGATAAGGATAAATACCCTTTGCATAACTATGAGAAATACTTGGGCATAAGCCATAAAATTCATTGTGAGGTGTACCACATGAATCTTGAAGTAACTAGCCTATTCAGAGCACCTACTAACAAAAAGGGCAACAATGCCATCCTGACTAACTAATTTCTACTTGTGAGATAAACTAAGAGCTATCACTTAGGGATAAATACGTGGCTAAAATATTTTTGGAGAGTGGTACTCGTTTAAACAACATTTATGGCCAGAGAGACTCCTTAAAAATCTTAGGCATCTGAACAGACAGTGAGCTACAACTCATATGGACCAGCTAGGACTCAAACCTAGGACCTTTCATTTGCTGCTGGAGTGCTCTATCAACTAAGTTACTAGCCTCTCTATGGCCAACCCATCGTCAGTCCAATTGTGGCTTATTTCTAACACCCCCCTTTACATCCACACTATAGGTGATTGAGGCTCTTAACCTAGATCTAATGCCACATGCGAGCTACAACTCATATATACTAGTTATGACTCAAATCTAGGACATTCCATTTGCTTTTGGAGTGCTCTGCCAACTGAGCTACTGGCCCTTCTATGGCTAGCCCATCGTCGGTCCAGGTGTGGCTTATTTCCAACACAGACTTGGGGCTCACACTCAACATAACAAATTTAAAAGACTGATAATAGAGTGATCACAGTTGATAATAGTTGGTCATCACACATTTGCAGATAGGATTTTGGTAGAGCAACCAATTGATATTTAGGGTTTTAAAAAAAAGGTAAAAAAAATTAGTTTTTTGCCATATCTCTCCCTCTATAGTTTCGTTGACTCTAAAAATTTCCTAGAACCCTTGAAATTCTATTCTACACATTTTTTTGAGGGTCCATATCCAAATTCCACTTCTATTAGACAAAAAATCAATTTTTTATTTTTTCAGGTTTTACCATAATTTCTTTAGTTTTTTCCCTCTTGCTTCGAAACTTTCCCACAATATTATTTTCCCTTTTCTGCTCCTTTGTCCCTCTTAGCTAACTTTTATAATTTTGAAATTTCCCTTGCCTTCGTCAATCCTAATCATGAGGTGTCAAAAAAATAGTAAAAGTACATTTACCCCTTTCGATTGAGCCAAAATTAAATTTTTTCCTTATTGACTTTGTCTTAAGACATATTTTTTATCTCTTACAAAAAAATATTGATTATGTTATCCACCCATGAAGGCAAAAATATCATGAATAAAATAATCACAACATTGAAATCTTAGGTCACTGAGTTAACCGATATGATGCATGGATTGAATCAACAGAATAGCCTTTTGATTAACAAATTATAGGAGTATTCTTCATAGAATAGTTTTTATTCTCCCCACACATCACATGGGCCCAAGATGGACTTTTAATGGGTCAATTATATAGATCCTATAGGATGGATATATCGATCTGAATAATTTTTAAACTTTCATAATACTTATTCTATCAACAAAGTCCCAATTACTTCCTTCCACTTGGAACAAGAAGCACTCTAATGGTACAATTAGTATCTCAAGTCAAATGATGAAATCAATTGAAAAACCTTTGTATCCTTACTTCTAGGTAGGTTTGTTCTCTTAACATATGAGGACTTTATATAAGCTCTCACCAAACTCTACCAGACAGGCATCATTCATGATTATCCTATCAAATTTGAAAAACTAACTAATCACACTGAAGAGTTATTAGATGAATTTTACAAAAGTTGTTTTATGAGTGACCTCAAAGAGCCAATCTAATCAGAGGTGAAAATATTTCAACCCAACAACATGATGGACACCTTGGGTCTGACTAAGTTAGAAGAAGATAAACACGTAATGCAACATCAACCCCCCACTTTTCCATCCATAAAGAACATAACAAACCAATAGCCAACTACAACCACATTGATCAAACACCTTATTGAGGTAGAGATGTGGGCTCGTAAGGAGAAAGGATTATGTTATAATTATGATGATAAATGGGTTAAGGGTCAAAAGTGCATCGCATAAAATATCTACTTGATAGATGTGGAATCACCTCTAGAATAGGACAATGAGCCCGATATTTAGGAATTATAGGATGCTCAAGAATGAAGCCCCTCAAAAGATTCAATGGCTCAAGAGACTCAATCTGAGATCTTACTAAATGTAATAGAAAGTGTTACCACCCCTCAAACCATGAAGATCAATGGGCTATCTAAAAATATCCCTATCATAGTCCTCATTTACTCTGACAACACTCACAATTTCATTGATCCCTACATTACTAAGCAGGAAAACTACTTTGTACACCCTTGTTATAGATTTGAAGTCATGATTGATAATGGGGGAACATTTCCATGTAACGGGAAGTGTTAAAAGGTGTGTATCATGATAGGTGATTACTCTCTTCACTCATATATGTTTTATCTACCCTTAAGAGGATGTGATGTGATCTTATGGGCATAATAACTCAACATATTAAGAACTATTATGTGGGACTTCTTTGAGCTTTGTATGTAGTTCACAGAAAGTGGTAATAAACACACCTTAAAAGGGTTGTTACCTAAATATTCTTGCATCATCAGTTCCCATCACATGGAAAAGTTTATGAATAAAGGCTCACATAGAGTCATTATCCAATTACACTCCATCTAACTCCAACTCCCCACTCCATTACTAACTACTCTATTGATTTACAAATCGTCCTTGTTAAGCATGCAATTATTTTTATATAGAAAGTGGTTTTACCCCCTTCATTCCCTAAATATCATCGCATGCTACTCCTTTCAAGTAGCATACCACCCAACATTTAGCTATACCATTATCCCCATCTACAAAAGATTGAGATTGAGTAGTTAGTATGAGAACTCCTCAAGTCTAGAGTTATTTAACCTAACACCATCCCATACTCCTCCCCAATAGTTCTTTTCCACAAAAAATATGGGTCGTGGTGCCTCTGCACTGATTGCCATGCCCTTGACCACCTCACTATCAAAAATAAATTTCCAATTCTAGTCATCAATGAACTTCTTGATGAGTTCCATGGGGAAATTTTTTCTCCAAATTAGATCTTTGTTCAAGTTATCACTAGATTTCCATGCATGATGATGATATTTCAAAGACAACCTTCTACACTTATGATGGTCATTATGAATTCTTGGTCATGTCATTGGGACTTATAAATTCCACTTCAACATTTCAAGCACTAATGAATAAATTTTTTAAGCCTTTCCTCCATCAATTTGATTTGGTTTTCTTTGATGATATTTTCATCTACAGTCACACATGGGCCAACTGAGCATCGACAACATATTGACAAGGCATTACAACTTCTAGTAGATAATCAATTATGTTCCAAGTAGTCCAAGTGTTCTTTTGGTCAAGAGGAAGTTGAATATATAGGGAATATTGTTTCAACTGATGGGGTCCGCGTAGATCCAAAACAATTAGTGCCATATAGCATTGGCCTTGATAAAAAACCCTCAAGAGCCTTTATGGATTCTTAGGCCTTACGACTTACTACTATAAATTTATATAAGATTATAGAGATTTTGGCTTGCTTAACTTCCTTATTAAAGAAGGATACATTCACATGGGATGCCATAATTGACCAAGCATTCATGACAGTCAAATAGGTTATATGTATCACACCAATTTTGACCATGCCAAACTTTACCAAAACTTTCACCATCAAAAGTGATGCATGTGGTAATGAACTATGTGTTGTTCTTCTCTAAGAGGGTCATCCCATTGTTTTCACAATAAAAGCCCTGTTTGGAATAAATTTGGCTTTGTCTACATAGGAAAAGGAAATGATGATAATTTTGCATGCAGTACAAAAAAACAACCATACTTACTTGGGAATCATTTTTACATCAAAATCAAACACTAGAGTTTGAAATATTTATTGAAATAATGGGTCTCATCACTGGCACAACATAAATAGGTCAACAAACTCTTGGGATATGATTATGAGATCACTTACAAGAAGGGTAAAGATAATGTCATGGTGGATGCTCTTTCATGCACATTCGAGGACAAGACTTCCCTTTCTGCCATCTTCATGCCCATTCCAAACTGGTTGGAATCTATATACCAAGGGTATGCAAATGATCCCTTCTTATACCACCTCATTGAAAAATTGGCCACTAACCAATTTGTAGTACCACATTATTCAGGAGATGGTGTTTCTCTATGATACAAGGGTTTTCTAGTGCTTTCCCATAACACAAACCTTCATCAAGTTATATTATATGAAGTCCATGCTTTTCCATTAGGAGGGCACTCAGGATTTCTCAAAACATATGAGCAAGCATGTCAAAACTTATTTTTGAAGGGGATTAAAGAGGAAATTAAATAGATGGTGGCCGAATGTGATACCCACCAACTTCTCTTTTGCTTAATCACATAAGTATTAATTCAATGGAATGGCATGCAACCAAAAGATGTAACATAAGAACCAATATTCCAAATTTAGTAACAATCCACACATATGAAGCTTGGAGGACAAAGCTTTTTCTAAGGGAGATGGGACGTTATGAACCCATGTCCTATCTTTCTCTTTGCATTATTAGTGTATTAGTTGATATGGATGTGTATGCTTTGAAAGTCATCCCTTGAGCATATTTTAATTATCCCACATACATGGGAAGTTATAGTTGTTAGAATAAGTTTAGTATCTAAGTAAGTGTTGAGGCCCAATGAAGGCATCCATGGATATTATTGTATTTATCTTACTCAAAAGAGGTTGCCCCATCAAAGTGACCTATGATCTAAAGTTTATTTTGGGTTATTTTCCAAAGTTCATGTCATTGTTCATTTATTTTTTGTAGTTCGTAAATTTGTTCAGAAGGATCTTCACAAAATTCCTCTTCTTTTATTAACTCAATAGTTTTTTTTTTTTTTGATATTTGCTTCACTAATAATGCTTAAGATCTAAACATTTTTATTTGTTAGTTGTAATTAATTGGGGTTTAGATAATATTGGAATTCATAAGAACCTAATTCTTATAAACGTAAAACAAAGTATGCCTTGTTTCATGTTATAAACAAAAAAAAGGGCATGGTCCTAATTTGCCTTTTACATGACCATTTTTTTATAGCAATCTTAGAGGTCACTACTATACCAATTTTAGACAATGATAACAATTTTTTATATTTAAGACTAGGGGATACGATCAAGAATGGATACCTAGGTTTAGGTTGGGCTTAGGAGAATTTGACACTTCACCTCGGTACTTAAATTAGTTTAGTTCATTTGAGTTACACTTTTGTTGAAAACAAATACTTGGTTCCATTATTTTACCATCCTTAATAGCCTCACCAATGGTTATCGTAATATGCAATCATTTTTAAAAAATGACATTGAATGGAACATGAAACTTTAGATAAACCACAAAACCCTTAAAGCTTTATATCAAAATATTTATTTTTTACTTTTAACCATATAATATATTTTATGTTTACTTCCTCTAATATGAGCTATATTAGCATAAAAGGGTAATGTTGAATTAAAATCCTCATCACAATTTTACATGAGAGGAGGGTCGACCTTAAAATTTAGTCCCTTCCCCAACCATATTTATGGATTGCCACATTTTATTAGGTTTCATTTCATGAAATGACACCTAACTAAGTGTGACATTCAATACACATGGTTGGTGAAAGGACAATATTTGAAGGTGGACCCACTTGTGCAGGGGTTAAAATATTTATATGATGGCTACCCATTCAACATTGTATTTAAAGAATGAAATGTTAAAATATTAAATATATATTTATTATAAACTAAATATGTATACTTGAATATTATTTTATAGAAAGAAAATTATTGATGAAGAGGAGAGGCTTGGAGCTCTGCAAATGGGAAGGTGAAAAGTCATCTTCAATTGTTGATGCTTCAATCTCTCTTCGTCATATCTTTGCTTCCTTGGTAACCTTGCTCCATTTGTTCTATGGTCATATTCATTAGCTGATGTTTGTGCATGGTCCCCATCATATGGTGATTTTTGAGTGGCTTGCGTCCTTTTTTTCTTTTTTGTCATTTATTCTTGTTGCCTTACTTGTTCTATCTTTGCATTATTTTTTGTGCTTGTGTGACTTAGGGAGAAAGTGAGTTTTTCATGCATTTATGAGGTGGTGGTATGGAAGGGATAAAAAGGATGCATCTGAATGTGTGGATATTTGGAAGGATGGCGGTATTAATGGTGCACTCAAATATGTGAAGGGTGTTGATAATGGCCCTGGTCAGAACATTTTGGAAGGTTTGGTGGATGGTGAGAAGGGGAAAAAAGGTCATGGAAAAAACCCACCTTATTTTTGGGGGTCTTATATAAGAAGACATTTATAAACATTCTAAAAGTGCATAATTCATATATGAAGTAGATGTTATGGGTGAATATGGAGTTAGCAGTGGTGCCTCACTCAAATTTGGTAAGTTATTTATTCTCAAAAATATCTTGTCTCTATTTCTGAATGAATCAATGGAAAGGGATTTGAAATTAGAAGAAACATGTTTAATGAATGATGGGGATTTGTTTATATGCCTGAATAAAAAATCCTTACCCTCTAGAATTGTTTTTGATAATTGGTTAAATTTTGTCTAGGGTAAAAAATGGGGATTTATATTTCCTTCTGTAGAATGTTTCAGAAGGGGGTTTTCATGATTCTATTCAAAAATTCCAATATGAAGAGGTGACTTATTAGCAAAACCCTCTGTAATGTAGGATAATTGGTTTTTAAAGTTGTTCCTTAGAACCTTAAATTAGACTGTGAGGAAATAATAGTCAAAGTGACCCCAAGATGGGTAGATATTGAGAATGTTCCTATTCAAATTTGGAATTTTTTGCCTCAAGCTCTTAAGCCTCTAGGAGAAGTTCTTAGGGTGGATGATTCAAGAATATCCTTGGCATATATGCATGCAAGGGTTTTGATTTCTTTGGACCCATTGAAAGTCTTACCAAATACTCTTGTATTTAATATTAAGGGCGAATCTTTTTATTGTCCCATCAAAGGGTTGGGTGGCCTTAATCCTTACTTCTTCTGTAAAAAGGATGGTCATCTTAGGAAAGATTTACCTAAACTAAGGAAAATGGAAAGGGTGATTGATTTGATGTTGAATAATAATATACCTATAGGGAATGATATTTTTAGAAAAAATGCTTCTCATTCTGATGGTAGTGTTGTGGTAAGACAAAATCAATGTTTTGTTTCAGAGCCACATTCTAGTTGAGCATCCTTTAGTGAATATTTGGTGGGACTTGGATCCCCTAAGGGCTTAAAAACTATTGACACCCTTTTGATATCATTAGATAATACCTTGGTTAATATGGACTATGTTAATGTTGGTCTTCGGTCTTCTAGTGATTGTGTGGTTACGAACAATCTTCCTTTGGTGCATGAGAGTCCTTTTCATGCCCCACATTTGGGCTATGAGCAGAGTGATTATATGGTGAAAGATCTCCCTTTCACCAAGGGTAGATTATCAAATGAGTATGTTATTATTTTAACCAATCCATTTGTTTTAGTGGCCCATACCCCTAGCCCCTTAACCTTTGACTCAGATTTGAGCTATGATAAGTGAGTTCCCATGGTGCTCTCTCCTTCCCAATGTTTTGGTGTTCAAACTAAGGCTATCTTGGAAAGATATTTGCCTCTTAAATTTGTTGGTTCATTGGCTATCTTTGGTGGGCTAAAAATAAATAATGGTAAGAGATAAAAAATTGAGGCCAATTCAGAACCTTTCGTAGGATCTCTTATGGGTGATGATGGGAAGATTCTTAAAGGTTCTTCAAGAGGTGTTGAGGATAGTAAGAAAAAACCAAAGAAAATAAGATCCCTCAGATTTTATAAGGCTGTACCAAAACAAAGGAGGCTTTAAGGCCTCTATTTTGTAAATATAGGCTCCCCCCTCTCTTTTGATGAAGGTTCTTAATTAGAATGTGAGGGGTCTAGAATTCCCTGATCGTATCAATTGTAAGACAATTTACATGTTCAAGAAAAGGCATTGATTTCTTATTGTTATAGGAATTTAATATTGTTGGTTTTAAGATGGAATGTGTTTTAAATTATATCTTGACATATTCTTATCAGTTTTCTACCTCTCATCTAAAAGGGAAAGGTGGTGCTTCCATGTTAGTTAATCCTTAGTGGTAGGAGTTAGTAGTTGATTTTGGTTTGTCCCCTTCTCATACGCTGTGTGGGTCACTCTCAAAAGTGAGGAACATATGGTTGGAATTTGAAATATTTATGATTCTAATGAATATAAAGAAAGGGATATCTTATGTAATTGGTTTGCTTCTAATTTAAAATACATCCCATGGATTTTGGGGGGAGATTTTAATATGGTAGAGGAAATAGAGGACAAACAGAGGGGTGATCCAATTTCATGGAAAGGAAATGAATTATTTTTTTGGTCAAAATTCAAATGGATCCTTAAAATCTTTTACCCTCTTAATCTAGGGAAAATGGATAGCAAGAGTATCTAGTATACATGGTGTAATAAGTAGGCCTCTCATAAGAGAGTTTATTCTAGAATTGATAGATTTTAATTCAACAAGAATATTTTTGAAGCACAATGGGAGGAGTGCAACTCAATGAAGGTGATACCATTTACTATCTTGGCTCACCATCCCATTAAATTGTATATATTTCTAAATAATAATCGGGAGGTGAATTATCATAAGTGGAAAGGACTATAGAAAGTGAATGTTGTGCATTTGAGGAATATTAAATATATAGGTGGAATCTGTTCTACATGGAACAATGGTAAGTTTTCTATTGATTCTTAATCCTCTATTGATAAGTGGAACTATTGTATGAACCTTTGTAATAATTTTATAAGAAATTTTGGTAAGCATCAAATAATTTTGAGGAGGAAGATTGCACGTAATACTCAGGATAAGCTATTTTTTTCTGAATCAAGGTTACGGCTTGACCTAAATAATGTTTTATTACTTGATCAATTGACAAGCCTAAAACATGAAATCATAAATAATCAATATTTTGTTGCTTGGGGGCTTAGATTTGCTCTAGACTAAATTGGCTTAAACTTAGAGACAAAGTCTCTTGGTTCTTTTTCAATTAAAGATCAAAGCATGGAAAAATAAAAATTTCTATAATTGAATGTGGAGGGAGTGTGTCTAGTGATCTATTTGAGATAAAAAAAACATTATGTTCCTTCTATTTAGATCTTTTTTTGTCAAATGTCTCAAGTTTACTAATTGATAATTGTAGGGAGCTATGTTCTAACTATATTTCTAAGAAAGTTGTTGGGGAATAGGTTGTGATGCTTGATAGTGAGATCTTTCTAGATAAGATTAAGGAAATCATTGAATATATGAAGTTAGATAAAGCCCCAAGATTTGATGGGTTTCCCATGGAGTTCTGTAAGTCAAATAAGGAGTGGATTATTGCTGAATGCCTGGGGATTTTTAATGAAGCCATTGAAGTTGGTGCACTGGGGCCTTAAATAAATAGTGTGTGATTAAACTCATACCAAAATATGGAAAAACTTATAAGGTCAAGAACTAGTTACTTATTACTCTTCATAATGTCTCTTACAATATTTTTGTTAAGATTCTTACAAGAAGGCATTCCTCCATTCTACCTTCATTGATCTTTGTTACTCAAATAGGGTTTGTGAAGGTAGATATATCCCTGATAGTAGTTTTTCTAGCTAGAAAGGTATATATTGGGCTCATGATTCTAGGCAAGATGTTGGCATGATCTTAATTAACTTCAAAAAAAATTATGACAAGATTGAGTGGTCATTAATCAACTTAATGTTGAATGCCTTTGGGATTTAGGATAGATTTTATAGAATGGTAAATGTCTTGTTTAAAGATGCCTCAACCATTTTTGAATTTAATGGTGAGCTGACTAATTCTATTGAACTTCATAGGTCAATTACACAAGGGTGCCCTCTTGCCCCCTTTCTTTTTATTATGGCACTTGAAACACTTTATTACTTGTTAAAAAGCTCATATGTGGGTTCTCTAGTCAAAGGTATCTCATTACCCAATGAATCATATATGATTGATGTTTTGTTTGTAGATGATTCTATTATGTTTGTCAAACTTGAAAAAGATAATCTTCAGCAAGTTGCTAGAAGACTTGACATTTATTGTTTTGCATCTAGTTTGAAATGGTACTACACCAATCATCTATGTTAGGATAAAATGAGGGCCTATCAAAATGGTTGGTGGAGTATGGGTTGATGTAGAAGAGCTCTAATCATATGGTCAAATATCTGGGTATTCATTTTGCTTTGGTACCTTCATTTAAACAAATGTAGGCTGGTTGTCTATCAGAATTAACAACAAGATTGGTAAGTGGCATGGTCATTTCCTCTCTCTACTAGGAAGAATTCAAGTATGTCATAAAGTTATTTCTTCTTATAGTATATAATCTACCTTATTTTGGATGTTTAATAAATCTTATATTAATCTTTTGCGTAGAATAATTAGAGAGTTTATATCGTCTAATGGTAAGGAAAACAGAAAAAGGCATGTTGTGGCATGGAAGATATGTTATGTACCTATAAAATTTGGGGGGCTTGGGTTGAAAGACCTTAGGCTTTAAGGTGTTTCTTTGGTAGTCAAGTGGATCATTAGGGCCCTAGATGGGGATGATCCATGGAATATTTTGGTTAGGCATAATATTATGAAGGGATTCTCAAAATACAAACCACATTAGAAATGACATCACATTTCAGACTTGTTGATTGGTTCATTTCCTGTGCAAGTCTTAGGTTCTCTAAATTTTTAGGCTATTTGGAAGCTTGGGAGTTTGTAAAACACCTTGCTATTAAGCCTCCTATCTTTAGTGGGTTGGGGTCTAGGTGTCAAGGGTATAGGTCTATATGGTGGAACCTCATTGTTAATATAAGGCCCCTTGCCCTTACTAGAGGGTGTTCAATTTTTTGTTAGTTATCCAAAGGTTTAATATGTTTAAAAGATTAGATATTTTTCAATGGTTGGGCCTCATAGATTGAGATTATAGAAAGGTTCCAGATTCCAGGGTCTCAAAGGAGAACCTTCACTCTACTCACTAAGGGTATACAATCTATTAGAGGTTTTTCTAATTTTGATGATACTAATGGGTTTTTGGAGGATATTAAATGGATTAATGGTCCCCCCTTTTGGAATATAACACCAAAATGCTTTATGATAAACTTGATTTCTCCAAAAGTATCTTCTTCAATCTTAATCAAGTTTGGCATCTTTATGATCCATTCTCTAGTTATTTTTTAGATTCAATGTTGTATGGTCTTCATGTTTTGAACCAAAAAATCTTGTTTCAGATGGTTAGTTTTGTAAGACAATTTAGATGTTGGGTCGATAATTTCTATGTCTAGATTTGGTAATCCTCATTGTTTGTTGTTTAGCGAGTTAGAAACTGTTGAACACCTTTTTTTCTTGTCCTTATGCTACAAGTATATGGAAACTTTGTCTTACTAGTTGAAACTATGTGATTGATTATGATATTACATGGTACAATATTTCTTTTAGGTATGTGTGTTCCAAAAAGAAGGTTCATATTTTTTTCCATAAGTTATGGCTTGTATTCTCCATTGAAATCCTTTAGTTCATTTGGAAACAAAGGAATGTAGAATTTTTCTAGTTTAAGACTAGATTTGTTACTAACTTCAATCTTGAAGTTATCATGACATGTATTTTTTGACAGATATATTTTTAATTGAATGTGCCGTAGAGTGAGATGGAGAAGTTCTTGAGAACAAGGATGATGAAGGTCTCTTCTAGCTACTTGCTAGATAGTGGAGGATACCCCATATTTTCATAGCCTCCTAACTGGAGGATTTTTCATGGTGAATCTACATAGGTGAAGATTTATGAGTGTGATTGGGGATTGATTAGAGGGGACTACTTTGATCAAGATGATAATCTAGTTGCTGGTTGGGATTGGTTTTCAAAGTTAGATAAGAGTGGGTTAGTTATCTGGTTGAAATACAACAAAGATGTTCTACACGTATTATAGGCCTATTACATTGAAGAGGAAGATGATTCTTGTGAGGAGACTAATGTGGTTGGTGTTGAGATGATGACTTTTATTGGTAAAGAGGTACTTATAATAAAGTTGGTTGAGGTAGAGATGATGTGGGTGGTGGTGTTGACTCAAATCAGATTATTGTTAATAGCATTGAGAATTTTGTCATTATAACTTCTTTAAAAATTGAAAAATTGATTCTAGAGGGTAGTAAAAAGGATGTTTAATATGTAATAAACCTTGTTAAGAATTCCAATATGAAGAATATTTTTAGTAAATTGGAACATTTTCCCTCTTTGGTGTAGAGCTTGATGTTGGGACCTAAGGCAGATTCAACTAAAGATGATGTTATAATTATTGATGATGGTGACAGTCTAAAAATGTAGTTATTGGTGTTATTGTGAACATTTTTAATTGTTTTATATTTTTGTTATTAGTTTTTTTACTAATTCTAGCTGTGTGGCTTTTTAATATTGTAATAACATTCTTAGACTGATTATGTTTTGAATTTATGCCACAGACTTGTTGGCAAGTTTTTTGATGTTTTGCATCCTTGGATGTATAGATTTGTTAACATTATTCCACTATTTTATATATATATATATATATATATATATATATATATATATATATATATATATATATATATATATATATATATATATATTATTTTATAAATTTTGACAATCCACCTAAATTTTCCCATGTGAGTCCTATATCATAGTAACCCTTTATTGGATTTATCAAGGTTGACAAAATGATGGCACTAATTTGATTTGATTATAATATGGTATATTAGGTAGGACTATCCTTAGGTTATTAGAATATGGCCTTATATGTTATAAGTAGTTCATATTTGGGCCATAAATTTCTTCCCATTTGTGAACATGGGACAACATAGTGATTATGATATTTTTCATTGTATTTCATATCTTTGGATATGTTATAAAATTATGGAGAATATATTTGGATATTTTTAAAAATATTTTTGGGGGTCATGAACAAAGATTGTGAGCATTGAAATTTAATTTTATGAGATCAAATAGTGTGTAGTATTTTGAACTTGTCTCTTGTGTTATTCTTACGATTCGTATTATGATTGAATTTTATTTTTGATCAGTCGATAAATTGTGTGTGTGTATGCACACCTTGTATTTTCTTGAGTTGAATTTGAGTGATTTGATACAGTTAGATTTGAGTTATTTTTTGGTGACTAATCTACAACCAAGAGCATGTTATAGTGTATAATCAGTGCATATAATGTAGGTTAAAATTACTTGAAATAGTTTGAAATTGAATGATCAAGGTTTAGGAGTACATCTGTGTGTCGATGTAATCACCTTGCCTATTGGCAAGTTATTTTTACAAAAAGATGAATCTTTTTAAAGATACAAAACTAAGATTAGGATAAATATTTAAATTTCATATATCCAATGTGTGTGTGTGTGTGTGAGAGAGAGAGAGAGAGTGAGAGAGAGAGAGAGAGAGAGAGAGAGAGAGAGAGAGAGAGAGAGAGAGAGAGAGAGAGAGAGAGAGAGAGAGAGAGAGAGTATTATGATGTCCATGAATGAACATAATATGGGTTGTTTTACCATAATTTGGATTGTATAACATTAAATAAGATATAAAATCAAATGTAATTCTTTTTTTAAAGTATGGTAGTTAAGTATTAATATAAATGTAAAATATAGAAATTGATTTAAAAAGTGGCATGTGTTAAATATATAAATTACTAAAGTGATGTAGGAGAAATATGTATTTAGATTTTAACTTTGTTATTATCGGTCATAATGGTTGGAGTAGGGTCTATAAGTGCATATAACAATGTCACAAAGCTCTCTGGTGAAAATCAAGGTCTCAAATCTACCCTAACACTCTATAATATTTTAGACGCTTTTGTCCAACAATAGTTTCCACCCTTGATGATAATTTCCTAGAGGGTTTTAGCACTTGAAACTTCTTGGAGACCTTCACATGTCTTGGTAATGCCTATATGTGCGATCTTGACACTTGACTATGCACACAACTCTATAAATCAATTTATTTCTCCTCCAAACTCTAGGTTAACTTGTGAAGAGATAAAAACTATAAAAACTTAGGAAGTGTAATGGGCTGAGTTGAACCCAATCACTTCTACTAATGATTAAATGTTGCCTATGTATCTAATACTTTGAATAGGAAATTCATGACACACACAATTATTTCCCTTAATTTAAATGTGTAATTATGATTTTTTGTTATATGAATGATCCTATAGTTTATCTTTTGATACTTGAAAATATTCATTATTTACTCAGATTAGGGTAAGTGCACAAAGTTGGGGGATAAAAGGGGGGCTAACCGTGGACATGATTTTATAAAATTTTAGAAATCTGAATTTATATAGATAATTTGAGAGGGCTACACTCAAAATTTGAAGATGATAAAAGAACATGAATTGTAGCATTTTGAGTGTAGTTTCCAAAACACTATTTTTTTGAAAAATGGTTGAGTATAACTAGGTCAAAAATCTAAAATTTTAAGATGAACTCTTATTTGTTTACAAAAATAGATTAGATAGATGGTCGTACAACCCACCATTTTTTTAGCATTGTTTAATATTGTTTGAAACCCTTTGGTGAATATTTAAATAAGATCTTTTAGTTTGTGACCTATATTATTTTATATTTTTTTAATGAATATTTTTTTATTAATTTTTCAAGTAAACAAATCCTAAAAAATTGATAAAAAAATAGATAGCCGATCATGTGGTCCCCTAACTACCTCCAAAAAAAAATCAAAATTTTTAATTTTTTGAATGTGTGTAGAATTAGGCCTAGTTTGTGACCATATAATTTTTTTTGCACTTGGATCAATGAAAAACACATTACATAAACATGAATAAGCATGTATATTTTTGGCATGTAATATCCTAAATAAGGTATAATTATCAATAAACATAGTTTAAACCCTTAAAATAGTCCAAAAATTATAAAAAATCATATATTTGGAAAGTTGAGAGCTTGCTCATTGTCATTGTAATATTTTTTTGATTTTTTTGTTGTAATCCATAGTGTATTTGGTGATGGCTATTTAAATTTGTTATTTTCTATCAAAACTCTTAGACTCAATTGTAGATTGGCAGGTCTAAGCCTAAGGCTTAGGAATCCAAGCCATTATGAGCCAAAAGCTTGTGTCTTGAGTTAAAACTCATCGTAACACATACACACTATAAAATACATACATGTTATTTTATGTAAAAATTTTAATTGAAAAAATGCATGACTTTGAAATTCAAAAAAAACAAAAGCACATATGCATTATTAGTGGCAATAACACTTACGCATTATTATCACTAATTACAATAATGCCTATGTGTAATTAGTGGTAATAACATGTACACATTATGGTGATGTGAGTCCATGAGTGGTTAAAATGCAAGAGGGAGTGCATTAGAATGTGGGTGGTGGGAGAGGGTCATTTACTAAAATGAATGTTAACTATAAGGAATATAATGTTACATCATTACATTATGTTCCTTATACTTTAAATTTATTTTAGTAAATATAAGAAATTAGGGTCACTCTACATCTGATAGAGTCAGTGTCACAACTATACTCCTTTTGATGTGGAAGATAGTTTTTAAAAATCTAATATGGTCAGTACCTAGGTATTTTTAGAGTCTTAGTATTGAACTCAAGGATGTCAAGGCATAAATTTTACAATTGATGTCTATTTTTGGTAAATATATAGTCATTCTTTAGGTTATTATGCCTTCTAGATTGCTCCTTACATTTCTAAGAGTCCTAAGTTTGTGAAATTTGAAATTTACAAACCACTCACTTTGAACTCAACCCAAAGTGGTGTGATTAGGAAAATATAGGTCACATTGATGACCTACACAAATCAAATGACCACTTTGTGTTAATTTCACTTGATCATTCTCCCTCTCTCATCCCTAATAACTTCCTCCTCATCCTTCATCACTTATAATCACTCTCTCCTTATTCTTCATCATACCTAATCACTCCCTCATTGACCCTAATTGGCCCTCATCATATCTAATCATTCTATCATCATCCATAATCACTCCCTCATTGACCCTCACTATCTCTCATCATCCCTAATCACTCCATCATCTCTCATCATCCTTAATCACTCCCTCCTCATCCCTAATAATAAATAATCACTCCATCCTCATCCATTATTATCTCTAATCACTCCCTCATTGACGCTTACCATCCCTCATAATCCCTAATCACTCTCTCATTAACCCTCACCATTACTAATCACTCATTAATCATCCCTTATCATACCTAATCACTCCTCCCTCATTCCTCATAATACCTAATCACTCCATCATTGACCCTCATCATCCCTCATCATATTTAATCACTCCATCATCCCTCATCATATTTAATCACTCCCTCATCATCCCTAATCACTCTCTCATTAGCCCTTATTATCCCTCATCATACCTAATCACTCATTCATTGTCCCTTATCATCCCTTATTACTCCTCCTCATCCCTCATAATACCTAATCACTCCTCATTGACCCTCACCATCCCTGATTAACCCTTACCATCCCTCATCATCTCTAATCACTCCCTCATCATCCCTAATTATTCCCTCATTGAGCCTCGCCTTAATTCATCATCCTTAATCATTACTTTATAATCCATTATCATCCCTAATCACTCACTCCTCATCCATCATTGTCTTTAATCACTCTCTCATTGATCCTCACCATCCCTCATCATCCATAATAATTATTTTATCATCCCTGATTTAAAGAGATGACTATATATAATTTAATTTGAGTCTAATTCAATTTTTCATCTCCCCATCTAATCCTTATAGAGTATCAATTTGTTTAACCCAACCATGCCCATCTTTTTAACCATGCCTATCTATTTGAACCTGCCTACATCACTACTTCAAGTCAAGCCAACTTAAATGACATGGGCAGGGTAGCACTCTGGTCTATCAACTATAATATTATATAGGGGATAGTGTTATGGTATATAATTTTCTTAATAATAATTTTACCCCCATTAATCAATAACTTGGTTGCATTCAGGGGACCAACATGTGATCTTCTTTATCCTCAGGGTAGTAAAGTATAATTGATCATAAGGTGTTTTCTCTCTAGCCTCCTTAGTAGCTCATCCTTCAAGTGGACATACTTCTATATTCTAATTCACCTCACCCTTTAGGTGGCCCTTTTCATGTAACATGATTGGAATAAATGCATAGATCTATAGTCATACTATAGACTAACTAGTGGCATGACTTTATGGGTGATATGACTCTATGGGATGGGTAACATGAGTAACTTAAATATATACATAACATGACTATATAAGATGGGAAATATGAGTAACTAGATATGATATATGTAAATTACTATATACTATATATGTAACATGAGTGTAGGGATCATTTTTTAACTTATTTTCTCCTATCGATTGATTCCTTGCATCCCCTCCTCATGTGTTTGGGTATGTTCTCAACTAGGTTGTTTGAACCTAGATATAATATCAAGCTTTATAGTGGATAGGTGGGTCATTGGCTGAGTACCAACTATAATGATAGATGCACTTGACATATCATCTATATAGATAAATATAATATCTAGTTGGGTTGCCCAACCCTATCCATAGTGGGTAAGGGTTAGAGGTTCTAAAGGAGGTATGGCCTTTCTCCTATTTATGGTAGTCGAGGCCTCTTCGTTGGGCTAAAACAACCAAGTGTATGAGGGTTTTTTTTTTATCTCCCCTATGTTTTATATACTAACCTCTCCTGTGGTTCGAGCCCTAACTCCCTCCCTTCCTCATGGATATTTATATTGATTCTTCCCTTGAACTATATAGGTACTTTATAATTGTCTAGGATATGATCCTATAATGCAGATACCTATTCCATTCTCTTCTCTAATCTCAAGTCTGATACCTATAATCAATACTCATGCATTTAATCTTATTAATACCTCTTGCGTACCAACTCCTCACTAAATTTGACATCATTCTCATGTATGATCTTATACACTAAGATTATCCTAGGAACTTTATGAACCTCATAATTCTATCTTACATATCATTCTATTCATACTTAATCTCTGTTGACATGCCTTTTCATTTACTAGCCTTCCCTAGGCTATAGGCTTCTTAATACTATCACATTAACTCATCTTTGTGATCTTATGACTGTAACCTTTCTCTTGAATGACCTACATAAGGCTTAACCTACCTATTTCCAATGACATCAAATTCTATTATAACCTTTAGTGTTACTCCTTAAACCCTCAACCATCTTCCTCTTTTAGTAGATTTTTTAGGATTTTTGTAATAATATAGATAAGTATAATAAAATATTGAGAAAATAAACTTAGGTACTAAAACCATCTATCCTATTTCACCTTTCCATGAAGTTTTAAGGCCTAACTGACTTTCTAGATACCATTTCCAACACTTGCACAAACTTGATTAGGTCTCTTTACTTCTCTTTAGAACACAAATACATGTATCTATACAAATAGAGGTCGTACCACTATAAAATATTCAAAATATCCTTATTCATGTCAAACATCACCTAAATACAAAATCTCATCCATTTTCACTAGTTAAAATGTTAGTTATCTCGCTTTTAGGTTTTGACCCTAAACTAGGGTTTTTGAGTTCTGTTAGAAACCTGAGAGGCTTCAATTTGAACTATATGATTCTAATCACATTTTCAAACCTCCAAAATGATAGAATAAGGTATATATAACATAAATAAAACTTTCTCATAATTTACATTCTCTTGAACAATTTCTAATCACACTCAACTCATGGATTCTATAAGTCACAGGTAACACAATCTACTTGTGTCAAGAAAATATAGGCTTTATATGCATATTAACTTACCTAACATCTAAAAAATTATTTCAAGGACATAAATCCTTATTTATGTCTTTAAATACCATCCTAATTCTTAAATAACCTCTATTCATGCTTTTGATCAGTTATGGAGATCATACACAGGTTACTTGACTGCAACTATTGAACAAGGCACTCACAGGGTTTTCAACTTGAAACTTTATCTATTATTGGAAACACATAGAGTTTATATGGTTAGAAAACAAATACTCCAATGTATCTACTTTTTTTAATCACTCTCCACTACATGTTAAGATTCTTGACAGGGTTATTTTTTCACAAATCTCTCAAGTTCAATACAGAATCTTGACACAATCCTGCAAGATCCCACTTTGCATACAAAAAACTAATATTCTAAAAGATTTTAGGATTTAAAAAACATCTAATTGAATTTATAAACATTAAAAATATAGAGAAACAAATGAATTACTTCAAACTTATTTAACTTTCTATTTATTCTATGCATATACATGACAACTCTGTCTTATGGATAGAGTAAAGAGTTTATATCTTCTTCAATCCTCCTACTACTCCATACCTCTACCTCTCCAAATCCTAAATGAATAATTATAAATTTTAACTTACTCCTATCTACCCCTAATATCTGTACCACTTCTCATATCAAACATCCTTTTTCTATTCTCTTATTAGTTTCTTGTATGTAGGTACTTACAAACTACTTGATTCATGAAATTGCATTTCATTTACATTATTTCACACATTTGACCACCTTTGGAACCTATTAAGACACCTTAGGACCTAAATATCCTACTTCAAACATTAGAATTCACCTAACACTAAAAAACACCATCTAAATCTAAGAACATCATTAAAATTTTCAAATTAATGTTTTGGCGAGAAACTCTCCCAAGCCAAAAAACACTTAACACAAGGACACCTAATGACTTATATCACCCTCATTGTCTCCCTATAGGACTTTTAACACAAAATAAAACAAAATTACGACAAAACACACTGAAATATATTACTTTGCTTGATGCTCCTACATCATACTCCCAAGAAAGAAATAAATTGAAGTCCAAAATACTGTTGTGTTTTTTCTTCCTTATCTTCCATTTTATGATCCATAGATCATAATTTTCTTCTGATGTTCCTTAATTATTTAGCTTCTCTTATTTTCTCTCTTGCTTGACTCTATCATAGACTATTCTGCCTTCTTACTTGTAATGCTTCCTTGTACTAACTATCACTTGAAGTGCACTCATTCATAAAAATTTTCCTCTATCATATGGGCTGTGTATGTCCCTAAATACTATTGTTTAACCTATACTTTCATATTATTATTTATGGTCTTCATGCTATAAATAAAAATAAAGATTGTTTCTTGCTTACTTGTTATGCCAATGAGTTTCAATCCTCCATAAGGCTCTATGTCTTTAACATATTGTACTACTATCATCATTGCATCTTCTTACTATCTTTTGTCCTTTACTACTACAATATATACTTTCCCTTCATTCACCATGTTCTCACTAACAAATTTTATTCTAATGCTGCCATTTCTACCTCTAATTACTCTTAACTTTCATAAACAAATTGACAATCAGATTGTATGCCTTTGTCTATCAGTTCTACTTCATTTTCCCAACCTTCATTGAGGTCTACAATCTGATCTACTTCATCATTGTCATTCCAATCACCTAGTTGGATGCAACTAGATTATTTATTCTCATTCAAACCTTCCTCATCCTTTCCAAGTTAATATTTATCTTGATCCACTTGTTCTCTATACTTCTTACTCATGCAAATCCTTTGAATATCTCTCAAGTTTATTGCAAAGTGATTTTTTTGCTCTCTCTCCTCTGTCATGGCTTTCAGCTTCCTTTTCTTTATGTTTTGCCTTATTGGCCACTTGAATGTCTTATTTCTCATGACCCATCCACCATGTGGGTTCTCACTTTCCCTCATGTGCTTTATGATGAACATCAACTCATCCAACTACTATCTTACTTCAATAATCTCTTTCTCCATTTCTTTCCTCTTGGTGTCCTTGCACCTTTTTCATTTTATGGTATCCTATCTCATCCTTGCCTTATTTTTTCTTAATTTTATCTATATTCATCTTATCCTTCTCTCAATATCTTGGTCTCACCTGGACCTACTCTTCTTGACAAGCCTCATCCACTTGCCACTTATGACCTCTCACTTGGGTCTCTCTCTCTATGACCTCACCTGGGTTTATATTCTCTCTCTTATACTTTCGCTAGGACTCATTTTTATCTCTTAAAGATCTTCTTGGGCTCACTCTTGAGATTTTCAATATCTTTCTCTTCTATTATGCCTCATTATCTTCAACGCTGCTTACCACACTCAAATTTCCACTTATACCTTACCACTATTACATGATCATATCACAACTCAAAATGAAAAAATAAATAAAACATGTACCTTGTTATGATTATTGGATATCCTTTATATTCTTCCCATGAACATGATACTTTGATATCAAATGATGCAGAGACCTATTCCATTCTCTACTCTAATCCCAACTCTGATACCTACAATCAATGCTCATACATTCAATCTTCTAAATCCCTCTTATGTACCAACTCCTAATTGAATTTGACATCATTCTCATGTGTGATATTATACAATAATATTATATAAATTATATTCTCTATCTTAAGAACCTATATACACATGACAATGCTATCTTACATCTCATTCTATTCATACTTAATCTCTCTTGACATCCCATTTCATTCACTAGCCTTAACTAGGCTATACGATTCTTAAGACTATCACATTAACTCATCTATGTAATCTTAATACTATAACCTTTCTCTTGAATTACCTATTTAAGGCTTAACCTAACTATTTACAATGACCTCAAACTCTATTATAACCTTTAGTGTTATTCCTCAAACCCTCAATCATCTTCCTCAATAGCCTTTTTTTATTAGTATGGACAAGTACACATTATATTAAGAAACTAAACTCAATTAATGACACCCTCTATCCTATTTCACCTTTAAATGAAGTTTCAAGGCCTAACTCACTTCCTAGATACCATTTTCAAGACTTGCACAGACCTAATTAGGTCTCTTTACTCTCTTTAGAACATATGTATCTATATCTATACAAACGGAGGCCATACCACTATAAAACCTTCAAAATATACTCATTCATGTCAAACCTCACCTAAATACCAAATTTCATCCATTCTCACTAGTTAAAATGTTAGTTATCTCACTTTTTGGATTTGACCCTAAACTAGGGTTTTTGAGTTCTGTTACAAACTTGAGAGACTTCAATTTGAACTATATGATTCTACTCACACTTTTAAACATTGAAAATTCCATAATAAGGTCTATATGACCTAAATACAACTTTCTCATACTTTAAATTCTATTCAAAAGTTTCTAATCACACTCAACTCATGGATTCTATAAGTCACAGTTAACATAATCTACCTGTATTAAGAAAATATGAGGTTTATAGGCATATTGAATTACCTACCATCTAAAAATATTATTTGAAGGCTCTAAATCCTTATTTATATCTTTCAATATGATTCTATGCTTCAATAACCTTTGTTCATGCTTATGATCAGTTATGGAGATCATACACAGGTTATTTAATTACTTTTATTAAAGAGGGCACTCACAAGGTTCTCAACTTGAATCTTTATCCCTTACTAGAAACACATAGAGTTTATATTCATAGAAAACAAATAATCAAATGTATCAACATTTTTGAATCACTCTCCACTACAAATTAACATTCTTGACAAGGTTCTTTTTTCACAAATATCTCAAGTTCAATATAGAATCTTGATGCAGTCTTGCAACATCCCACTTTGCATACAAAAAACTACTATTCTAAAATATTTTATTATTTAAAAACATCTAAAGTCAATTATAAACATTAAAAATATATGAAACATATGCATCACTTCAAACTTATTTAAATTTTTATTGATTTTATGCATATACATTAAAAATCTATCTTGTGGACATTGTACAAAGTTTAAATCTTCTTCATTCCTCATACTACTACATACCTCTACCTCTCAAACTCCTAACTGACTCCTTCTAGATTATAAATTGCTCATATCTAACCCTAATATCTATACCACCTCTCATATCAAGCATCTTTTTTCTCTTTTCTTGTTAGTTACTTGTATGTAGGTAGTTACAAACTGCTAAAATTCATGAAATTGAATTTCATTTACATTTTCTTACACATTTAACCACCTTTGGACCCTCTTAAGACATCTTAGGACCTAAATAACCTAATTCAAACATTAGACTTCACCTAACACTATAGAACACCTTCTAAATCTAAGAACATCATTCAAATTTTTAAATTAAAGTTTTGGTGGGAAACTCTCCTAAGCCGAAAAACACTTAACACAAGGATACCTAATGACTTTTATCACCCTCATTGGATCCCTATAGGACTTATAACACCAACTAAAATAAATTAGTAGTATAACACACTAAAATATATTACCTTGCTTGATGCTTCTACATTATCCTCCCAAATAAATAGATCCCTCGTTCTATCTAGATAATTATACACTATATATATATATATATATATATATATATATATATATATATATACACACACACACACACACACACACACACACACATTAGGGGATAAACTAGAAGGCCTAAAGTAAAATGCCTATAGGTAGAGGGGTTCATTTCACTCTATCTTATGACTTCATTCTTGATCTATTAATTTCTTAGAAGGTGTACTCCTCTGGGCCCATATGTAGATAGGGGGATCCTTGGGGGGCGCCGAAGATGATAAATGTAGTTTGTGGGTGGTGAATATGACTACACTACAATATAAGGTTGCAGTAAAGGCCATTACATTAATATAACCATTTTTTGGTGGGGATAAAGGCTATATAGTTTATCATATTCCCATCTATCTCATAATGAGGTCATTCTAAGTGATTAGTGAGATTCTAGATAGATAAGTGGTTGTTATTCACCAAGATATTATCGGTCAATGGGGGAAGGGAAATATAAAAGGTGCTAGTGTTTAGAGAGATAGGGGTTTAAAATTAGGTAGATATATATGAGGGCTTGTATTTTATGGATTAAGAGAAGTATCTATAGATTAGATCTAGAGCCATATTTATACCCTTCTTGTGGGTTGTGTCATAAATCCATTGACTTGAAGATGTTGTGTTATGTTTGATTTTGATTAGCATGAGTAGGCCATATCCCATATCCATGTCCATTATTTCATGACCATTGATATTTATGACCAAGAGAGAATAAACCAAATTAGGTGAATGGTCTTCCCAAGGTAGTTCACTATCTTTGGTTTTGTTTGAATGAAAATGAATATATTGATAGAAAGAAATATCATATATATAGAACTATATAACTCAAATATTCTAGATTGGGCCCTCTATCTAGATGGTATTTTGATCCTGATGATTGATTAGAATCAACTTGTGGCCCTTATCTAGATGGGGTGCCTACTAATAGAGAGGGATTAACCAGATATATTAAGCCCTATATCTAGATTGGATTGATCATATAGATAGTCCCTTAGATTTATTCAACTATTCTTGATTGGAATATTGAGTACTCATTAGATACATGACCAACTATGAGCATCTGGGATTAATTGAGCATATAGATAGTCCCTTATATTTGACTGACTATTATCAATTGGGTCTTCTCCCTCCCTTTTCCTTTCCTTTCCTTTCTTTTATCTAGATGGGATGGGGATGGGGATTTTACCAATTCAAATTGATTAATATCAACTTGACCAGATATGAGGCTATATATAGTCAACCGAGCCTATTGATCAATCAAGATATATACAAATAGATATGTTCAATTGGGATTAAGAGAGATATAGTGGCTATGATCTATTTAGATTGACCAACTATGAGGTTATATAGTCGACTAAAAAATATGATTCAAAACTTCATTTCTCATTATATCTATCATGAAGAAATCTTCCCTTATCAACATCAGAAGTTAAGTAGGTATGGCATAGCTAAGTAGGTAGATAAATAATATATGCAAGCTATAGATCAAGAATCAAGCTTCTCTTAATAGCTAAGAATCTATTCTAAAAAGGAACAATAGGTATGAATAGAACAAAGCTATATATCAGGAATGAAGTTTCCCTTGCCTTATCAAGTAGGGCATAGCTAAGTATGTAAGTAAGAACAAATTTATCTATCAAAAATTAAGATTCCCTTGATATCTATGCCTTAATCCAGAAGCAAAGTAAAGCTAGCTACTAGGAAGGCAAAATTCCCTTAATAGTTGTGCCTTACTCCTTTGATATCCATCGAGAAGGAAATATTCACTTGAGATGTTATTAGGTAAAACAATGTTAGATATAAAAAAGTCAAGATTATTTGCCTTACTCCTTGGCATGTATGAAGTAGGTAGGGAAAGATTCCATTGTATTAACATGTAGAGAAATTTTGATATCAAGGTAGGGCCTTTAAAATGGTACCCCCTATATATCTATGACATGAATCCTATTCTTATGTTATCCTTTGATATACTATATTAGGGACCAGGGGATACTCAAAGTATGACAAGAACCCAGTTTGGCCTTTAGGGATCACTTGGCCATGTCCAAACTCTAAGTGGCCATGCGCAAACTCTAAGTGGTCCCTCTTAGATACACTAGATTAAGGCATATGCCATTAATTACCTTTATATATTAATTTGGGTATATATTGGGTTTGGTATAGATCAATTTGGGTTGGGAAAGACACTCTATTGGCTATCAAATTGGAACATACTCTACTATATTGGTAACCACCTATGTATTTATCTATATAGGCATGGATAACCATATAGATATTTGAATCCCACCAGAAAATAAGACAATATATTTAAGTTCCTTATTTGTGTGAAAGAGGATGAGTGAAATAATATTTTATTTGGGACTTATTTGAGTGAGTAAACTTTAGAATTGGAACATAAGCCAATCAAGCATAAATAATAAGTTATTGTACCCACCATCAAGGTATTGGAGGGAGTTATTAAGGATGAGGAGGTGATATAAGAGAATCCATGGTCTTGAGAAATCTTTCATGATAAAAAATAGAGTGCATTCTTATTTTCATTGTTTACTTCTCTGTATCAATTTTAGGCGACAATTCGGGTGACAAATCCACCCCAATTGATGATGGAACTTCCGGGAGCCATAAATTTTGCACCGTAGCTCCAATTGACTCGTCGTTTGTACTATTGGAAAGATAATAATGAGGAGAACTTTGTGAAATGGATTGAGCTCTGCTTAATGAAGTTTGAACCCTAAAAACCCAATGGAAGTGCCTCAACTTTCAATTTTAGTAGTGCAGTCTAAAAATAGTAAGTTTCTAAAAATAGTAATTCCTCAAATTTTGTATTGTTTTAAATATTGGAAGTCAAACCACTTCATCTCTCTCAAGATTGGAGACCTTCCACATCATCCCCATGCTTTCAAATTGTGTATAAAATAAGATGTAACCCAAAATGTGAAGAAAGACATCTCTTCCCAGAGATAATCATATATTTGTATTGAGATCTTGAGTAATACTACATCTCTTCTCAGAGAATTCATTGTTACTATGTTATTTCTATGTTATTGATATATTTATCAACCAAAACTTATAAGTTTTGGATCAGTGGTATCAGAGTGGTTTTTCTTGAGAGTGTATGATCTCGAGGACGAGGTCAGGCTACAAGAAGCTTAGGTGGGAAACAATAGAGCTTCCAAATTTTCCACCTGTTCGCTCCAAATGACTTCAAATGGTGAATGAAATTGAGACATCTAATCCTTTTAAGGAAATGGTGAATGAGGCCCTCCAATGGCAATAAGCGTAGATGTTGCAATAATTTTCCCAAATTCTTCAAACACTTCTGATGGGAAATCCTAGCTCCGCAGCTCCACTTCCTGGCTCCTCATCCAGGGAATGTCCTTTTAGTGCCCCAACACCCTTCAAGGTCCAGGTAAATTTTGATATTCCTACATTTGAAGGTAAAATCAATGCTGATGCGGTAGAAAATTGGTTGGATCAACTGTCTTCCTACTTCTCTATAAATAAGTTCACCGATGGAGAAAAGATTACTGTTGCTCTTTTGAAATCAACATTGCCTGTGAAAAACTGGTGGAAAGTGTGCAAAAAGAGGTTCATTATAGATGACATTGGCCTTGAGGTGGAACCTACCTGGGATGATTTTTTGGAAGTGGTGAAAGAAGAATATTATCCCATCAGAGCATATGATGATCTCTACATATAGTGGCAACAACTTCACCAAGGTAAGGACCAATCTGTTCAAGATTACACAAACACTTTTCATTCTTTGTCTACAAGGTTGGGCATTCAAGATAGTGAGAAACATAAGACTCTCAAATGTCATGGTGGACTACAATGGTACATGCGGGGGAAAATGGAACTCTTTAATTTAGAAACCCTCGGTGAGGCATACAAATTTGTAGTGAAGATTAAACAAAAGCATGGTAGAAAGAATACGAAGAGTCAACCCTCAAAATGGAAAAGTGACAAGGAAGGTCAAACATGAGGCCCAAATTGGAAGAAAAAGGAGTTTAGGATAAGAAATCCTAGAAAGGGAAGGCTGGAAAATGGTGTGATTACTACAAAACTAGAACTCACTCCAAATAAGAATGTTGAGCCATCAATTCATTGCTTTTTGAGTCACAATACTTGACATCCACTACTTTGCTTCATACACAACCCATAGTCGAAGAGGACGAAGAAGAAATTGTAGATGCTGAGCCTGACACCATCGTCGCTTCATCACAGAACTGAGGAAAGACTAGATGACAAGGAAAGATTGTTCCACTCCAAATTATGGGTAAAAGGTAAGCCTTTACATTTCATTCTTGATAGTGGGAGTCAAAAGAATTTAATCTCTGCTAAAGTTGTGAAAAGTCTAAATTTATCCATGAAGCCTCATCCAAAGCCATATAGTATTGGATGGTTAAGCCCAAGGAGATACCTCTGTGTCACCCATCAGTGTCTTCTTTCATATGCTATAAAACCATTCCAAGATGAAGTCTTGTGTGATGTGGTTAATCTAGATGTTTGTGATGTACTCCTTGGTTAGCCATTCTTGTATGACCGACATGGCATCTATGAATCATGAACCCAAAGGATCACCCTCACTCTTGGAACATGGCACTATAGGGTACCAGAGGTACCACCTCCCACATCTATCTCCCTGATCAATGCGAAGTAATGTAAGAGATTGGTGGAGAAAACAAAGCAATTGGTCCTCATGGTGGTCAAGCCACAGAAATCTAAGAAGGCTGATGTTGCAGTCCTGACTACAAAATCAACACAACAAAAAAAGTAGATAGGACAAATCACAGGAGAATATGATGACTTATTCAAGTCACCCACAAGAGTTCCATTGCATTACTAGGTAAATCATTCTATCAATTTGATCCTAGGATCACCTTTGCCTAACAGTCCTATATATCATAGATCAATTTTGGAGAATGATGAGATAAAAAGATAGATTCAAAAATTAATCCAAAAAGGTCACATCAGGCCAAGCTCTTCACCTTGTGGTAGCCCAATTGTCTTGGCATCAAAGAAAGATGGAATATGGAGGCTTTGCATTGACTATCGAGCCCTAAATAAAATATCCATGAAGAATCGCTATCCTCTCCTCGGGATTGATGACCTACTGGACCAACTCTGTGGTGCGAATTTCTTCACCAAAATTGATCTCAAATCTGTTTATCACCAAATTCCCATCGATCCCACTGATGTCTGGAAGATTGCATTCAACTTTGAATGGTTGGTTATGCCTTTTGGCTTAACTAATGCACCTGCAACCTTTATGAGGATGATGGATGACATCCTACGACCCTTCACCAACTCATTTGTGGTTGTCTACTTAGATGACATACTCATCTATAGTATAACATGGGAAGAACATTTGCAACATGTTTGTAAGGTGCTTCAAACTCTTTAGGAGCATAAGTTGTATGCAAATATTGACAAATTCACATTCGAGATGACAACAATTCAGTACCTCAGGTACGTTGTGAATGAGGAAGGGGTCCATGTTGATCCAGAAAAGATTCAGGTTATTCAAGAATGGCCCACACCAGGGACCCTCACAGAGCTTCATAGCTTTTTGGGTCTTGAAAATTTCTACCACAGGTTTGTTCTTGGATTTTCACATGTTGCTTGGTCACTAACCCAAGTGACCAAAAGAGGAACTAAAGCTACATTTCAATGGGGTGAAATACAGCAAAGGGCATTTGAGAATTTGAATAATATACTCTACTCAGCCCTTATTCTTGCCTTGCCATATTTGCATCAACCTTTTGAGTTGATGACAGATGCATCTAAATATGCCATGGGAGTTGTCATCATGCAACATGGCCATCCTGTTGCATATCATAGTGAAACTTTCACTGATATAGTCAGGATATATCCAACATATGATAAGGAGCTCTATGCCATTGTGTAAGCCTACAAATAATGGAAACACTACATCTTGGGGAAAGAAACGGTCATCCACACTGACCACAGACCATTGAAATTCATTTAGACACAAAGCAAGCTCCGGAATGAGAGGCATCAAAAGTGGGCCACATATCTTCAGCAATTCCACCTGATAATCAAACACAAAAAGGGGAGCTCAAATACAGCTGTAGATTGTCTGAGCCACCCACCAATTACTACACTCACAACAGTTTTGGACCTGTGCAGACATGAGACTACCACTTGGAGTGCCCTGTATGAAGTAAATCCTACCTTTGCTAATACATATCAAGCACTTCAAAAAGGTACACATGTTTTTGATTTCTATTTGCAAGATAATGTCCTCTATCATATGGGGCACATCTATGTTCTAGTTGTAGAACAACAAAAGATGATATGGGAAGCACACTTCAGTAGGACAGCTGGGCACTTTGGTATTGAGAAAACATTGGCAGTTGTTCAAAAACACTTCTACTAGCCCCATATGTGAAAGGATGTGGAAAGATATCTCAAATCTTGCACCCCATGTGTGATATCCAAGCCAAAAAATAAGAATCAAGGATTTTACACGCCATTTCCAAAACCAACCAGGCCTTGGGAATCCATCTCAATGGATTTTCTCTCAGGTTTGCCCACTTCAAAACATGGTAAGGACTATATTTTTGTAGTAGTTGATCATTTTTCAAAAATGGCTATCATGATAACCTGTAAGAAAAATATATCTACTGAGGAAACTGCTCAACTATATTTTAGTCATGTATGGCTCCATTTTGGTCTTCCCAAGTCCATTGTCTCAGATCGAGATAACAGGTTCTTGAGCATCTTCTGGTCCACTCTATGGAAGATGATGGATACTAAGTTGATGAAGTCCACAGCCTTCCAGCCACAGACTGATGGTCAAATAGAGTTGGTAAACCAATTGATTATTCACATGATTCAGATGTATCACTCTAAACATCCATGCACATGGGATGAGGGACTTCTTTTCATATAACATGGATACAATTGGGTACTGCACAGCTTGACCAAGCACAGTCCATTCCAAGTATGTTTTGGGTTCCAACCCATGGCACCAATTGATATAGTGGTTCCATTTTTCACCATGGAATACACACCTCATGGAAGATCTGAGGTAGTAAACTCTAAAAATTTTATTGAACAAATGCAACACCTCCAACAACAAGTTCATGACATCTTGGAGAAGATGAATCAAAAGCATATGCAACACCATGACAAACATAGGATTGCACACCATTTTGCTATGGGTGACAAGGTTTGGTTTTAGCTTCAAAAGGAATCACTTGAAGGCCCACATAGAAATATTTGGCCTCTGTGATATGGTCCCTACACCATCACCAAAAGAGTTGGAGAAAATGCTTTTGAGTTGAACCTACCAGCCTACCTTGGTCTGCATCCAATATTCAATGTGAAGCTCCTCAAACCATATCACCCACCTCTCTTAGACACTTCAATTGTAGAAAAACAACTTGACATTGATGAAATTGATCCAAAAATTTTTGCTCCAGTGGAAGAGGATCAGATTGTGGATACCTGGATGAAGACAACAAGAGGACGCTCTATTCCACTTTATCGAGTGGTCAAAAGGGGCCAGCTTAGCCATCAAGGTGATTGGCTCACAGAGAATCAAATCAAGAAATAACTACCACACCTGATGGGGAGCATTGATGCAATGGGGACCATTGATTTTCAAGGAGGGAGGAATGATCCAGGCACCAATTTGAGTGATAGTTCCACCCTAATTGATGATGGAACTTTCGGGAGCCATAACTTTTGCACCGTAGCTCCAATTAACTTGCCGTTTAAGCTTTTGGAAAGCTAAGAATGAGGAGAACATCGTGAAATGGCATGGAGATCCACTCAATGAAGTTTGACACCCAAAAACACGTTGGAAGTGCCTCAAATTTAAATTTTAGTAGTGCAGTCTAAAAATAGTAAGTTTTTAAAAATAGTAATTCCTCAAATTTTGTATTGTTTTAAATATTGGAAGTCAAACCACTTCATCTCCCTTGAGATTGGTGACCTTCCACATCCTCCCCATGCTTTCAAATTGTGTATAAAAGAAGAGGTAACCCAAAATGTGAAGACAGACATCTCTTCCCAGAGATAAGCATATATTTGTATTACGATCTTCAGTAATACTACATCTCTTCTCAGAGAATTCATTGTTACTATGTTATTAAGATATTTATCAACCAGAACTTCTGAGTTTTGGATCATATTTGAGTGAGTAAACTTTAGAATTGGAACATAAGCCAATCAAGCATAAATAATAAGCTATTGTACCCACCATCAAGGTATTGGAGGGAGTTATTAAGGATGAGGAGGTGATGTAAGAGAATCCATGGTCTTGAGAAATCTTTCATGATAAAAAATAGAGTGCATTCTTATTTTCATTGTTTACTTATTTGTATCAATTTTGGAGTGCTTCATTGGGGGTGGTTGTTTCCTCGATGTCCATGCTGGTCATTCTCTTTGTGGCTTATTCATATTATTACATAGAAATTTGGATTTCAACATTCATTCACACAAAATTGTGTTTGATTTGGAGTTTTGGTAAAAAAATCCACCTTTTATGTTGGTTGGTTTGATCTTTGGTGAGACATTGTGACTTGTGCCTTTTTTATTCATATTGCATTAACTGATTCAGTCTTCGTGAAACATTTTGTTCACTTCCTATGATATTCAAGTCCTTTTTACTTGACTAGAACTTTGAATTTTCTTTGTGGACCTATGTATTTTGTATAATCCATGTTGCTATTTGGAAAAGAAAAACTTGCATGGGTCTAAATATGCCTTTTATGTTACTTGATAGTAGTAATCGAAGTGGTGAAGCCTACATAAGTCTTAGAGTCTCCTTTTTTATCTCCTTTGGTGATTGGATTTGTTCCTTCGATAGAGTCTCTTGATGACTCAAGTAACAAGTGATTTTGCTATTCATGATTGAATACCCACATAATTCTATGTTATAAGACAAGTATTTAAGTAGTGATTGATCGAATCTTAATTCCATACTAATCCTTGAACATGTTAAGTTGTTTCACATAGTGGTATACAATAAGGTAAGCCATGACTAGGTCATGAGGAATCAACATGGTATTTAACTATGTTGTTCAAATTTTGGAATCTCGTAGATGTCTTCTATACATAAAAGTTTTTTCATAATGGTAAATAAATTATGTAAAGCCCAATGGAGTTATAAGCAAGGCAAATATTTTGATGCAGTGCTATGCATTGTCTAGAATTGACTAGGTCTCATGCTTATTCAAATTAACTCTTAGCACCTAGATGAAACCTAATGTGTTTGCATTGTGTATAATACTTAAAATCCCAATTTTGTCTTACAGTGAAAAAATATTCATTGTATTTTACTATTCTCTTTATCAAACTATATTTGAACCAACTCTAGGTGAGTAATAGGTTTGGTCTTTCCTATGGATCGTGTAGTTTTGGAAAATGCATGTGAAGATCTTAAAGCATTGGGAGAAGATAAAGGGATGGGAGGATAATTTAATTGGACACCCATTCTCATCCTTATAAGAAAATAGACATTTCATTGGAGGGGTCAGCTAGAAAAATAAAGGAGAAGACTAGAATTGCATGATATTTTGATTATCTCCATCTAAGAGGTCTGTTAGACTACCATTACAAAAGTAGAGGTCAATATATGAACTATAGGCGTTTTTTAAATTTTTTTCCTCCATGTTATGTATGTAATAATCCCAATAGTGTCATTGATTAAATCTAAATTTTGTTGTATTAATGCAAGTATTTTGATCTCTATTATGTGAAACTCAATTGTTTAACAAAATGCATGTGTGTATGTCTATGTTATTGAACCTCTGTAATGCAGGAGTTAATTTTAGGCCTTAAATGGTATTAGGAAGGAATGAGTATGGATGATTATGGATGATGAGGGATGAGGATGGAGTGATTAAGGATGATGAGGGAGTGATTAGAGATGATAAGGGATGGTAAGGGTCAATAAGGGAGTGATTAGGGATGATGAAGCATGATGAGGGAGTGCTTAAGGATGATGAGGGATGATGAAATAGTGATTACAGATGATGAGGGATGGTGAGGGTCAATGAGGGAGTGATTAGGGATGATGAGGAAGTGATTAGAGATGACGAGGGATGGTGAGGGTCAATGAGGGAATTATTATGGATAGTGAGGAATGAGGAGAGAGTGATAAGGGGTGAAGAGGGATGATGAGGAAGTGATTAGGGAGGGATAATGAACATGTGAAATTTAAAAAAAGTGGTCATTTTATGTGAGTAGGTCATCAATGTGAGCTACACTACCCCAATCACATCACTTTGGCTTGAATTTAATGTGAGTGGTTTGTAAACTTCATTTTTGAAAAACCTAAGACTCTTAGAAAGGTCAACAAGTCATTTGGAAGGTATAAAAACCTAAAAAGTGACTATATGTTTTACCCAAAATGGACATCAATTTCAAAAGTTATGCTCTGAAATCCATAGGTTCAATATTGAGAGCCTAAAAATACCTAAGTACTGACTAAATTGGATTTTGAAAAACTATCTCCCACATCGTAAGGCATGAAACTATGAGACCAACTCTATCAGAAGTGGAGTGACCCTAATTTATTATATTTAATAAAATAAATTTAAAGTAAAATATAAATGTAAACTTATACTTAACATTTATTTTATTAAACCAAAACACCTACCCCTTCCTATACCTCTTTTTTATTAATTTGTGCAATGTCAAAGGAATGTGTTCTATCATAATGTGTACATGTACCTAACACATTGCACAAAAGACCCACATGCCCCTTCCAATTTATTTTTTGACTATATCGACATAATGCATATGTGTTATGCACTCATAATGCATACATGTTATGGTCATAATGCATATGTGTTATGGCTCATATTTGTTGAGCCTTAATTCAAATAACATGTACGTGTTATTATCTAATGAATACAAATTGTGGGAAATTTTCATAAAATTATTCCCCAACTCTGTGCACATACCCATTAGTGTGTTTCAGACTTAGTTGATGATTGATCCTAGTGATTACTTTTAATTTTTTTTAAATAAGGTATATTTGTGTAAATTATAGTTGTGCATAGATATTTGAAATACAAGTTCCAACTAAGTAACAAGTGTGGGTTTGATATATATATATATATATATATATATATATATATATATATATATATATATATATATATATATATATATATATATATATATATCCATTTGGATAATTTATCATGCCAATGACACAAAAGGAAAATGGGATTATCTATAGGAATAATTTAATTTTAAAAAATAACCATTACTAGGTAAGTGTCACTAATGTCACACTTAGGTTATTTTCATTGACAAAATTATTTGAGCATGTGGTATTAGTGTCCAAGAGATCAGAATGTATATATAATGATATAGATCCATTTGAATAAGATAATTAGAATTTTTATCACTTATTGATAGGTTGTCATAGGTGGTTGATATTAAACCAATAGGATCAAACTTATAATAAGTATGTGGATGTTAGAAAATGACAAGTAAGAGGCCTATATGTACACACAAGTCATGTATGGTGAGGGGAGATCAAAATTAACATTGTCAAGTGTCTAATATAAAACTTTAATATCAAACAATACCCCTATTTTATTATATTAATGAAAATAAATACAAATTTAATGTAAGAGGATAAAGTATACCTAAGTGTGTACAATACACCTTGTCTTTAAGAGATGGATCCAAATGTGCAACCTTGATCCATACAAACCTATGATGAAAATGTAATATTCAATCTCCATATGTGAAATCTAAAATCTAAAACTCAAATTCAAATAAAAATTAAGAGCAAAGAAGGAGTACACCTATAATTGGGTGAAGTTATGTTTTCCTATAACTTGTTTAAGATGGTGCTTCCTTGTTGAAGCATTGGAGAAAATTTCAACCTTGTTGAATCACATGGAGATTTGGGGTGCCTATGCCACATTTTATTTTAACTATTATGAAATCCCTTGAGTTAGGAAGATAAATTACCAAACCCTCATGAATGAGGAGTAGTGCTAAGACCTTTAAACATCATTGAACCTCAACCTCACTAAAATAATAGATCTTGAACCTCAAAATGTTAAAGTGGTAACCACGTAATGGGTTCAATATGAGTAATTCCATAACCATTGAAATTAATTGAACATTGAAATACATTATCTCTAAAGTGATGAATAAAACACTACGTGTGGACTTATAGTTTCAATTTTGCTCACTACCTAGTTCCACTAAATTATGTTTGAAATAAACAACTAAAATAGTGATTAGTGTAAAAAAAGTAAATGCATATGAACAAGTATCATACCTCATTGAATCTATGCCATCTGTAAACTATCATAGTGTGTATGTGCATGAAAACCCATCTTACCCCATTAGATCTATGCCAACTAATATAGAATGTTATGTATATATAAGTTGAAATTTGAGAACTTGTACCTCAAATTTATATGTATGTGAGAATCTATAATGTTTTCCCTTGTAAAATAGGGTACACATGCATAACATATGCACTTAAGTGTATATGAATATGTAATCTGTAACTAATGCCTCTATAAAATGAGTGCATATGCATAGAATATTCCTCAAAAATATGTACTAATTTGGAAATATTTGTCACATATATAAAGTTATTTGATATATGAACCATTATGAATCTTTGAGATATGTATTATGTACCTGAAATCTGATTTTTTTGTTCATGGAGGCTTGTTTATCAATGAAAAATCCAATAATATTCCCCCTTTTAAGGTGATGGATTTAGCCTCTAATTCACTTATCTAAAAATAAGAGTTAATTGTTTCATGTCATGTATAAATATGTAATCATGTATTATCATGTCAACATGTACAATCACATCAACATGTGGAGAATATGTCATCATAGTAATATTTATGTCATTAAGGCATGTATGTAACATATTTAATGCATGGTATATAATTATTATTTCAAAATAGATGTATCAACTAGGCATGTAGTAGTACATTGTTTAACCCTAAAACATCTAGATTGGAGTTATCTAGGGTTAAATGGGTATATAGAAATTAAATGGTACAAGGGTGATAATCATATCTATAGCAGGACAATTAGATGCTAAACTCAGAAATAAGCATAAATTGAATTTAATATTGTAAAATAGTCTAAATATATAAAGTATAACTATGTTAAATATAAAAATGATAAAGAAGTGATGTACCCAACATGTTTTGATGTTAATGTAGTTCTAGATCTAAAATAGGTAGAAAGTAGGATATAAGGAGTTTCTAAAATAGTCATATGATTCTAGATCTGATCTTTATGGCACTCTATATAATAACATTAGCCTAGGATGGTTGTGTCAATGCTATTGTATGAGTTTAACGTTAGGGTCCTATATAAAATATCTACTGAAATAGGATGTGACCACCTGGATGCTTATGGGTTCTACTTCTCCTTTGATCTAATGCATTCATATTTGGATCATGAATAGTTGCTCCTTGTGAAATGGAAAAACTCTATCTTTTCATATTCATAGTGACATTAGGAAAAAATGGGTTAGTGGGCACATGATGTCGAGCTAGCCCAAAGACCCCACTATTAGTAGGCACTACTTACATAGCCAATACTATAATAGAGGGACTCAAGTATATGTAGTTATCACCTATGTGCTAGCTTTTGTGTGAATCATACAATATGTGCAAAATAAGTACTATACTGACCTAGCTTGTAACTTGGAAAAATCATAATCTTGTGCTACTCCTTGAGTAATTCATATTTGTAGATGTGTAGTACCTATGATTGGTATATAAATAGGCATAAATAGGGAAGCTTTGTTCAATTAAATTCTCTTTGAATGCTCTTTTGTCTGAATGTTAGGTTTTTGTATGTGAGTAATGAATGAGGGTTTATCATGTATTATTATCAAATCCATTTGGAGTAATAACTCACATTAAATCACTTAGGTCGACCATTAGGATATGTTTCATTTGTAAATTGGATGACTTTACGTCATTGAGAATTTGAATTGGGATAAGACAGTAATGTTGAAGCCATTGTCTGACCTGAATGTTAGTGTCCAAAGAGTAGAAAAGTAAGCATAGGTTCTAAACATATAGAGATGGAAAATAAGAACATTTAAATCATTATGGGCGAGATAGAAGACTTGGGTCATCAACATAAGACTAGTATAACTAAGAGATATAAACCAAGGGGCATAAATGTAGATCAAATACGAGACTTATGGAAGTAAGAAAGGTAAAGAACTAAGAGGAATAACCAAGGTTTGATTTTTACAAGTATACAAGAATAAGGTTCTATATAATCATAAAATATTATTTGCATTTCCCCCCTATTTAATCTTGTAATGAAATTACTAGTTTAAAGGTAATAAATGCGTACATTGAAGTGTAAGCACACCTTATCTTTGCATGTGCCCAAATTGAGTACTTTGTTGGTGATTGAACTACAACCAAAATCATGTTATATTATAAAATAAGTGCATATAATCTAGGTTGAAATTACTTGAAATAGATTGAAATTGAAAGATTAAGGTTTAGGAGTACACCTGTGTGTTGATGTAACCACCTTGACTATTACCAAGTTATTTTGAAAAATATGTATCATTGTAAGCCTTTAAAACTAGGATTAAGAGAAATATAGATAAAAATTTAAAGTGCATATATATATATATATATATATATATATATATATATATATATATATATATATATATATATATATATATATATCATTGTAAGCCTTTGAAACTAGGATTAGGAGAAATATAGATAAAAATTTAAAGTGCATATATCCAAAGATATATATATATATATATATATATATATATATATATATATATATATATATATATATATATTGGAAGGCACATTCACCC
Organism: Torreya grandis; assembly: GCA_037957365.1. NCBI lineage: Eukaryota > Viridiplantae > Streptophyta > Pinopsida > Cupressales > Taxaceae > Torreya > Torreya grandis. Next base: position 2,661,783 of record JARHVA010000873.1, on the reverse strand, counting down.
AACTTTGGAGCAAAAGTGAGTTGCCATCAGATAGTTGAGATTATATCAATTGTGTAACCTAATGATACTTATAACTTGGTGAGGCTAAATGATCAAGTAAAACTTGAAAAGATTGAGTGATTTGATAACCTTAATCATGCCAAAAATCAAACCAACTAATGTAGTAGATTGGCTCAATAAAAGTCTATAAAAATATGTGGGTATTGGTATGAAAAAGTTTGTGATATGGTAACAGTATATAAAAGAGTTTTGAATTTTGAAATTGATTTGGATTTTGAAGTACTAGGCACATGTTACATAGCATATGCACTTTAGATATGTTTCATTTTGAAAATGTGTATAACAATAGTACCAATGTATATAATTTTACCACAATTGTGAATTTGAATCATATAACTATGTGCTTTGGCCAACTTAGATAAATGTGTAAGTGTGGAAGACATGATTCCAAAGCATGCCTCCAATATATATGGATAAATATGAAAAATGAAATAAGTAACAATTTGGAATACATGTTTCAAAACTATGCCCCCACTATAAACTAGAGATGTTGAATACTGAATAAGTGTGGAGAACATACTTTCCAAGCTTGCCCCCATTGAATTTAAAAATTGTTCCAAATGTAAAGAACATGTCTCTATGACATGCCCCTCTTTTTGGGGCAAGGGAAAGATATGAACTAGTAGTTAGCTCACCTTAAAAGGATAAGACAATTATATAATCTATGAATGTAACCATGTAACATATAGAAGGAATATGTCTAGGTAGATATAAAATTAAAGTGCATAGAACCAATGTGATCACATTTTGGACTATAAGGGCCACTCCAATGTGTACCACCATTAGGATCAAATACATAACTAGTAGTGGAGGGTAACGTCAAGGCCAGTGGTGGTTTTTTTTGAATAATTAGCTTTTGAATAAATGGTTTGAAAATTTGAGTATCTATGTATGAAAAACCAACTACCCCATATGTTGGAGCTTCACTATTGGAAATGGAGGTTTCTTGTTTATTTCCATCATTGGTAACCTATGGGATATAAACTAGAAAAACATTACACATATTCTCTTATTTATTATAAAAGATGCATTTTGGTCATTTTATAACATTACAATTTGGGATTGTTCTTTCAAAATTTCTTGCTTTGGATCATTATTTGGAATATTTGGTATGTCTTTTGAAGAATTTAGAATGTTAGAAACTTGCACATCATGTGAAGGATCATCCACCTTTAATGGTGTATCATTTGAATCTTGAGGTGGATTTGGTAAAGGTTTCTCATTTTATTTTGAAGGATATTTTAGTACCCATATTTGTTTATTTTAAATCTTTGATTTGGGATAATTTATGTTTTGTATCTTTTGTTTCAATGCAAAACAATAATCGGTATGGTGACCACACATTCTATGATATGCATAGTAATATTTGTATTTTCATATATGATGCATAGGAGGTAATTTGATCACATTATTTCCAAGAATCTCCCTTAGAATCTCACTTGACCTCTTGTATTATTTTGTTCACTTATAAAATCATTTTCGTTAGGTGACTTTGGTTTTAACTTTCAATATTGATTTTTTTTAGTCACATAATTGGTATGCAAAGATGTAAACACATGGTTCACACTAAAATTATGTGGATTATTTATATAGGTTGTTGGGGATTATTATTTACATTGGATAAAATACTATTTATATTGGTTGGTTATTTACCATAATGTAAATAATCAATTAATGTAAATAATATTTTACCCAATGTAAATACTAATCCCCAACATTTCCTCAGCTTTTACATGATAAAATGTATCCCATTTTTTGAATTGAAACATGTCACCAAGGGAGATGATATCATGATATTGATATAAAATAAAATGTAATCTTTGTTAAACTTTCATTGTTTTTCATAGGTTTACCACAAACCTGAACATGAATAGGGACCCATCAACCTATTCACTTCATGTAGTTTTCTGGGTCACCACTAAACTTTTCAAGATCCAAGAGTGCCATAGTATATTTTGAGTAAAATTATACAATGCTTTCATAATAGAGGTTATATAGGGAATTGTTCAGATATTAAAATTTTGAACAGTAATAATGCCTCTGTTCTTATTCACACACAATTGAAATCAAATGCAAAATTAAAACAAATGTCATCAAATCATATTGGTCCTATTGTTGGTGACTAATGAGAGATGTAGAAAGGCTCCTTATTTTATTTCCTCATTCCTCCTTCATGTCACTACTTATTAATCAAAACATAATTTGAAGTTCATTTTACAATGATCGATGTTATGTCCAAGTGATATTATGTCAAGATAAAATCCAAACATTTTTTTGTTTTTGTTTTTGACAAATTATATAAAATCATTTTTTTTTAACTTTTGAAAAACATAAAATGACTCTATTTGAATAGCAGACATTAACTATAACACTTAATTTTGATGCCTTTGATGAATAAATCTATTACAATGGTATACACATTATCATGGAGACATTTTTTGAACCATAAATAATAGATCTAAACCAACTAGACATATAAATAACATATTGACAAGACTTTTATTTTGAATTGACAAAATTAAAAATGAGATGATAAAACCAAGTGACATTAAAAATACTAAGGACTAAAAATTTGTTACTAGACTTAGAAAACATAATGACAATATTGATACAATAAACTATATATTTATCTAATTGATCAGATAATAAAAAAACTAATAACATTAAATTCATATCATGGCTGACTTTTGATATGACACAGAAAAGATATGTGAAGATGTCAAGGACATTTGGCAGCAAGACCTTGACGGTTGTAAGGTTTGGATTAGGGAGAATCCATGTGGGTAAATTTAATGAACACACTATGCAGAAGGATCATATGTTGGAGATCAATGAAAATTGAGGTAGAGAATGTCATTGTAAATCTGATACATCATTTTAATACTAACAAAAAATATAACCATAGTCAAATGTGTTATATAACATAATGAAACCAATGTTATTGAATTAAAACATAAAAGTATTGGAGATAAATCAAATCAATTGGTGTGCTTCTGACATGTATTGATTTATCTCATATCCAAAGATAATATGTTTTCATTCAATGATGACATTGGTATGACTGTGTTCTGTAACATATTTGATTGTGGTTATATTTTGTATGAGTATTACAATGACATATCAGATTTACAATCACATTCTCTTCCTCAAATTTCATTGATATCATATCACCTTATATATGATCCTTCTGCATAGTGTATTCGTCAAATTTACCCATATAGTTGCTCCCTAATCCACAACCTTGTAATTGTTAAAGCCTTTCCACCAAATATCTTTGTTGTCTTCACATATCTTTGAGTGTCATATCATAATTCAGACACCATATGAATTTAATGATGTTAGTTTTTAATTGTCTTATCAATTAGATAAATATATAGTTTGTTATATCAATATTGTCTTTTCATGTTGTCCAAGTCTAGTAATAAGTTTTTAGTCCTTAGTATTTTATATGTCACTTGGAATTAGAGTCTCTCTCTCTTTTTTTTTCAATTTAAAAGAAGAGTCTTGTTAATATTTTATTTATGTATAGTTTGTTTCGATCTATTATTTATAGTCTAAAAATGTTTACATGATAAAAGAATCATTTGTGTATACCGTTGTAATAGATATATTCATAAAAAAACATCAATAGTTAATGTTAGATTTAAAGTTTGTTGTCCAAGTAAAATCATTTTACATTTGTTAAAAGTCAATTTTTTTTGAGTCTATGTAAGTTGTCAAAAAAACAGTCTGAGTTTCATTTGGATGCAATATCGCTTTTATGCAATGCCCAGGTAAAATCTAAACATTTTTATTGATAACTTATACATACTCAATTTTTTTTTCAATTCATATCATATGAAAGATGATTTTTGAATAAAGTGATATTTTAATTTAGAGACTAATTTTGCTTTTGTAACTCATGCATTAGCTTGGTCATGACACTAATTTATTCCTTTAGTGTTTTAGAAGCACAAACCCTAGGTCTTTAAGATTGAATATCTTCATTTGAAACTACAGGGTTGACCACTTTACCCCCTGGATAAGTGATAGCTTTGACCAGGTTAAAGGGATGAGATCTATAACCCTCTCTGAGATTAGAAGGAGGAAAAATATTCATTATATCCATTGTAAATGTTTTGAAATTTGATATGAGAACAAGATAAACAAGAAAAACAAATGCTAAGGATCAATCAATCATTATAATAAGAATATAGTAATTTTAGGCTATTGGATATTTTAAAAATATATATATGAGATAGGTTTTCTTGTAAAACTAGAAAAATAGACTAACCCAAAAAATAGGGAACAAAAGTACATGTACAATCTTTAGATCTAAATTTACTAAAAATAGTAAATTTTTAAATTTGACAAATCCATAGAATATTTTAGAAAACCAAAAGAGGTTTTTGTCTATATAAACATATTTATAAAAAAACCCAGAGGCCTTTTCAATTTTATTTATTATGAATCATAAATATTCTAAATAATGTGGGATACTTCACAGGTGAAACCCTAAAATATTACAAGTAAAGAATTAGAAATTACAATAAGTCAAGAATATTTTTCAAAGATATAAGAGAGGGTTTTAAATAAAATATGGTCTTTGATGAAACCCATAAATTAATTTCAACATAAGTATACCATTTTATTTGTATTCCAATATTTAATAAAATAGTAAATTACAAAAATTGAAAAAATAGTATTGAATTTTGGTGAACAAAAAGATGTTTCTAGTATAATGCCCTGAGTAGAAACTAAATCTTAAGAATTTTAAAATGGGATTTTCTGGAGGCCAAAATTCACCAATCAAGGAAAAATCCACTTTAAAGCATAAGCACATGAAACCCTTGTGACAAGAGGAGGACAAATCTCTAGGGTAAAGTTTCAAATCTAAAAATACATCACAACCAACTAAAACCCTAGGAGGATTGGAAGTCCTAGATAATATTGGTTTTGTATTCACATGGATCAATTTCACCAAATGTTTAACCCTAAAACAAATAGATTAGGGTTATTTAGGGTCAATATGTTATATAGGAATGAAATGGCACAAGGATGATAGTCAGATCTATAGTAGGCCAATTAGATGATAAACTCAGATACAAGCATACATTGAATATATTATGGTGAAATAGTCTAAATATGGAAACTAAAACTATGATAGATATATAAATGACAAATAAGTGATGTAATTAGCTTGTTTTGATGCTAATGCAATTCTAGATCTAGAACATGCTGAAAGTAGGCTATAAGGTGATTTCCATGGTTTGGTAAACCAACTAGCTTCAGTCAATATTATTTTTGATGATGAGGTAAAGGCTCTCTTGATTTTATGTTCTTTGCCTGAAAGTTGGGACGGTATGGTTATGGCAGTAAGTAATTCTGCATCTGCTTCTAAAATCTTAAAAGTTGATGATGTTGTGAGTGTGATCTTGAATGAGGAAATATGCAGGAGAAGCACAGGTGAATCATCAGGGAATGCTCTAAGTGCAGAAAGTAGGGAAAGGCAAAGGGAGAAGGTTGAGCAAGGGAAATCAAGGTCAGGAAGGAGATCCGAGTCCAAAGGTATTACCTATTGGTTTTGTGGAAAGAAAGGACATACAAAGGAGTGTTGGTTGAGAGATAAAGAGAATCAACATGCAAATATGGGAGAAGCAAAGGATGCAAATATTGTGATGCAGGATGCTCTCATACTTTCTTCAGATAGTCAGGTAGGATCATGGATTTTAGATTCTGGTTCATCTTTTCATGCATCCCCAAACAGAGATTTGTTCTACAAGTATGAACAAGGAGACTTTGGAGTTCTTTATTTAGGGGATGGTACGCCTTGTCAGATAGTTGGCAAAGGGAAAGTGCAGCTGAGATTGCAGATTGACAACACGTGGGTGTTGAAAGAGGTCATGCATGTTTCAATTCTGAAGCAAAGTCTGATTTTTGTAGGAAGGTTGGGAGATGAGGGATGCACAATAACCCTCACAGCGGATTCTTGGAAGGTTACCAAGGGAGCACTTGTTCTAGCAAGAGGTAAGAAAGTAGATACTCTTTATCTGTCTACTTGTATTACTGATTCCACTTCTGGTGTAGATTCGAAGATGTGGCCTAATAGGCTTGGTCACAAGAGTAGGAAGGGAATGGAAGTTCTTTATTCAAAAGGTATGTGCACAGATACAGTTCATTGCAGAAAGAGGAAATTTGATGCCTTTGATAGGAACAAAGAAGCCTTGGTGTTTATGGAGGAGATGAAGGACAGAGATCAGTCACAGGGGCTGAATAAGCCTGAGCAGGGCAGCATGGACAGAGGTTTGATCCAAGAAGAGCTCGCAGATGAAAATTTCATCACTTACAGGAACACACAGACACCGATGTCGGTAGCTTGGCACCGACGTCAGTCATCTAGATACCGACATCGGTCATGTGCAGACCAGCAGGGTTGGTAGGTCGGATAGGAGAAGTCCGACGTTGGTCACAAGGACCGACATCGGTAGGAGGGACACCAACGTCGGCCAGGGAAATGATGTCGGTAGTCAGGATCAGTGCAAGGAACTGACATCGGTCAGGAGCAGACTGGGAGATGGCCTAGATCGGTCACTGGAACGGATGTTGGGTGAATTATTAAGTCTCAAACACCCATGTGGAGGTCAGGAAAGGTATGTGAACCTCATATTCATTGTTCACCTTCTTTATATTGCTTATTGATAGTCATGAACTAGGAAGATGGAAGAAGCAATGCAGGTAGAACCCAGAAACAGTGGGAGCTTGGCATGGATGAGGAGTGTGAGTCCTTGGAGAATCAAACAGGTATTTGTTGGTAGTGTTGTCAGCTGGAAGAAAGCACTGGATAGAGGGATGGATTCCCATTTTAGAGAACAGAGTGGATGGATACATGAGACAGAAGGCTATGGTATATGGTCTTGATTATGCTCCAGAACAATGGAGGTTTGACCATTGTATTTTATCTTTACCAGGTTGGATAATATTAGCTACATTATCCTGTTACTGTATTGTGTTACTTGTTGTAGGGTTTCATATACAGGGAGTTTTCTGAGCTAAGGGTAGAGTTGGTTCAGAAGTATGTCATGGAGAATTTGGGAGCAACAAAATTCTTGTGGCATAAGATACAGGGATTACATCACAGGTTTGCATGGTGGTTGGTCTTCAAGAGTGACGTTGAAGAGGGATACAGAGCCTAAGGAAAAAAATAGATGGTGTATAGGTACAGGTACAGGTTGCAGCTATTTATCTCCAAGTGGGAGATTGTTGTGGTGTGGAGCTAAAAGCTTCAACTATTTGCAGACACTAGAAGGAAGGATGCTGAAGAACCAGAGCCACCGACGTCGGCAGTATGACTGACGTCGGTCAAGTGCAATGGAGAAGGAGACCAGCGACGGCAGGAAGTCAGCCGACGTCAGCAGCACCAGACCAACAAGGACTGGCGTTGGTCACCTGTGTATTTTCAAAACTGCTATTGACGAACAGTCAGTTAGTTGAACCAAGTGTTTGCATGCTAAGGGGCTAATTTAAGTCGCGAGCTGTGTGTCTAATTTTAGTAGTTAGACTTCTATTTTTGTAAGCATGGGATCTTATTTATAGACCCATAAGGCATGTATTATAAAATATAATTCTAAGGCAAGTAAAGGCATTGAAGCTAGCAAGGTCAAGGAGATCTACAGGTGTAAGGTCAAGGAGATCAGCTGAAGCATTCAAGGAGGGATATCAACTCAGGCTTTAGAGTTGTTGTGTTGAGCAAGAGAGAGAGGGAAGAAGGTCTTGAGGTGTGGCAAGCCTTTGAGGTGGAGGAAGAAGTGGCATCTTCCTTATTGTATTTTCTTCTAGTAGTATTTAATACAAGAGTGTGTATTGTCTCTCAAATTCTTTGTTGTCTCAAGTTTCTAGCTACTTTATCATTTTGTTATAATTCCATGTTTAATTGCATATAATATAGTAATCAATTGTGCTCTAATTGGTAGAGCTACAGATCCCCTGACACTACCTACATAGTCAATACTCTAGAAAAGGGCCTCAGATGCATGTAGTTATCCTCTACATGTTAGTTTATGTGTGATTCATATAATATGTGAAAATTAAGTATAACAATGACATAGTTTGTAACTTGGCAAATTCGGCTCTTGGGTTGTTCATTTAGTACTTCAAACCTTTATATGTGTAGCCCTATGATTGGTATGGAAATAAGAATAAATAAGATTTTTTTTTCAAATGAATGCTCTTTTGTCTAAATTCTAGGTTTTTGTTCTTGTATTTATATTTGTAGGACGAAAATTTTGAGCAAAGGATTTAAATAAAAAAATTATATCAAAATCACTCCAAACATCAATCTACCATTAAAATCTAGAGCCATTTAAGATTAAAATGCCATGACAAATGAAACATTCATACCTACATTAGATCTTAAAATCTAAGTGCTCTACATCAAGATCAAATTGATAAAAATATTAATTGATTATAGATTGCTTACCAAAGACTATGATTGTAGAATGATGCTTGCTTGATTAAGATGACATTGATTAATGGACTCAATGATAGTGTGAAGACTTAGAGAGATTATGATAATGCTGATTAATTTATCCATGGAGGTTGGGCTAGTTTAAATACACCATAGAGGGAAGAGCAATGGCCAATATTCAAAGTTGGGATGAAGAGGATCAATGGTGGATGATTATCTAAGGAATAAAAAATTCCTTGGAAGCCTCTAGATAGAGGTTTCTATAGAGGAAGGGCTAAGATAGAGAGGATTCTAGAATTGAAGAATTCTAGAATCTATTAGGGGGATAAATAAGATTAGTAGGTGATTAGGGACTAGGGATTTAGGAAAGCCTATGAATAGGATAGTGTAGGTGGGATTAGAATTTAAAATTTCAATATAATAGACAAGTGGAATTAGTTAGTGGATAAGACATGATTAAAAGAATTAATAGGTTGGTGGGGATAATATAAGGTTAGTGGATGAAGAATAATGAAGGGGGATGTTAGATAAAAGGCTAGAAGGGGTGATATTATGACATAATTAGAAGAGATAAATGGGATTAGAATAAATAAGTGAAATTAACATTGACTATTAGTAATCTTAGTGATGATAAATACAGTGAGAAAATTTAGATGTATACATTTTCCCCTCTTTGGAAGGGCATTGTGAGTGGATGAAGTGGAAAGAGTAATGGTCTTTCAAAGAAGAAGGACATTCATGGATGAATGATGTTAGTGGACACATAATTCCTCCTCAAGGGGACATATGGAGAAGAATGAGATGGATGGCCACTTGAAAGAGGAAATGAGGAGTGGATGAATAGCGAAGGGGATGGGATGCAAGATGTGAGTTAGATGATGAATAAAATGAACTCAACTTGAGTAGTGACATATAAAGTGATGATGCCCCTAGCAAATATATATGCACAAGGAGTGGAAATGACTCTATCACAGTTGTCAACACATCCTAAGGGGAAATAAACCATAAAATGATGATGATAAGATAAAAGGCTATAAGTTTTAGACATATTACAAGCAAGAACACATGAAAGGGAGAGTTGTATGCCTAAGATAAGATAATTATTTGATAAGACTAATGATGATTACAGCTCAAGGCTAAAGTTGAGTGATATGATAAAGGGGATGAAAGAGAAAAAATGATATGATTGAGTGACCAAATGATGAAGGTGATGTGAAAATGGTGGATGAGCTATCCTTGGGCACTAAAAGGTGGCCAAGTGCTACCTACATAGTTTGGAAATACCTCAGGCTGATGTAGTTCTAACTCAAATTGGAATGATGGATGACTAGATAGAATAGAGGATGATAAGGATGATGATGAATGCTAGACATGTTAGTTGTTTGATATAGGATGTGACTTTAGATGTTAGACATAAAGCATTTGTAGATGAAATGTTAGATGTTGAGATGTTGATGACTAGAGAAATGATAGATGATTGGTTAGAGGATATAGACGTGATGATAAAGGCTTGATTGGATATTAGAAAAATGGACTAGAATGATTGACTTAAAGACAAAGAACTAGGATAAATAAATGGATATTGGATGTTAGATTTTATGACATGTGATAAAGGACAAGAGAAATGATGAGTATGGAGGTGATCAAGTCATCATTGTTGTAATAAGGCTCATCATAGTCTTAATCAATTTTATAAATATAACACTTGATAATATGCCCCATGATATAAGTATGATCAAGAGGACATTCTACCAAAGTGCATGAGGATAAAATGGGAAATTGATGAAATCTACATCATTGAGGGCACCTAAAAGCTTCATTGTAACTTTTGGTGTCATCATAGCATCCTTATTCATTGCCCAATAGACAAAAAGAGACATGATTCAAGACTAAAAATAAATATAAATAATCAAATGAAAAATAAGATAATCAGATATATAATGATAAAAAACATGCAACACAAAGCATACATGTAACACACAAGTATGTACATAGAGATGCGACATCATGGTGTCTTTTTTAATTGTTCAGATGATAGTCGATGAGATGATTAATAAAGTGATGAGTTGGACAAATTTGGTCATGATGTGAAGGTAGATCAAGGATATAGATTTAGATAGGGGTATAGATTTGGTCTAGATTAGGGATAGATCACGGGGATTGGTCAACTAGAGGATTGACCATATTATGATCTTAGATGAGAGACTTAGGACTTATTAGGCTAAATTAAGAATAGGTCAGTGCTAACTTAAGATATAGTATATTTGCCCTGGTTTAGAATACAGGATGAAAAATAAGAATGGGATGGATGGATATGATTGGGTTATGTAGGGTGAAGGACATGGAGATGGATGTGAATAGGGAGATAGGCATAAGACAACACACCTTGGAATATTTTTGGATTTTTAAATACTTTATGTTTTTTTTGGAGTTTTGACATATTTTAATTTTTATGTCTTTTTTGGATATGTATGTACATTACACAAATATGTTTACTAACAAAGGGAATACCAAGCCTAGCAACTAGGATAAAGACATATGGAATAATGGATGGCATGAAAAAAGGATGAGGGTGATGCTGAAAAGGGGACAAGGACCAAATAAGACTGGACTGTGGGTTGTAATGACCACATCATGAAGGAACAAGATGTTTAGTTACCTGAGTGTCCATTGGAGGATATGCCAAGATGATTATAAAACACTTCTCAAGCCCTATTCCACGTCCTTACAAAGGTCAAGATGAGAAAGGATGGATGTAATAAGAGTATGCAAAACATGATGGAGAAGGATGCTTATGACAACAAATAGATGAGATATAGAGGGGATTGACAAGGGAGGTATTTTGACCCCAAGCATCGAGGTATAATGGAGATAACAGATAATTTTACCATGATGCCAAAAATTGGTTTTCATCATGGTACTTACCCAAGGTGCCAAAAGACTAGTTTTCACCATTGGATGAATGTTTTTTTATTTTATTTTTTTAATTTTTTAATTTTGAATTTTTTAATTTTTTGACTTTTTAATGACATCTCAATTTATTAGAGGCTATAAAGATGCAAGATGCAAACATTTTATTGATATTCAACCAACACCTATTCTAGAGATATGTGATGCTAAAACCATGTGATTGATGATAGATTCACAAATGTCTTTATGACCTTCATTGATTCTTGATTTAACATCCTCTATGTTGTCTCCCAAAAATCACAGTCATTTTTGGAACAACATTTGAATTATTTTGGTTCTACAAACCAAAATAATATCTTCCATTTTCAAATTTGTCTTAGATATTCAGATTTCTCATTTTCAGAGCTTCTCAAAAAATCTACGGACTCTACAGGCTTTAATCTATGGACTCTACAGGCTTAAATCTATGGACTCTGCAGGCTTGAATCTACAGACTCAACAGGAAAAGCAAAATCTATAGACTCTCATAGGTGATTTTCAGTCAAAAGAATTGATTTTCAACATTTGTTCATTTTTTGAGAAAGGTTCAAAGTTCAGTCACTTCAATAGGTTCAATGGGTTCAAAGGTTCAACAGTCAGTTCAACCAAAGGAACAGTTCAACATCCAAGTTCAACCAAGCAGTTCAACGCTTTATTTCACTCAAACGGTTCATTTCCTTTGTTTCAACATCTTTTGGTTCAATCATTTGATTTTTCAGTTGGTTCAATAGCAAGTTCATCACTTTTTGGTTCAAAGGCGCTTGGCGCACTTCATTGAACCTCTGAATTGGTTCAATTAAATGGTTCAACGTCCAAGTTCAATGAGCTTCACTACTTCTATAGGAATTTTCATCAGCAAACAATCAACAATAGGTTCAACATTTAGTTCATCCTTTGGTTCAACTTCAAACAGTTCAAAGGCGGGTTCAATCAAGTAGTTCAATGCTTTCATCAGCTTTGCTTCAAAGGCTTGGCACGCTTCATTGAACCTTTGAACCGGTTCAACAAAGGTTCATCGACTAGGTTCAAAGGGATGGTTCAATGCAAAAGAGAACTTTTTTGAAGGGCAAGTGCCCTTGCGGAGGACACTTCATCAAACGAATGTTCAAAGACTTGTCTAATGCTCATGGGAATTTCACCCAGACATTTTTCCTGGGGAATTTCACCTGGAATTTTCCCTGTGGAAAATGTATGCGGGAATGTTCAAAGTGAATGGCTAGAGGAAAATCCCAGGGGAACTTTGTGAAGGGCTAACAAACGAAGCTGAAGGATCATTTAAGCCTAGGGGAATTTGCGAAGGGCTGACAAACGAAGCTGAAGGATCATTTCTCAGGGCCCGAAAGGGCAAAGTCCAATCTGGAAAAGTGCCATGTGGAAAGATAAAAGAAGACCAAGGGATGACGCGCCTGAACATGTTAAATTCAACATAGTCAACTAGCCATTGAAAACACAGTGATGAGCATGTAAACGTCAATTTTAGAGACAGTAAAATAGCTGTTGATCCTTTGATCCACAGAATAGAATACATTCACAATTTTCAAGGCCAAGACCAGTAGAAAGCGGGGAAGAAATAGAACAATAATTTAAATCCAGGACCCAATTTGATTAGTTAGATAAGGAGGAACAATGAAGATAAGATCAGATTGCCAGGTGGAACATTGGAAGTTACAAACTTTCAATAAGCATGACTTATTTCCTTGCATTGATAAAATCAAATGGGAAAAGGGCCCCTAATTTCCAGTGTGTCTCCTTAACAAATTTCAATGCAAATTGATGTAAAGATTATTCCCAAGTCCTTTTTGAAGAGGCTATATAAGGGACTTTTTTAATGTAGTAAGGATCTTCTTTTTGATAATCTAAACAAAACTCTGCCGAAATAGAGAGGCATCATTGAGACTTTGTGCTTAGTCTATTTATCATATTTTCTTAATGAAAACAAGGGACTTTTTTAGACTTTGTGCTATGCTATCTTGTTTGTTTCATTGATTTAATAAGCAAAATTAGTAAATTTTCAAGAAGGTGTCCTGGAGAATCAACTGTGGAGAGACTTTGCACCCCCATAGCTGCCTTCAGTGTGTTTGTATTTTCATTACTGTGTAAAGAACTTTGGAAATACTTTGAGCTTTCATTGTTCTTCATATATCACTCTTGAGTATTTCTTGCACAAACTTTGTGCTGTGTCTTGATTTGTTGGTTACCATACTTCAGTCATATTTTGATTTTATTTCCAGGAGTATTCTCGTGACTGGTTGAATAGTTCTTCTAAAAGAAGAGTGATGTCTGACATTCTCTTGAATTCTTTTGTTTTGTATACATCATCTCTGAAGAAAGAGAGATGGATGTCTGATCCTACCCTTGAGTACTATTTTCTGTTCATATATATATACATATCATATCCACAAGGAACCTCCCCTTGATGAGAGGAGAGAGAAGTCTCCTTCTAATGTGATAAACTTACACATTAGGATGACTAATCTTCTTGCTTTGGCTGATAATACCTATTTTGTTTACCAGTATGTTGATAGACAAAATTATCAACCAACAGTTTTTGGTGACTCTATTGGGGAATTACCTATTATCCATTTATATTCTATCCATTCCATTCACCTCCACACCCACAGGAAAAGAGTGCATAGTTTAAAGCCTCAAGATTTAACTGAAGCAAAGTCAATTCTTTTCAAATTTTATTTTACAAATCTGGCAGATTCAAGATATACACGAAGTCAAAGGGCTAAAGGTGTCATTGATCATGTGTTTGAGCAAGTACATCAAAGTGATTTTGATCTATTTTCTTCACCATCTCATCTGCAACGAACCAAGAGCTTCTCTCCTACTAAAACCAAATCTCTATTACCAAGCAAAATATCAACTTCTACTGTTGATAAAGCTTTGCCTATAATTACCCCATTGAGATTTGTTATCCCTCCTTTTTAGCACCCTATAGTGGCAGTTCAAGGTCCCTGGGGTAATGCTTTTTACCCTCTCAATCTTACTCCTCCTCTACATGAACTTCCACGTAGTTCTAGGAAGAATTTTCCAAAATTCCACGGTGATGGGAAAGTTCATCCTGATGAATATATTACAGCATTCAATATAGCTTGTGGAGTAATTGGGGTAGAATTTGAAGATGTAGCAGTCAGGATTTTTGTTGAAACACTACAAGGTCCTACTGCAGATTGGTTTTACCATTTACAGGCTCGATCTGTGACTGATTGGAATACTTTGAAAGATAAGTTTGAAGCCATATTCAAACCTACAAAAGATGCACATACACTTTTGGCTCAACTTACACAAATGAAAAAAGAGCCACATGAGCCTATGAGAGACTTCATAGCTAAATTTGACAAGTTAAGAAACATAATTCTTATGATTGCCAGACCTACAGCTGAGAATCTTAAATGCTTTTTCATTAATTCTTAGATACCTGAAGTCAGTTTCCTCTTGAGATGTGCTGGCCAAATAGATCTTGAGGCAGCTCAACTTTTGGCCACTGAAGTAGAAGATGATCTCATATTAGCAGGGAAAATAAGAAGATATCCCAATAGAAATAGAGCTTCATCATCATCTGAATTTGTATCTACAAGCACCACAGATCTAATGGTGAAGAAATTAGTGAATGAGCTTCTTGCCCTCAAAAAGCAAATGGCTCAAGGAATATCTTCTGCTCCTACATACAGAAGAACATTTCCAAATTAGTCATATCAGAGCAATGTTGCCAGAAACCAAGGACAACAAAATTATCTTCCTCTTCCACAAGGAAAACTTGCCTTGAAAGCTCCTCCAAGTAATTTAGCAATGGGATATCTTGAGATAGAACCAAATTTTTCTTATCAGCCTGAATTATATCAAGAAAATGATGCTGATATCATTGAAGACAGTCAAGAAGAATTAGCTGATGACTCCCACATTGGTTTCTTGAATTATCAAGATGAACCCAGAAGCAAAGGAGAAGCTTCAAATGGATCATATGCAATGTTTACTAGATCTAAGAATCAATCAGTCCAGTAGGCTGATAAAGGAAAAATAGAAGAGCAATCACAACCAACAGTCACAATTGCCAAGTGTGGAACAGTTCTACCCTTTCAACCAAAAGATCCAGTAATCACTCAAAAGGTAAATACATCTGTTGCTCCTTCCCCTTCTACTTCTAATTCACAAACTAGTATACTTCTCGTCTCTTCTAAAACTCATAAAGCTAAAGTACCTTTCTCTGTACCTAGTTTGATTCAAACATTTGACATAATTGATCATGTCAAAAAGACAAAAATACAAATGTCTAAATTTGAGTACTTGCAGTCCAATCTAGATCAACTGAATAAGTTGGTCCAATATGTTAAAAATCAAACCGTCCCTGTAGTGCAAAAGGCCAAAAAAGTGACTTTTGATTCCCCAATAAATACACCTAGTCCAAATAATTTGATTATTACTCCTCTAGCTACTTCTAGAAAAAATAGAACCCTTCTATGTTTCCTTGTTAATCAATGGCCACAAGCTGAGTAATTATATAATAGATTCAGGTGCATCTGACAATGTCATGCCTGCCAAAGTCATTAAATCTCTTGGTCTCACATTAACCAATAAGTTTGGCAGATGTTTCTCCATGGAGAACAAACAAGTGCCATTGTTGGGGTAGATCAAAGATGCTCAATTTGCATTTGTAGCCTTTCCAGACAAGAGGATTAAAATGACTGTATTAGTGGCTGAAGTTCTAGCGTCTTATGGTATTTTACTTGGATAGAATTTTTGTAAGGATGTGGGAGGAGAGCTGAACATGGATCTATCTGAGGTAAAGATCCCTGTACAAGGCATGATGAAAAGAGTACTTCCTAAAAAGGAAGGAAAGTATATAGTCACCAAGACATCAGCTCCTGAAGCTCAAATCCTTTTTGAATCCGCAGGTATGGGTAATTACTTTTTATATACAGATCATGAAGAAAGACCCTCCATCTCTATGACGGAAAGTCTGAAGTAAAGCCAGTGTCTGATGAGATTTGGACTCTAGAATTTGATGGTAGTTGTTCTTCTTATGGTTATGGAGCCGGAATTGTTTTGATATCTCCTAAAGGAGATATGTTCCCTTCATCATATAAGTTATAGTTTAGCAATACAAACAATACAACTGAATATGAATCGTTGTTGCTGGGCATGAAAGCTACCCAAGAAAGAGGTATCAAGTGTCTTCATGCTAAAGGGGATGCCAAATTAGTGGTCTACCAAGTGAGAAATTCATATCAGACTAAGAATGAAATGCTGTGCCATTACTGTAATATTGTTTGGGATCAAATTAAAAGCTTTGATGCTTTCAACATTTCTTCCATTCCAAGAGAATACAATGATAGAGCTGATGCACTTACTATTTCAGGGACTCTTTTAGTTCCACATTCTAATTTTAAAGAAGCCAAATATACCATTGAGCTGATCTATAGGCCAAGTGTTCCTGATAATGCTGATCATTGGCAAATTTTCAATGATGATAATCAGATCATTGCCTTTTTAGAAAGAAAAGACAATTTTGAATAGTTGTATTTTGAAGGCAACAAATCTCAGAAGTCTAAATTAATTTTTGAATCTAGTTCAAACGTAAATGAAGAGTTTATACAACTGAAAGGAGATAAAATTCCTAAAGGCTTGGTTTCTCTCGAAAAGCTGTTTGACAAGCATGATAGATTCGTCAAGCAACAACAAATAGATTCAAATTTCTCTTAGGGATTTGACCAAGTGAATCTGACCAATGAAAAAAATCTGGTCAACATTGGTAAGTGCTGTACACCTAAAGAAAAATTCAAATTTACTTCTTTGCTTAGTCAATACATTAATGTCTTGGCATATTCATATGAAGATCTGAAGTCTCTCAGTCCTGATGAAATTCGTCATCATATTCCTCTCAAGGCTGATTCAACGCCTTACAAGTAGAAATCTAGACAATACAATTCGAAGATTTTAGGTACAATTATGTCTAAGATTCAGAAAATGTTAAATGCTAGAATTATTTTTCCAATCCATCATTCTACATCGATTGCAAATATAGTTCCTGTAAGGAAGAAAAATGGCAAAATCTGCATTTGTGTTGATTTTCAGAATCTAAATCAGTCTTCTTTGAAAGACAATTACCCTTTGCCAATCATGGACCAAGTGCTCCAAACAGTAACAGGATCAGAATTGTTATCAATGTTGGATGGATTCTCATGCTATAACCAAGTTGAAGTTACTGAACCTGATCAATACAAGACTGCATTCACCACGCCTTGGGGTACTTTTGCATATAAAAGAATGCCTTTTGGATTAATAAATGTTAGCGCTACATTTTAGAGAGCTATGGATATGGCTTTTAAAGATGAAATTGGCAAATTCATAGTTGTATATCTTGATGATTTAACTGTCTTTTCAAAGCGTCGATCTGATCATATGCGCCACTTGTAACAAGTGCTGGAGCACTGCTGAGAAAATGGTATTTCTTTGAATCCTAAAAAGTTTATTTTTGGAGTGACATAAGGAAAACTCCTTGGACACATTGTGTCTAAAGAAGGCATAAAGATTGACTCAGACAGAGTCAAGTCTATTCAAGAGCTGAATTTGTCTGAAAGTAAGAAAGCTATCCACTCTTTCTTCAAAAAAGTGAATTTCTTACAGAGATTCATCCCTGAGTTTGCTGAGAAGACAAGACACATTGTAAATATGATGAAAGGAAAGATTACCTTCAGCTGGACCAAAGAAGGCAAAGTAGCATTTCAGGATATCAAAGTCGCTATTGCTCACGCCCCTAACTTGGTCTGTCCAGAGTACCACAAAGATTTCATTATATATAGCTATGCATTTGAGCATACTCTTTCAGCTATTCTTGTCCAACAAGACAAAGAAAGTATGGAATCTCCCATCTCTTTCATGATTTGCCCTCTAAAAACTCATGAATTGAAGTATTCAAATATAGAGAAGCACGCCTATGCCTTGGTAAAAGTAGTCAAACACTTTCGCTTCTATATTTTGAATTCACATACTACTGCCTTAGTTCCTGACAGTACAGTCAAGTCTATTTTAAATCAATAGGAGTTTGGCACAACGAGAGGTAATTGGATTGCAAAGATCTAAGAATTTCATATGGATATCAAGCCAACAAAGCTGGTCAGAGGTAAAGGTCTTTGTCAATTAATGGTTGATATACACAACTTGAAGAAGCTGAAATAGATAATATGCCAACAGTCCTTTTTATTTCTACTACCAATGAATTGTATTCAGATATTGCCTATTTTTTGACTTATGGAGAATGTCCTGCTCATTTGTCTTACAAAGAGAGGATAACCATCAGATTGAAAGCTATAAATTTTGTCCTTTGGGACAACGGCCTGTACAAAATAAACATAGATGGAGTTTTTCTTCACTGTGTAGATAAAGAACAGCAGACCCAGCTCTTGAAATCTTTTCATAATCTAGCTTGTGGAGGACATTTTTCTGCTCCTGTGACTGCTCACAAAATTTTGAGAGCCAGGTATTATTGGCCAACTCTTTTTCAAGATGCACATAAATGGGTAAGGAAATGTGAACTTTGCCAGCAATTTGTTGGAAGACCCAAGTTGGCTGCTCTACCTCTTAAGCCAGTAATCATAGAAGAACCTTTTCAGTAGTGGGGACTCAATTTTATTGGGACAATAAATCCATCATCAAGCGCTGGACATGATTATGTCTTTACAGCTACTGATTATTTCACTAAGTGGGTAGAAGCAATCCCGACAAAGCATGCTACCTCAGAAGTTGTATGTAATTTCTTGAAAGAGAACATCATTTCCAAATTTGGAGTCCCACTCAAAATTGTTACTGATAATGCAGCTTGTTTCACCTCTCAAGAAATCACGCAATTCTATTTTTATTATGGAATCATGCTTTCTCATTCTTTTGATTATTTTTCGCAAGAGAATGGACAAGCTGAGTCCAATAATAAAAATTTGGTAACTATTATCAAGAAACTTGCAGATGATAATGAAAGGACGTGGCACAAAGCATTGGTAGACACTCTATGGGCTGACAGGGTCATGCCAAAAAGGGTAATTGGTATGCCTCCTTCTCAACTTCTCTATGGTATTAATGCTGAGATACCAATCACTTTAGAGTTACCAGCCTTGAAATTGGTGAAGGCTATTGAAGATCAGACATATGAGAGTTCTCTTGACAAAAGAATCATGTACCTGACTCAGCTGAAAGAACAAAGAACCATGGTGGTGGATAGAATTGATGTTCATCAAAATTTGATAAAGAAACTTTTTGATTAGAAAGCCAAAAATCGTGATTTTTAGATTGGGGATAAAGTCCTGCTGTGGGACAAAAGAAGAGAGCCAAAAGGGATGCATGGAAAGTTTGACTCCCTTTGGAGAGGCCCATTCACAATTCTTCAGCACATGGGTGAAAATAGATTTTTTTTGAAATACCAAGATGGCACGCTCTTTTCTCTACCCCATAATGGGCAGCATTTGAAACACTTCAATTCTTGAAGTGTCAGATCATTACCTCTGTATATATGTATACTTGTAAAGTTTTAATTTCTATTTTGTTTTGTTTTTCTTCATTCTTGTTTCCTTTCATTTCTAGAAAGCATGACTGTAAAGCCCAATGGTACACTTGAAGACACTAGAGTTTCTGAATTCTACTCCTTCCAATTCCTTTTGCAATTGATAGAAGTTCCCCAACTGGAGCCAGCTGTTGTCTCCCAAAAATAACAGTCATTTTTGGAACAACATTTGAATTATTTTGGTTCTACAAACCAAAATAATATCTTCCATTTTTAAAATTTGTCTTAGATATTTAGATTTTTCATTTTCAGAGTTTCTCAGAAAATCTACGGACTCTGCAGGCTTGAATCTATGGACTCTGCAGGCTTAAATCTATGAACTCTGTAGGCTTGAATCTATAGACTCAATAGGAAAAGGAAAATCTACAGACTCTTGTAGGTGGTTTTTAGTCAAAAGAATTGATTTTCAACATTTGTTCATTTTCTAGGAAAGGTTCAAAGTTCAATCACTTCAACAAGTTCAATGGGTTCAAAGGTTCAATAGTCAGTTCAACCAAAGGAACAGTTCAACATCTAAGTTTAACCAAGCAGTTCAATGCTTTATTTCACTCAAATGGTTCATTTCCTTTGTTTCAGCATCTTTTGGTTCAATCATTTGATTTGTCAGTTGGTTCAAGGCTTTTTGGTTCAAAGGTGCTTGGTGTGCTTCATTGAACCTCTGAATTGGTTTAATCAAATGGTTCAATGTCCAAGTTCAATGAGCTTCATGACTTCTACAGGAATTTTCATCAGCAAACAATCAGCAGCAAGTTCAATGTTTAGTTCATCCTTTGGTTCAACTTTAAATAGTTCAAAGGTGGGTTCAATCAAGTGGTTCAATGCTTTCATCAGCTTTGCTTCAAAGGCTTGGCGCACTTCATTGAACCTTTGAACCGGTTCAACAAAGGTTCATCGACTAGGTTCAAAGGGATGGTTCAATGCAAAAGAGAACTTTTCTAAAGGACAAGTGCCCTTGCAGAGGACACTTCATCAAACAAATGTTCAAAGACTTGTTCAAAGACTTGTCCAATGCTTGTGGGAATTTCACCTAGACATTTTGCCCGGGGAATTTCACCTGGACTTTTTGCTCAGGGAATTTCACCCAGACTTTTTGCCCGGGGAATTTCACCTGGACTTTTTTCCCACGGGAATTTTCCCCATGGAAAATGTCCGCGGGAATGTTCAAAGCGAATGGCCCGAGGAAAAGCCTGAGGGAAATTTGTGAAGGGACAACAAACGAAGCTGAAGGATCATTTCTCAGGGCCTGAAAGGGCAAAGTCCAATCTATAAAAGTGCCAAGTGGAAAGATAAAATAAGACCAAGGGATGACGTGCCCGAACACGTCAAATTCAACATAGTCAACTAACCGTTGGAAACACAATGACGGGCATGTAAACATCAATTTCAGAGATAGTAAAATAGCCGTTGATCCTTTGATCCACAGAATAGAATACATTCACAATTTTCAAGGCCAAGACCAGCAAAAAGTGGGGAAGAAACAGAACAACAATTTAAATCTAGGACCCAATTCAATTAGCCAGACAAGGAGGAATGATGAAGATAAGATCAGATTGCCAGGTGGAACATTGGAAGTTACAAACTTTCAATAAGCGTGACTTATTTCCTTACATTGATAAAATCAAATGGGAAAAGGGCCCCTAAGTTCTAGCATGTCTCCTTAACAAATTTCAATGCAAACTGATGTAAGGATTGTTCCCAAGTCCTTTTTGAAGAGGCTATATAAGGGACTTTCTTCTATTGTAATAAGGATCTTCTTTTTGATAATTTGAACAAAACTCTGTCGAAATAGAGAGGCATCATTGAGACTTTATGATCAGTCTGTTTATCATATTTTGTTAATGAAAACAAAGGACTTTTTCAGAGTTTGTGCTGTGATATCTTGTTTGTTTCATTGATTTAATAAGTAGAATTAGTAAATTTGTCAAGAAGGTGTCCTGGAGAATCAACTATGGAGAGACTTGACAACCCCATAGCTGCCTTCAGTGTGTTTGTATTTTCATTACTGTGTAAAGAACTTTGGAAAGACTTTGAGCTTTCATTATTCTTTGTATATCACTCTTGAGTATTTCTTGCACAGACTTTGTGTTGTGTCTTGATTTGTTGGTTACCATACTTCAATCATATTCTACTTTTATTTCCAGGAGTATTCTCGTGATTGGTTGAACAGTTCTTCTGAAAGAAGAGGAGTGTTGTCTATCATACTCTTGAGTTCTTCTTTTGTTTTGTATACATCATCTCTGAAGAAAGAGAGATGGATTTTTGGTCCTACCCTTGAGTACTATTTTCTATTCATATATATATATATATATATATATATATATATATATATATATATATATATATATATATATATATATATATATATATATATATATATACACATAGCATATCCACAGGGGACCTCCCCTTGATGAGAGGAGAGATAAGTCTCCTTCTGATGTGATAAACTTACAAATTAGGATGACTAATCTTCTTGCTTTGGCTGATAAGACCTATTTTGTTTACCAGTACGCTGATAGACAAAATAATCAACCAACACTCTAGACATCTCAACTATGTGTATTTGTAACCCTTACAAGAGATGATGTTTCACAAGGATTTAAGGTATGGTATGGATGGGATTAAGTCTTGATTTTGATGGTGGGGTATAGGATGTGAATGAGTGATGTGGTTATGATGGATAAGCTGACTAGATGGAGATCAAAAATGGGGTTTGATAGTTGCATACATCATTAGATATGGTGAAGGGAACCTTTTTTATTAGTGCCATGAGATTAATGGATCTAATACCTTTTGAATTTTTTGCTCTTTGATCCAAACATCAATATGATTGTCTGCCATATTCCTATGACTTTTGACAGATTTGTGACTTGCTGATATTTGATTTAGATTTTGATTGCCCCTTGGTGCCTGATTTTGGGCTTCACCAGAGGAAAGTAATTTTTGACTTGATATATGATGATGATTTTGACTTTGATAGTCCCCTAGCACCTCAATTATATTTATGTTAGGGGGTGATGCTTTTTAACTTGGCCAATTACAAGACTCTTTTTGACTTTGATTGATTATATTTGTATCATGTCTAACTTGATTGTTTGACTAGATTAATGGATTATTAGCTTAGATCCTTGTATATTTAGCACATAAGAGTGCATTTTGAAGTGAATCCAATGATCTGTGTTTCTATTCATCCCATTTAGGGAGTGGGATGGAGGGATTGTTAATTGGAGGGGATGATTTAGTGTGTGTGATGAAAGGGGTGGATTAAGTGGGTAGATTAAGGGGGTAATGGGTAGCGTAGTCATCATAAAATCTATTAGCAGACCTAGACTCAATGTCAAATAAAGTGTCTACAATAATCTCAAAAGGATCACTAACACTCTTAGCATCTAAGGTAGAGTCATATCTAGCTTGATGATCTTCTACTAATAAAACATCAAAGAATTGTGTTATAATTTCATCATCCTAAATTTTATCAAAAATCATGACTTTTGACTTGTTGACATTCAAATTAGAGACATCCTTAAAGAGATAGGAGTCATCATGACTATCATCATGTAAAAGGGATAATGTTCTGACATGTATTTTGATTCATATGTTATGTTGAACATGATCATAACCATTCTGATGCTAAATCTGATAGGGATGTTGATGAGGTGATGTAGTCCATAGATGATTTTATGATAGGATCCATTTTATTATCTGCAAGTACTTATTCCCCTTGGGTTTATAAAGGGATGCTTTAGGCTTAATGTATTTGTGAAGATGGAGAATTTGATATGGATAAGATATAGGTATGTTTTGATTATGGATGCTTGTGGTATGGTGAGGATTGGGGTCATGACATTCATTAAAGAGGGAAGAAGCTTGATCCTAATTAATAAGTGCTTCTTGGCATATCCCCTTTTTCACACTCCTAGGTGTAGACATATTGGATTCACCCTCAATTTTAATGTCACCATTATCAATTAAGTTTTAGATATAATCTCTAAAAGGTAGAAATATATTAATATAATATTTGAGGACTTTATAATATATACAAAATTATTTTACTCAATATCATGAAGGCATATGTTTGGAAAAATCTAGAGGTCTTATTTTCAGGTCAACAATCATGCCTATAGACTTCAATTTCCAAAATAATGCTTCCACAGATATTGGGAGAGGGGTATATTTCTTGTCTATGGTCTTGGATTTAGGAGTGTAAGAATGGGATGGTGATGTCATGATGTAAGGATATGATGAGGTTGATAAGTTAGGCTTCCCTTTTCTAGTAAGACAGGGGATTTGTGATGGAGGATTTGACTTTGGATGGGTAAGAACTAGTGGTAAGGTTAGATAAATGGGGTCAAGACCTTTGGGAAGTTGGGAACCCATCTCAAGGACCCACAAAAGGACTTCATCCTTGTTTGAAACAATATAGTTATAAAACAAGGTAATTTTTGAAATAGAAATATCATGACTAGGACTAGGACTAGTGGATGGGGGACTGAAATGGGATTGATTGTCACAATAATTAGATGAGGACTTCATCCTTTTTTGAAAAAATATATTTATGGAACAAGGTAATCTTTGAAATAGAAATATCATGACCAGGACTAGGACTAGTGGATGCGGGATTGAAATGGGATTGATTGTCATAATAATTGGATAAGGATAAGGGTTGGTGAGGGACTTGTTTGGGAGGTAACCTTAAGTTTATGGGCTAAAAATCATCTAAAATGTGGGAACCCATCTCCAATAGCTGTAAAAGGCACTCATCCTTGTTGGCCAAGATGTATTTGTAAAATAGGGTGACCTAATCATTTGCATATTGAGGGGGGTTATGATGAATGGACAATGTGGTTAACCATGGTGGGATAACATGTGGGTTAGGTGTAGATGGGGATTTTTGATGGGGATAAACATGGGACATTGGTTTAGGCTTGATGGGATCAAGGTTGAAAGGTAGGTGAACACTCATTTTTAGGGCCCACAAAAGGGTCTCATCCTTGTTTAAAAATAGGTTTTTTTCTAAAAGAATTGGGTTGAAATACATGTGGGTAGATGATAAATAGGTAATGGATGAAAGGTGGATAAAATGGGGTTGATGTGTAAGTAGATTAGGTCTTGGATAGAAATGTGATTCTTGGATGAAGTAAGTCTAAACAATTGAGATAGTATGATAGGTGATGATGAGGATGATATAGACTAAAGAGATTATGATATAAGATTATGATCAGAATTCAAATTGATAGTGTGATAGGTGTTATCAATCTATTGATAATGCCTAGTTTTCAAACTAGCAAAAGGATAGGGATTCAACTAGTGCCTAGATTCAAACTAACATGACAATGATTAGATGGGTGATAGTTATGAATAGGTAATATGATTAGATTGATGATAATTGGATGCTAGATTAAAAATAAAAAAGTGATAGATTATTAACAAGGCAAAAACTAATTATGAAATCTAGGAAAGTGATGGGTAATAGAAAAGATAATGGTGGACTAGAGCGATAAGATAAGATGTAAGGATGATGAAAGGACCAGCTAAAGTCTTAGATTGATTTGTTCAAGATTAAATGGATATAGGACTATGTAATGAAGGGATCAAGGATCATAGGATTAGGATTAGGATATAAAGGTGGTGATGAAATGATAATTAGGAGTAATATTAATGATTTGTATATGGTATAGACAAGTGTATGACCTGAGAGACAAAAACATAATATGGGATATGTCTATATGGGGTAAGACTAGATGAGGTATAAGGTGTTTGATAAGATAAGGACATTCTAGATAGGAGGATGTTAAGATAAAATCAGATTAGTAAATGCAAAATATGGGATGATGTAAAATACTATACAAGAATAAGGATGTACAAGATGTGATGAAGGATGAATGTACAATATGACTAAGAATAGAGATAAGGATACACAAGATAATGATATAAAATGCGTAGATAGTTGTGTATAGGTTTGGGTGAAAGGCTGACTTAGATCACAAATAACATAGGTATAACATGACACACACCCAATCAAGCAGACCACAACCTTAATATTAGTAAATTGATTAGGAGTGTAACTTGATGATTGCACAATCTAATGGCTTTGTGGGTGAGGATATATAATGGTAAACCATAATAGAATCTCCAAAATTATCTTAACCCAGTCTGCACTTGATGATCACTTAAGAGATGATACTAAATTTGGAAACAAGTCATTTATTATTATTGATAGGTTCTAAACTAGGTATACACAAGGGTGTTTAAGGGCGTCCTCGAGATACACAAGGTACATGGGGCCCAATTATGTATAGGGTGTTGTCTAATGCTTGGTTCATAGAGTTAACTCTTCTTCCTCACAGATGACCTATATGGGGTCAATCACTTATCCTAATGATAACTATCTTTGATATTTATAATCTTAATGATAACTGTCTTTGATATTTATAATCTACTAGAACATAGAGTGTGGATTAGTGCATGGTGGTGAAATCCATAGTCACTATCCCCTTAATACTATGTCAAGTGCATGGGTGTAAATTCGATGTCACGTTTCCTCTATAAAATAAAAACGGGAGGATTTATTAGTGGTTTTTTATCCTCCAAAACTAACCACTAGAACATAGGGAGGAGAGTATACACCATTGTATCCCTTGGGTAACATTCAAGTAAGAAAAAAATATTTATTAATTGATTAAGTGCGATCTATATAAAATATATACAAGATATTTCTATAAAATGCCAAAATATTTGATAGGGGACCTATAAAGCAAGTGATTATTAGTTTAAATATAAAAATCTTGAGGATAAACCTACAAGACATGATGTTAGATAAAAATATGACCTACAAGACAAGATGTTAGCAAGCCAAAATTACCACTAGATTCACCCATGTAAGAAACAAAATGTTAGTCCAATAAGCCATAATAAAAGTACTAAAAAAATAATGATTTTACACTATAATATTTTTGGATTAAAGGCCACAATATGGAAGTCTGGGGGGAACAATCCCCAATAGGGTTAAGGGGTAGCACCCCTTGCGGGGTTAAGGGACAACACCCCTTGTGGGGTTCAGGGGTAGTGCTTAGGGTGCACTCCTAGTCATGGTATTGGGCAGGGTTGATAGGCAACATTATAGATGTCAAATGCAATCTAGGACTTGTGGATCCCTTGAAATGACTCAAAACTAAATTTGATCCTAAAATGCACTCAAAAAAGGAAAAATTGAAGGCAAAAATGAATGCAAAATCACAACTGTAAAGGGCAAAACTGCTTATACATAGTCATAAAGAGCTCAATTTCAAAACTAATTCTAGAATACACAATACCATAACTATTGTATAATACTACAACTTTATGATATGATCTTTTGTTGAATATTAGCTAGCTCTAACTATGTAGTTAAGTAAAAATTCTTATGGTTCATGTAATATCATAGTTCTATGTCAATATCGTAATTTGTGAGATGTAGTTTTGCAACCTAGACGAAATGCACTAGATTTTAACAATAGGATGAAAAATATGTATAAAGTGATTAAAATATATTTATAGAATGCACAAAATAGTTAAAAATAAAACTATGTTTGATGTTTGACTAGACAAATATATTGTTTGACTTATTTTACTCAAAGTTGACTATTTTTGTTCAAAATTGACTATAGGTGTTTCACTAATTTTTGTCTATTTTATGTATAAAGGAAAACAAAAATAAGGATGGGGATAAGTGATTAGAATGAACCTAAATTTGGTTTGCGCATCGTATCCAAATGTTTTGAGCACTCCTCTTTGGCTGGGGATGACTACCTACAAGTAAGAAAACACTACCATAAGATGTTTGTTAGTAGTTAAATGAGTGGGCTACCAATATACGTGCTTATTCTAGGAAGTGTGAAACTTCGTTAGAGATTATTTTCTAATTTTGAGAAATAAAAGAATAATAAATATATAAAAGAGAGGTAAAGAGTGAAAGAGAGATAAAATTACTGTTATTAACAACTTGTATACATCAGAGAGTGACAGGGTGCAGGTGAGGTACTCTATTTGTATTTTAGAAGTTGTCTAGGTAGGTTTTGAAGAGGCTAGGGAACCCACAATCATTGATGTCAGTAGGGTAGTGACTGATATCGGTTATATAGCTGAGGTTGGTAGTGAGGTGATCGATGTCGGTTAGGCTATCAAGGTTGGTAGGGGCAATAATTATTAGGGAGCTTTATAGAAGGATTTTCTAGGTCTAAGAAATGGTTTATATTAGGTCTAGAAGGTTGGAAGAGTTATGAGATAGAGATTATGGCTTGGGTAGATCTGGTTAGAGGTCTGGTGCATTAGGTTAAGGGGAAACAAATGAGGAAGCTTTGTAACTCTCTCACAGGGATTCAGTCATAAGTGTGTAAAGTAATACATAATAGATATAAAGTGATAGCAGAATAAATGTTCAAAAGACCTATAAAATAAGTGATGTACTTAGATATAATGGTCATTGAACAATAAGTGCCAAGTTGATGGTCCCTATCAGGGAGTCTAAACTTGAATGCCTAAATAGAGAGAATAAGTGGGTGTTGTTGGTCCTCAAGAGCTCAATTGATGATCGTGATTGACTTACCCAAGATGATTGTAAGCCAGGATGTCAAAAATAGAATGCCTAGAGCTTGAATGCAAGTAAGAATAATTTTTCTTAATTTTTGCTGACCTAAACTTTAGGTAGGAGTTTGGTTTATAATTTTGATGTCAGTGATCTTGCCGACATTGGTTGTGGGTTGACCGACATTGACGACCCTAGAATAGGTAAACCTTACTATTTTTGGCCTATTTTTTGTTGTTGTTCATTCCAAGTGTGACACCCATTATAAAATGGTAAAAATAAGAGGTTAGGAAGGAGGTAGTTGATTAGGAATTTAGTTTGGAAGTGGGAATAAGTCTTGGATAGTTAGGATAAGGTGACCAGGTCTTGAGGTGACTCATCAAGTATTAATTAGTTATAGGGTGAGGTCTCTAGGTAAGGTGGCAACAAGGGTTTTTTAATTAGCTTAATTAAGTATTTTTAAATTAATTAAATGTGTGAGGGGTTAAGTATGGGTTAGGGAGATTAATTTTTATTATTGAAATGGGCTTAAAGGGGGTTTTGACATAGGGAGTTACACACGTGTGTGTGATATAATTTTATTGTCTACATTTGCCCCTTTTTGTTTTGTAATTTGTAATAACATGTTACAAGATAAAAATAATAGTTAGATGCTCCAAGTATTGGATGAGGTATCCCTGCTCAAAATGGGAATTGAAAAAGGAAAAAATAGAATCAGGTACCAGTTTGATAAAAAGGTGATTGGGTAAATGGCAGAGAATTGAGTTCACTTCATATACGTATACTACAATGATCTATAGTATATAAAGTCAAGAATAGGCAAGGTTAAGGAGGACTTAGATAGAAGTAACTAAAACAAAACTTGTAAGTGATAGATGATAGGTCAAAACAATCAAAGTTGTAGCTCGAATGGTTAATGTGTCCCAGGTATCTAAGGTAAGAAGTGCCCCTAGGAAACAAAAAGGGTTAAAGGTGATAGGATGATCTTGGTTGCCATTCATAACACCTAATATATATACGTGAGCATAATAGCCAACTATAGTGGAATAACATAAGCAGTCATGACAAGCAACACAAAGTTGGTGTAAAAGGGTGAATAAGTGAGGAGATATTCATGATATCTAAGCAAATTCATCATGGGTGAATATTTAAGTGATCTCAGATGACATTTGTCATGGTTGGGGAGATATATGTGATCTCTAGCTACCCCAGTATATGGGTAAAGTTTGAAAATTTGGGTTTGCTTGGTGGGTAAAAACATTATAAAAATGGTGCTGATGTCGGTTACTTTTGCCGATATTGATAATATAAAGTGTTGATGTTATTAAAATTAGGGAAACATTGTCAATGTTGGTAGACATAAGCACTGACATTGGTAGATTAGGTCATGAATGTTGACGTCGATGGCTAACCAAATGTGACAAAAGGGGGTTTGGTGGCTGACTAAACTCATTTGCAACTTTTTGATTAGAGAGAAGAAATAGATCTTGAGAGTGATTTGAGATGGTAGCTTAAGGAGGGGACCCAACAGGAGGTACACAACCACAAGACCCAGCGGTGCTAGCCAGGAGAGATAGAGAGATGAGGTAAGAGCCTCTACTAGTTGGTTTAAAGTTTGATTTTGGTATTTATAATTTTTAGGCTAATTGAGAGGTGGGGGTGTAAAAAATGTTAGTGGAGGGGTAGAAAATATGGTAGGGTAGTTTTAGGATAAGTTAGCGGGTTTTGTGAGTAAGTTTTTATGTGAAATGGGTAAGTTTGGGTTTGGGTCATTTGACCCTAGGGCCAAACCAGGCATCAACATTGATGAAGTCCACCAACATCAGCCGACATGGTACCAAGGTCAACAATTGTTTGTCAACGTCAGCTGATATGTAGGCCTATCAGTTTATAGCATCAGTATTAATGTCAATGTTAGTGACTATAAAAAAATTAAAAAAATAGGAAAAAGGGTGAGTTGGGATCCCTAGTGGAAGTACTCAGTTAGCCTACTAGCTGAGCTAGCCTTAGAAGACCCCATGTCGATTGAGTACTACCTACATAACCTGGTGTCAGGCCTCAGGCCAATGTAGTTCTCCTAGAGCCTAGGAAAAAGATCTAAAAAGGTGTGATAGTGGAAATATGTCAAAAGGTAAATTAAGATAGGTTGAGAGTTTTAGGGCTTAAAAGATAGATCATAGTGTCAAGAGTCAGGAATATAGGTTGTGAGGCATAGAGTTGTGATAGGCAGGTAGGCCTAGAGTAGAGAAAGAGAGGTAGTGAAACCTAAGGTAGAGAGAGAGATGCAATGAAGCCTAGGGTAGTTAGTAACGTGGGTATATGGCTGAGCTAACCTCAGAAGACCCTGTGTAGACTGAGTGCTACCTACATAGCCCAATTTAGGGTCTTAAACCAATGTAGTTCTCCCAATGAGAAGGGAAAAAGATGGTTATAGAGTATATTATAAGGTATGTGACTTGAGTTGTTTGTATGTATGGATGCAAGTGAGGATAGAGTTGATATAATGAGATTGTCTATCAAGGCTATTAACATGCATGAGGAGGGATGTCACTACAGATGAGTGGGAGCATATGGAAGTGATGGGGTTAAGAGGAGTGTGATGGCACTATCAAGTCACTCAGGATGTGTTCCTAATGATATCATTGATTGAGCAGTGGAATCACACCACCAACACCTTCCATCTATCGATTGGAGAGTTGATAGTGATTGAGGAGGATGTGCATAGGATTTTGTGGCTACCACTCCAAGGTGAGGAGATTTTTGCATGCTTGAGAGAGGAAAATGATATACATATGGTTTCTTTATATGGAGAGCATGTAAGTGAGGTGACTTACCACTCTATGAGTTTTTCATATGAGCCACTCTATATGGCTGATGAGGATCAACATTGTCTGAGCATCGTGATGATGATCAAGATCATGGTGTATGCATTACTAGATGTAGATGGTGGGAGATTTTCAATTACATTGACAGGTCTATTTGGATATATGGTTGAGTAGCAAACCATTTTTACTTTGGGTCCAATATTTTTGACATAGTTATACAGAGACCTATGGGGTTTGAGGTTGTGATGGTGATATAGTTTGTGTGTCAACCATCTACTAAACTATTGAGCACATCACGGTCACATGACCACTAGGGTTACCTACCACTATCTTGGATGGCTTTAGGGTTGGTTTTGGATGGTGGAGAGAGGGCATGGCATAGACCTGAGTGGATGGCATGGTGTGAGACATTGCTTACTATAGGTGCATGATTAAGGGCTTGATCCTTGTAGATATTTTGTGGAGATCGTATCTGACATACCCAATTTTTAGAGTATAGGCACAATAGATTGTTGGGTTGTAGAGCTCATTATGGGTTAGGGGGAGATAGATCAGTGAGTTGGAGATGGTACTTGTGGCATGTGTCAGGAGGTAGTTTGGTCTACTATAGGATATTTTTCTTGCCTTCCCTTGATATAGGAGGGATGACATAGAGGCACCCCTACCATTGCCCTAGGAGATAGATGGGCCAAATTTTGAAGAGTTGTCAATAGGGCCAAGTGTTGGAGACTCAGGGTGCACAGTGGCCTATACAGCTTGATGGGTAGGGTTACATCTAGTGGTGGAGGTTAGGAGGCCGCCATCAGATTTATATGGGTTAGTTAGAGAGGGATACAATGGTATAGGCCTGAGATACAATAGTGTAGGCCCAAGATGCAATAGTGCAGGCTTGAGAGATATCCCAGGCACAAGTCTTAGCCTTATATGGGTAGGTGGTGATGTTGCAGGGTCAGACTAGGGCTCTACAGGGTCAGGTTGCAGCACTACAAGGCCAAGTTGTGGTTTTATAGGGTTAAGTGACTGTAGTGACAATAGAGAGATAGTTTGAGAGTAGCAAGCTAGGCTACTCCTCCTCCACAACTATAGGGACCAATATATGTTGGGCCATCATCAGGGGTTATGGGACCTCCATAGACTATATCTATGATGAGATATTTGACTACCCTAGATGAGATTTCCTATTATGAGAGGGTGATTAGAGAGTTCCCATAGATTTAGAGATATTCATAGTTTAGAGAGTAAGAGAGGTCGATGTCAAGTGCAATGGCTTCTAGCTAATGTAGACAGAGATGGGTGGAGAGTGGTGATGACACTACTTCATCACAACCTTGTGGAGAGCCTTGAAGACCCTGAGTGTTAGAGTTTTCTCATTTTGATTATATTTGTTATATGTATATTAGCTTGCGAGCTGAAGATGTGAGATGTATATTTTGAGAGAGAGATATATGATTTTATGATGATGTAGATGATGATTATTTTGATCACACACACACACACACACACACACACACACACACACACACACACACACACACACAAACACACACACACACACACACATACATGAGATGTTTATTTATTGTTATGTGTTCATATGAGATGTGTTTATTGTGATTATTATGATGGTATGGATGATGATTATGTTATGCTATGTTAATGCTGATCATTTTGGTTGAGTTAGACTAGCCTTTTCCATATACGTGATGGTATATGCATAGTTGGTTGGTTAGTTTCATCTTATCATTTTTCTATCTTTCGTGATGGTATATGCTTTAAATGAATAGATTGGTTATGTTAGTTTGTTTCAACATTTTTCCATATTCATGGTGGTGTACGTGTAAAATAAATTGAGTAGGTTTTGTTAGTGTTGGTATGACATTGTTTCTTCATCTCAAATAGAGATATCGACATGTGATGTGGATGGGAAAATAAAGAGGTAGAATGCTCGTACATTGGCAAAGACCATAATTAGAACATAAATATGCTCAAGAAAATGAGCCTCTTTCATACCTTATATATTTGAACCATTGTGTTTGTTAGAGAAGCATCATGTTTACCTTATAATAAGTGAGCTTCATAGTCCCTTGAAAGAGTATGAGTAGAAAAAGGGTAAAATGAGGAAAAATGTTTAGGTAGCATAACCTATAAAGTAGGGATGATATGCCCCTACTGTGGGTGACTCGAGAGCTAATATAGGCAAGTTAATGACTTAAACTTCTTTTTTTTGTTGTTGTGTAAGCTGATCAATGCAGGAAGCCTAGAATATGATTTTGTATGGGTTAAGATCGTATAAAGCTATGAGAAGCCTTTTTAATTTGTTTTTCCTTTTGAGAACAAAGCTTGGCTTAGCCATCCTTTACAGGAGTGGTCTAAGTGTCTATTTTTAATTTTAAATAGTGGTCCTTCAAAGGAGTAGTCTATTAATAGTAGCAAAGGGAAGTTACACAGTTATCCTTCAAGGGAGTAGTCTATGTTGAAAAGCATGACCTGAGATTTTATAAAATTTTAAAATATATTTTTTTATTTTGCTTTTAGTCATGGACAAGACTATAGAGGCTTAGGAGTTTTCCACTTTGAGGGCAAACCATACCACTATATAAGTTAACTAAGTGTATAGGAGTAAGGGTGAAGAGGAAGGGAAATGAATGTAATAGGGATGCTCAAAGGATGAGCTCAAGTTAGACATGAAGTAAAGCAACACTAATTTAACAAAAGAATGATCATAAGTTTAAGGCATTTAAAGGCTCAAGTTTTGGTCTTCCTTCAAGAGAAGATAAGCGATAAGTTCCTGAGCCATACTTGTGAGTTAAGATATAAGGTCTAAGCCAATTAGGAGCAAACTTACCCTATTTGATTTTCTCCATGTTTATCATGTGTTGATTTTATTTTAAGATGAGATATCCTATATTGAAATCTTGCTCTTTGAGGTTTTTTTTATAAGTGCATTTGATACACTCTTGATAGATTTAGAGGTGATTGAGGGCTATGAGACAGTGTTCATCAAGCAATTCAAGTGGAGGCAAACATTTTTGGTGAAAGTCATCATTAAGTATGTTTTGTAGAGAAATGTGAAGAGAAAGAATTTGGACTTCAAGAGGTAAAACAACCTATATCCCATATACCAATGAAAAAGGTGTAGCACCTATAGGGGTTTGAATGCTAGTGCCGTAAGCCCATAAAGCAAAAGGAATGTGTGTGTGCCAATCCTTTCCTGTATTGTTGACTACTGTCATGAAAATTTTTGTCAATGTTTTTTTAGAAGCTTCTACCTATCTATTAACTTGTGGATAGTATGGTGAGGAAAAGCTTAATTTGATTCCAAATGTATCACAAAGACTTTGAACAATCTTATTTTTGAAATACTTGTTGTTATCTATTATAATCTTATGAGGACACCAAAATGATAGATGATGTGATGGTTGATGAAGTCAATAATTTTTTTAGCTTTAGTGGAGATGAGGGGGATGGCCTCGACCCACTTGGTGAAGTATTCAGTGGCAGTAATGATAGAATGATGATGGAGGGATGAATGAGGGTTAATCT
Organism: Torreya grandis; assembly: GCA_037957365.1. Classification (NCBI taxonomy): domain Eukaryota; kingdom Viridiplantae; phylum Streptophyta; class Pinopsida; order Cupressales; family Taxaceae; genus Torreya; species Torreya grandis. The sequence continues at coordinate 2,626,843 of JARHVA010000873.1, read as the reverse complement.
CTCTAATTAGATCTAAGCCCCATTTGAAGAAGTGCCAAAAGTCTTTGGTGACTTGTATTGCATGACAAGGAACGTGAAGGAGGTTAGCATGTTATTGACACTTGACACAACGTCGAACATAATCAACACAGTCTTGATGAAGTATGGGCCAATAATAGCCCAGTCGAAGGATACATTTGGAAATTATGTGACCATTGAAATGCCCACCACAAATCCCATCATGGACTTCCTTAATAGTAAAAGGAGTTTCAGTATTACTTAGACATCTAAGGAGAAGACCATCAAAACCTCGCTTGTAGAGAGGTCCCCCTAATATAGTGTAATGAGTGACACATTTTATGAAGGCCCATTTCCCATTATTAGAGAGATCAAAAGGAGTAATAGAGAAGAAAAGATAATCCGTGAGTTGTTTGTACCATAAGTCTTGTGGGTTTGTTGTTACATTTATGACATAAAGGATGTTAGCTGAGACATAGGAGGCTAATGTTAAGTTATGCATGGTGACATAGATTCTTGAAGAGGGGGATGAAGAGGGTATGTGTGAAGCAAGTGAAGCCATCGTGTTAATAAACTTATTTGTAGATCAAGAAATAGTTTCAAGAGATAAGAGTTAAATGATCCCAAGAGCATATCTACATAATGTTTATATCACTACAAAATTTCATTTTTTGCATAGGTAGGAACCATTAACTTGGTTAACCACTAGCTGAGAATCATCAAAAATGGTTATGGATTTGATACCCAAGAAGAGAGCTATCTGAAGTCCTAGAATCAAAGCCTCATATTTGGCCATATTGTTAATGCATTCAAAATCTAGTTTAAATGACAAAGGCATAGGCTCACCATCTAGAGGAATAAGAATGAACCCCACACCCCTACGATGTTGACATTTAGATCTATCAAAGAACATCATAATTTGATAAGAGATGTCATCAGTGGAGAGAATTGCAATAGATTTGTTAGGGAATTCAAGGTTTGAAGGTTGATTGTTTGATAAAGGGGCAACAACTAACTGGTCAATAATTTTTTGCCATTTAATAGACTTTTATTGAATGAATTCTAAGTCAAATTCAACAAAAAGCATGAGCCACTGAGCTACATGTTGGTTTTGATATGGTTTGGAATGCATGTATTTGAGGGGATTAGTATGGGTGACCACATAGGTTTTGTGATTTAGGAGATAATGGTGAAGCTTGGAGGCATAAAAGACCAACGCAAGGCAAAGTTTTTTAGTATGGGTATATCAAGTCTCATAATCAATAAGTGTGTGGCTTATGTAGTAAACCACTTGCTCTCGATGTTGGTCATCTTGATGTGCAATGTTAACACCTAGATAATGGTTTATTGCAAAGATGTATAGGTATAAAGGTTGATTTTCATTAGATGGAATAAGAAATGATGGGGAAAGGAGGTATTGTTTAAGTGTGTCAAAAGATTCATAGAAATCTATATTCCAATTGAAGGAGACACCTTTTTTGAGGAGATGGTGAAAGGGTTGGTAGCGATCTAATAACTAGGAAATAAAGTGGTGAATTGACTAAAGTTTGCCCTATAGGTTGTGGAGTTGTTTGATATTAGTAGCTGGAGGCATCTCTAGGATTGTTCTAACCTTAGCAAGATCAACCTCGATACCATGGAGAGAAATGATAAAACTTAAGAACTTACCATAAAGAACACTTAAGACATATTTCTTTGGGTTTAGTCAAACATTATATTGGAGGAGATGAGTAAGTATGGTTTTTAGAATCATCAAGTGCTCTTGATAAAGTTTAGACTTGCTGAGTAAGTCATCCACATAATCTTCCATAATTTCATGTAGGAGATCATGGAAAATGTAGGTCATAGTGCATTGGTAGATTGCACCAATGTTCTTTAGGCTAAAAGGCATCACTTGATAATAAAAAGTCCCCCATAGGGTAATAAAGGTCATCTTGTGCTAATCCTCAAGAGCAACTAGGATTTGATTATATCTAAAGAACCCATCCATAAGTGATAGTATCTCATGGCTTACTATTAGATCAATAAGTTGGTCAATACTGGGCAATGGGAAGTCATATTTTAGAGAAGCAAGGTTTAAATCATGATAGTCAATGTAAATATGGATTCCCCCAGTCACTTTTGTGACATGAATAATATTATAAATCCATTGTGAGTAGTCGATGGGTTGGATAAAGTTAATAGAAAGGAGGTGTTAGAGCTCTTGTTTGACAAGGAGAGCAATAAGAGGATGTATTTTATGAAGTTTCTACTTAATAGGTTTAACATCTCAATTGGTGACAATGTTATGGGTGACGATAGAGGGATCAATACCAGGGATGTCATTATAAGACCAAGCAAAGGCTTTGCTATGGTCATTAAGAAATTTGGCATAATTAGCTTGTTCAAAGGAATGCAAAGATTGGCTGATCTTGAGGATGCAAGGGTTATCATGAGAGGGAAGGTTGATGTTAATGGTTGATTCATTTAACATAGCTTGTATTTCAGATGGGACTGATCTTTGGATATAGGAATCATCCACACCTATGTAGGTGAGAATTGTGTCATCATCTTGACATTGGATAGTATTAATAGTGAGAGAGTTTTCATCAATTATTTTAGGAGGAATGAGAGAAAGGGACCTTGTTTCCTTACCTTGACAATAGGTAAGAGGCCCCAAATGGATGGCATTTATTGAAAAAAAAATTAGGAGGTATAGATACCTCTAATTTGATAGGTGATGGTGGATAAAAAGGTGTAAAATTAGAGACTAGTTGTTCAACAATGTGTTCATGGGAGGTTTTAGTGAGCTTATTTGGTTTGTCATATCCCACTCCATGCCTCTTTTTGACATTTTCAATGGCTAATTGCTAGTAGGATATTCAATAGGTGTATGGACACCTTGCTCATAATGATCCAAACCAAATCCTTTCTAGGCACACCTATACAGATAGGTGTGAGCAAATCTAGGGTTACTTAGGAAAGAGAAGTCATAGGTAAATGGTTGTGGTGAAGAAGATAGATTGTTGATAGTGGGAGCTTGATCAATTCCCCCATATATGAAATTGGTTCAAAGGTTAGGGGTCCCATAAGGGATGACCATCTCAATATGAGGATCATAATTTGGAAGCCTTCCATACTCTTGTGGAGTATAGAACATGTCGAGTGCCAACAAACGATATTCTCCAAGTAACAAACATTGAAAGGTCTCCTACATGGGACCTTTTCCAAGAATTTGTGTTGTCAGTATTTATGTAATCATGAGATTGAAGCTTGTGGAAGCTTTAAAAGTATCATGTAGAGAAGATGATGTTTTCAATGGGATGAGAACATCATTGGGACTATAAGTCATGTTGCATGTTTTAAATGAAGGTGGGTCAGCGGGTATAGCATGCACTTGTCCATCATGTTCAAACTTGACACAATGGTGCAAAGTTAAGGGTACACATGCCATATCATGTGTCCAAGGTCATCCAAGAAGTATGTTACATTAGAAATATCCTTCCACAACATAGAAGAGCTCAATAATTGTGCAGGGACCTATAGGGATATGTAAGACAATAGTGCCCACTATAGTAGCTATAGTATCATGTAAGGAACAGAGTACTGCATCATTTTGAGACATGTAATTATTGATAAGGGCTAGCTATTTATAGGCATGGGTGGAAATAATATTAATTTTATCTCCCCCATCGATCATAACTCTCTTGATATGAGTTTAATCAATATATGCGATAATAAAAAGGGCATAATCTTGATCTTTAGGATGTTGAAGTGGAATTTCTGAATCACTAAAAGAAATTAGGGACATGGAATTAAGAGAGGCAACCAACTATATAAGAGGTTGGGGATCATCTGATTTTACCTCAATCACTTGTAAATAACTAATCAAAGCTTGACAGTGTTGGGATGAGTTTTGGATGAACTCATACAAAAAACATTATCACAAGAGTTTGGTGAAGTTATTTTAGCATTGAGCTTTGAATAACATCCAAAGATGTTGTTTTAGGAACACCCAAGATGGAAATCTTAGGATTAGGAGGGGGAGTGTCTTTGGTGAAGGGATGGGTCCAAGGAGTAGTGACCTTTTCCTTAGCTTTATCTTTTTGGTTTTGTGATTGTGTGGCCACATTAACTATGTTGATTTGAAATGTCAGTGAAGAAAGTTGTAAAGGGATTACGATGACATCTTTGGGTTTGAATTTAAGTGGAATAGAGGAGGCATTGTGGATACCAAAGGTGGAATAATAGGAAGGTTAATGGGAGTATCATCGAAGAGAGTGTTGACATTCAAGTGTTGATAAATGACTATTGTGAGGGCTTTATAACTCTCAGTATTGTGTCCAGGTGAATGATGATATAAACACAATTGTGTATCATCAAACCAATATGGTTTCATTCCAAGAGGACTATAAGGCTTAATGGGAGGAAGATTTATTATGGAAGATTACAATAACTGACATAGGAAAAAGCTTCAAGAGCCTACAAGTGGGCTCTCAGTTGTTGTGCTAATAGGAGTGGACACCTTTTGTTTTGATGCTAAAAAGGCAATGTTACATGGTGCCTTATTTGGTGATGGTGGAGTTACATGTTTTATAGTCACTTTCTTAGTGTCAAATGTGACAGTCCTACTAGATGGAAAAGGTAGGATTGGAGGTAGCTTAACCTTTTATTTGGCTTGGTTAGGTGATATTCCAACTAAAGTAGAGGGGTGTGGCCCCAAAATGGATGATAAAGTTAAGGGTCAAAGAAGGGATCGATGAGATCTAGGGGGTTGAACATTATTTTATAATTTAGGCTAAGAAATTATAACTTATGGTTGAGGAGTTAAATCTAATTTCACCTGTGGATGAATTAAATTAGAAATGGGGCATACACCCAAGGGTCTGATCTACTTTAAGGTAACAAAATTCCTATGAGGGTGAGGGTTTTGACATAGATGACTGAAATTTAGGTGTTTTTGGTGAATAAGCTCTAGATTTGTCAAAGACCTTGGGTTAAAGGGTAGTAAGGGAATTGACGGTAAAGGTTGACATTCATTGTGTTGGATACAAAGTTTTAATCTGATCCCAAAATATTGCATGGTCTAGCTTCGTGGAATCAAGAAATTATAGACTTTTCACCAAATGTGAGAAGGGTTTAAATGAAGTTAATGTAGGACTTATGGTTATGTATTTAGATGGTTTTAGTGTTTGAGAAAGAGGGAAATTGTTAGTTTATACTACTTTAGGCCAAAGATGAGAAAGAACCACAATGGGGTCCTCTTCAACAGAGACGAGAGAAGAGACATGGTCTGCCATGGGTGTAGGGGAGGTAGGTGAAGAAGGTTACTCAAGAGGGTAAAGAATAGGTATTATGGCTCCCTCAACATATGGGTAAGGTATGTGTAAAGTATGATCCTCCATAGGTAAAAGAAGGGGTAAGAGTGGTACAATTGGGGTAGGCATAATAGGTCTCTCATCCATTATGGGAGTAGATAATACTGACTCCTCTAAGTGCAAAGGTGGAGTGGGTGGGGTAATACTCTCTATAGGTGGAGGAGAAGTAGGCAAAGAAGGTTCCTCAAGAGGGTATAATGTAGGAATGATTTTCCCTTCAACATGTGGTTGAGGAACAAGTAGGGTGTGGTCTTCAAGTGGTAAGAGGATAGGTAATATTGGTGCAAATAGAATTGGTAATATAGGATCCTCAGGTGGGAAAACGAGTGTTAAGGAGGATATTTATCATGAGGGAATGGAATGAGTGAAGTAGGTTCTTCTACCTGAAGAGGAAGAATAGGAAAAATAGATACCACTGAATGTGGGGGAGGATTCGTTGAAATGGATGTCTCCTGTTGAGGGGAAGGTTAAACTAAATGTAAAGGGAAGACCATATTAATCATATGGATGTTATGATCACCTAAGTTAGTTATGGATTGGACAATATTTTGATTCGGTGAATAGTTAGGAAAAGGGTGTTTGAACACATCCATTCTTTGATTAGGGGGTGCATTAGGATTATCTAAGACCAGATCACCTCTATCAAGCATGTCTTGAACAATGTTCTATAGTTATTATAATTTTGGCCTTTAACTCAATGGTAACTACAAAAATCATCATCCTTATACTAGGTTGGGATAGGATGGGAAGGGTCAAACTATATAGGAGGTTTGATCTAAGGAAGGGTTATGACACCTTGTTGTAATAGTTTCTCCAAGATTGATGTATATGACTCCCCAGTGGGAGTGTATTGTCTTTGTTCATACCATTGTTGGAATTACTTGGTCAGATTTTGGGAAGTCAAGGAATTCAATTGGTTTGTGGTTGTGGAAGAGGCTAACTTAACGACCACTACATTGGCAGAGCCTTTAGCCTTTTGGTTAGAGGGAGAAGTTCTAGAGGAGGAACAATCATTTTAATTGGAATTGGGATTCTTATTGTGCAACTTAACTTTGCCTTCATCTATAAAATGAACCTCAAGTTTTTGTGCCATTGTAAAGGCCTCATCAAATGTGCAAAAAGTTTGTACCCTAAGTGTGGATGAGATGTGCTTACCACATGCCCTTGAGAATAGATTACTAAGCTCAGGTTGGGATAAGGAGGAGAGTTGATTGATCAAGGTTCTTTAATGAGCGATAAAATTTGCAATAGACGTGTCATCAAATTATCTAATAGAATAAAGGTCTATTATAGAAACCTTTTTAGAAATGTAAATAGAGAAATGGTCTAAGAATATTTGTGCAAGTTGGGTAAATGAGAAAAGGAAGTACTGAGGTATAGAGCTATACCAATCCAAGGCAGCACGTGAAAGAGACATAGGGAAAGTGTGAAGTAGTAATGCATCATCATGTCCTATTAAATAATAAGCATGTCTAAATGCACACAAGTAATATTGTGGGTCCTCTTTACTCTAAAAATGAGTAAATTTAGGGAGTTCCCATTGGCTTGGATAAGGGTGAATAGGCACAGAAGGATGGATTGGTTCATTACATATCTGATCATAAGATAATACATTCTTTGAACTAGAAATAGATCTCTAGATTAGACATCTTGTCCATTAGCATCTTAATGAGGTCTGGAGGGGGATTAGTTTGAGGAATACCTCCTAAGTTATAGGGGCACTTATAAGAAGCAAAGGGAGCATATGCCATATTTTTCTAAGGTTGTGTTGAAACAACATAAGGATAATGAGTCATAGGTTGGGGTGTAGAAAGAAAAGGGGATTGTCCCATTGGGTTGGAGACTATGCCTTGGTTGGTTGTTTTTATTGTAGGTTGGATTATTGGCATAGTTAGACTAGATGAAGGGTGAGTTATAACTTGGGTAATTATAGGTGTAAGGGTAGATGGAATAGGTACCACTAAATTCTAGAATGGCGTGTGACTTGACTGAATTGGTTATGGTTGTGAAAGTAGGGAAGTCACATCAGAGTTTAGGTGGGATTGGGAAGTTGGTGATGTTACACTTTTAACATTGTTTATAGTTGGGTTACTCATCAAAGTGGTGGTTTGGGTAACCATGGGGAAAATAGTGGAGGCAACTAAAACTAAGGTTGTCTCCATTAGAAAGGTTGACATACCATAGATTGGGTCACTCAAGGAATTATGGGTTTGGCTCATAGCAAGGTAATGTTGAAGGGCTACCACATTGTGATCAAGAAATTTAGTAAAATATTAATCTCCCTCATGCACAATGAGAATTTTGTTAGGGTTGGGAGTATGCTCTGTATCTAAAGTATGCTCCATGATAGAATCAAAAGTAAAAGGCGAAGGTGGAAGTGGTTGTTGGCTTGCATAATCAGCATGAATTTTGGCTTGAGCTTGTGTCAATACCATTTAAGAGGATGTTTAAATAGTCTTACCACCCTGTATTAGAAGTGAAATAAGTAACAACTAGGTTTGAGTGCAGGTAAATGGGTTATTTTAGCTTACTATTTTGAGTAGATGAAATTACATAGTCACTGACATCGGTCACTTGACCGATGTCGATAGGAAAAGTTCACTGACATTAGTGGAATAACCAAAATTATGTCACAAACATGTGTATAACTCCCTGTGTCAAACCCCCCTTTAAGCTTATTTTAATAATAATAATTAATCTTCCTAACCCATACTTTACCCCTCACACATTTAATTAATTTAAAAATACTTAATTAAGTTAATTAAAAAACTCTTGTTACCACCTTATCTGGCCACCTCACCCTATGACTAATTCTTACTTGATGAGTCACCTCAAGACCTGGTCACCTCATCCTAACTACTTAAGACTTATTCTCATTTCCAAACTAAATTCCTAATAAACTACTTCCTTCCTAGCCTCTTATTTTTACCATTTTATAATGGGTGTCACACTTGGCATGAACAAAAATAGAAAACATGCCAAAAATAGTAAGGTTTACCTATTCTAGGCTATCAACATTGGTCAACCCATGACTGACATCGACGGGATCACGGACGTTAGAAATATAAGCCAAACTCCTACCTAAAGTTTAGATTAGTAGAAATTAAGAAAATTCATTATTTCTCACATTCAAGCTTTGGCCATTCTATTTTCAACATCCTAGATTACAATCATCTTACGTAAGTCAATCTTGATCAGCAACTAAGCTCTTAAGGACCAACAACACCTGCTTGTTCTCTCTATTCATGCATTTAGGTTTAAACTACTTATTAAGGACCATCAATTTGGTGTTTATCATTTAGTAACCACAACTATGTACATCACTTATCTTGTAGGTCATTTAAACATTTATTCTACTATTTCTTTATATTTACTATGCATTGCTTTACACACTTTTGACCGAACCTCCAAGAGGGAGTTACAAAGTTTCCTCACTTATTTCCCATTAACTTGACATACCAAACCTCTGACTAGACCTACCCAAGCCATAATATCTCTCTCATCACTCTCCCAACCTTCCTGAACTAATCCAAACTAATTCCTAGACCCAAAAAAGCCTTCTACAAAGCTCCCTGACAATTATTACCCCTACTGACCTTAGCATCCTAACTGACATTGGTCACCTCACTATTGAAAAAAAGGGGCAAATGTAGACATCAAAATTATGTCACACGCATGTGTGTAACTCCCTGTGTCAAAAACCCCCTTAAGCCCATTTCAATAATAATAATTAATCTCCCTAAGCCATACTTTACCCCACACACATTTGATTAATTTAAAATACTTAATTAAGTTAATTAAAAACCCTTTTTGCCACCTTACTAGGCCACCTCACCCTATGACTAATTCTTACTTGATGAGTCACCTCAAGACCTGGTCACCTCATCCTAACTACCCAAGACTTATTCCCACTTCCAAACTAAATTCTTAATCAACTACCTTCTTCCTAACCTCTTATTTTTAGCATTTTATAATAGATGTCACACTTGGTATGAATAATAACAGAGGACAAGCCAAAAATAGTAAGTTTTCCTTATTTAGGGCCATCAACGTCAGTTAACCCATGACCGACGTCGACAATATAAGCCAAATTCCAACCTGAAGTTTAGGTTAGTAAAAATTAATAAAATTCATTCTTACTCACATTCAAGCTCTAGGCATTCTATTTTTGACATCTTGGCTTACAATATCTTACGTACGTCAATCATGATCAACAACTGAGCTCTTGAGGACCAGCATCACCTACTTGTTCTCTTTATTTATGCATCCAGGTTTGGACTCCCTGATAAGGACCATCAACCTGGCACTTATCATTCAGTGACCATTGCAACTAAGTACATCACTTATTTTATAGGTATTTTGAACATTTATTCTGCTATCACTTTATATCTATTGTGTATTGTTTTATGCACTTATGATCAAACCCCCATGAGGGAGTTATAAATCTTCCTCACTCATTTCCCCTTAACTTGACACACCAAACCTCTAACCAGATCTACCTAAGCCATAATATCTCTCTCATAACTCTTCCAACCTTCTAGATCTAATCCAAACCATTTCCCATACTTAAAAAATCCTTCTACAAAGCTCCCTGACAATTATTGCCCCTACCAACCTCGGTAGCCTAACTAACATCGATCACCTCACTATCGACCTTGATAGTATAACTGATATTAGTCACTAGCCCATCAATGTCGATGACTATGAGTTCCCTAGCCTCTTCAAGACCTACCCATACAACTTCTAAAATACAAATAGAGTACCTCACCTACACCTTATCACTCTCTGCTACATACAAGTTGTTAATAACGGTAATCTTATCTCTCTTTTCCTCTTTTTTAGTTATTTATTATTCTTTTATTTCTCAAAAGTGGGTTGTCATCTCTAAGGAAGTTTCACACTTCTTAGAATAAGCACATAGCTTAGCAACCACTCATTTAAATACTAACAAACATCTTGTGGTAGTGTTTTCTCACTTGAAGGTAGTCCTCCCTAGCCAAAGAGAAGTGCTCACAATGTCTAGATATTGCGCGTAAACCAAATCTGGGTTCATTATAATCACTTAGTAATATCACCCTTTTCGATCTATAGTTTTGTAGAAAAATAAGTTTTATCAACAGACTAAAAAAAACATACAAAATGATCAGGATGCAAAAGATGTTTATAGAGTGATTAAAGTGGTAAGAGAATGATTAAAGATAGTGACACCAAGGTTATTTATGATGCTAACTTAGGTAAATACATTATCTAAGTCCCCTAAGTCAAAACTGACTATATATATTCAAAACCAACTCTTGGGGTCAATACTGCCTTTTGTGACCTATGGCATTGTAGAAGTTAAAATTTGATTAGATATATATAATATTCAAAGAGATACAATGACTATTTATGAAACAACAAGTGTATATATCCATAAAAGTTAAAATTATATGACTAAAAGTCATAAAATAGAATGACAGTAGTTATCATCTATCTATTTGTAAAACTAAAATTATAACCTATAAAAATGCATCTCAAATTCAAAAATGTCTGTGTGGATAGGTGGTATTGTACTAGATGGTCAAAAGGGAGATTTTAGGACCATTTGGTGTTTTCTAGACATCACCTCCCTTTTCTTATGAGAAAATAATAACCAGACAGAGATGATAAGATTGTTAGTAGGCAAAATTCATAGGTTTAGGTTAATGTTTTTTTATGTCTACATTAAAACCACATGTCTCAGGTGAAAAATAAAACTTAGAGATAGAAACCACATATTACAAGATGAAGTTTTGCATAAAGACAAAAAAATGCAAAAAACTATTAGACGGTTAGCATTTAAGGTTGGTGGTTAGTCAAAATTACATTTAGGGTGTGCAAAACTACCTCTTCAAAATTGTAGTTTACAATGTAATTTTGCCTTTCACCTGTAATAAGATATTTTTGAGATTTTGAGCCATAATCCATATTATATCCAACTTGCAAGGTAAATGCCAATCACTCCAAGCACACCAGGTTAGTTCAAATAGAGGGCTACCACTACAGTCTCCAAAATAGAGGACAAAAATCTTGAGCAAAGGATTTAGATATGCAAATTATATCAAAATCACTCAAAGCATCAATATATAATTAAAACCTAGAGCCATTTAAGAATAAAATGCCATGATAAATTAAATATTCATAAATGTATTAGATCTTAAAAGCTAAGTACTCTAGATCAAGATTAGAACAATAAAAATATTAATTGACTATAGATTATGGATTACTTACCAAAGACTAATTTTAGCTTGATATTTACTTGATTAATATAACATGGATTCATGGACTCAATGATAGTATGAAGACTTATATAGCTTATGAGAATGTTGATTAGTTTGGCCATGGAGGATGGGTTGGTTTAAATAGGCCATGGAGTTAATATCATGGCCAATATTCAAAGTTGGGATGAAGAAGTTCAATGGTAGAGAATTATTCAAGGAATACAAAATTCCTTGGAAGCCTCTAGAATAGAGGCTTCTAGAGAGGAAGGGATAAGATAGAGGGGATTCTAAAATTGGATAATTATAGAATCCATTAGGGGGGATAAATAAGAATAGTAGGTGATTAGGGAATAGGGATGTAGGAAAGCCAAGGAATAGGATAGGGTAGGTGGCATCGAGATTTAAAATTTTAATATAATAGACAAGTGGGATTAGTTAGTGGATAAGACATGATTAGAAGATTTAATAGGTTGGTGGGGATAATATAAGGTTAGTAGATGAAGAATAATGAAGGGATATATTAGATAAAAGGCTATAAGGGGTGATATTAGGATGAAATTAGAAGAGATAAATGGGATTAGATGAAATTAGTGTCAACTAATAGTAATATTAGTGATGATAAATGAAGTGAGAAAATTTAGAAGTATACAATATCAAATCCATTTGGAGTAATAACTCACATTAAATTACTTAGGTTGATAATTAAGATACATTTCATTTGTAAATTGGATGACTTTAGGGCACTAGACACTTACATATGGATAAGACAGTAACATAAATACTATTGTCTAACCGAAATGTTAATGTTTAGAGAGTAAAAAAGTAGGTACATGTTTTGAACTTATAAAGATGGAAGATAAATATATTTTAAGTATTCTAGGCATGATAGAAGACCTAGGTCATCAACATAAGACTGCTCAGACTAAGATATATAGGCCAAGGGGCACAAAAATAGAGCAAATGTGAGACTTGTAGAAGCAGGAAAGGTAAAAAATTGAAAGGAACAACCAAGGTTTGAGTTTCCTAAATATACAAGATTGAGGTGTTATATAATCATAAAATATCATCTACATACACATCACTAATATAATAACTAAATAATCCTATGCTATAAATATGTGCATGATATGAATAATGGCCACACACACAAATGGATAGGTGCACAATATGGATCAAAACACTTACAATATCAACAAGTTCAAAAAATGCAACAAGCTCAGAAAATAATCCTATATTAAGCCACTCATAAGCACACAATGTAACACATAAGGCCAAGGGTCAAAAATATGAGATATAAAGATGCCACACCAAATACAGCCAAGGGACATAGATAAAGACACAAATATGTCATATTAAATAAGGCCAAGAGGCCATAATTAAGGTATAAAAAAATATTATGATAAACAAGGCCAAGGGATGAATACAAGCAATGATTAACCTATAAGTACAAGTAATAACATCAATGAAGTATTGAATAAGCGAAAACTAGTCTACACTATCCATTTATATCAATGCCACATCATAATATAGTATATTCATGCAGCATTATTTAAGATATCAGTAACTAATAAGACATGTGTACATATTATATGTATCTCAACCTTTGTAAAAGGTCATATAAATATATAACCTATGATAATGTGACATATGGGATATGATTCCCCTATCATTAGCTGAGCCACTAGGTATAAGAGATTCCAACATCTATGTGTCCATGTATGATCTATATTTCATGTGTTGCACTCATATACCATGAAATGCATATACATAAAAAAATATGCCATCTATCAAACAAACAATAAATACCATATATAAATAATATAATCTAGTAATCATATCATGCTTATGTCCTATTTTTTTAAAATATTTTGAATGTTTTTGAATCATTTGATTTTTAATTTTTTTGAATTATATTGATACTAACAAGCAAGACCAAGTAACAAGGCTTTGAAAATAGACAAATGGGAAGGATTTGAATAATATGCATATGTTAAGGCATCGTGTGCACCATGTTTAGTAGCATCACAAAGTGGAAGGCAATAAAAATGTCCACACTATATATAGGAATCATAACAATGTATCTCAATAGATTATGTGGAGATAAGGATATACATGCCTCTAGTAGAAAAGAACAAATGTGTGATCATATAATATGTAGATATAAATGTATGTGATCATATAAGCTCAACATAATCCATAACATGTATAGATAGTCAATATGCAAGAGCGAACGAGTAGTATGTTATGAATAATGTGTACTAGGATCATTGTTGCAGAGGTATTACAAGTGTTCAGACTAGGATAATAATCAATGAAGAATCATTCGTTATAACATATTAACATTATTATGTGATTGTCTTTCTTATTTGAAAGACCATTACTCTTCTTCTAATTGTAATGCCCTTTTAAAGAGGGGGAAATTATATACACTTAATTTCACTTGCAAAATTATTACATCTAACATAACCTAACATTACGCTCATTCCATCTAAAAATCCATTAATTAATATACTTATCCTATTATTAATCCTTCCTAGATAATAATCCAGTATCCCCTACATTCCCCTTTACCACATTAACCTTACCCTTATTACATGTCAATTAATCATATCATCACACCCTTATTACACCACTATTAACCCACTAACATTTAATTTCATTGTTTTTAGAATTTTAAAGTCTAAGTTCACCTACCCCCACCAACCTTTCCTACACATCTCTCTTATAATCACCGACTAACTATGTTTAATTAATCCTAATGGGATCTAAAATATCCTAAGATTCCTAGATCCCCACACCACCCCTTCTAGCCCTTTCCAAGGAATTTTTAATTCTTTCATTTATTAAATGAATTATCTCCCCTATGAATTTTCAATTCCTCAAATAATATCCATGCTTGATTTGAAAGCAACTTGGATCAAATATGACCCTCCATTTCTCTTACCTCCTACTATTTAAACCACACTTCCTCCATGCACAAGCTAATAAGAATTTATGTAATCACATGTTGCAGAATTACCTACTTCATTATTACAAGTCTTGAGCTCTTCATTGCAATCCAACATTCAAGATATCAAAATAATTATCTTCTAAAATTTGGGGCACATACATTACATTTATAGGTAAATTATTTTCTTATATTGAGGTATATTATTTTTATTTCAATTATGTTTATATCCAATTTGCTTTCCTTGCCCAATCTAGTGTTTAGAGTAGAATTGAGATTGAATTTTAGTCATTTGGCATATTAATAAGTGTTATTGGAATTTTATTATCAATTTAAAATTTATCCTAATACACCATAGATGTTGTGCATCTCCATAAGATAGGTGTTCAATAACCTTCTAGATGGTGGATAGGTTAGAAGTGGCCAATTGAGACCCCATTTCAACAGTATAAACCCTTGTTAGGTTATCAAATTTTCTCTCCACAATGTCTTCAAATTGGTTCTCTCAATGTAAAATGGAAAGTAAATTCCACATAGCAAGGATGGAAAATAATATTTGATCATGTGTGGGTTATTATCATAGACCCTTCTAGTTGGCCTTCTTCACCAATGCCTTATAGTTGGCACAAGTTTGGTGCACCTTGGGATAACACACCATGTTTGCTTTGTATGAACCACCAAAATTTACAAAGAATATATTTTGGTTCTACAAGCATTCCTAGTTATCATGAAATTATATTCACACCATCTTCCAACCATTTTGTATAAAAATGTTTTCCTAGAATATAGTTATTTTATGGGATTTGACCATAATTATTGAAAAATATACACAAATTTGGCATATATTATGTGTTGATATTCTCTTTCAATTATGGAAGAATAAAAATGGAGATAATTTTAGTCATGATTGATATTATTTATTATTGTTTTCTTACTACTAACAAGATTAATGTTATCCATGTTTTATTTATTTTTGGATTAATATGACCTAATAAGCATAAAACTATTAAATAAATAATAATGCTAAAAATATAACTTTTACCAATAATTATGATTGTAACTTGATACATATAGTAATATGTTATATTTATAAAACACTAGGAATAATATGTTTAACCCTAAAATATAGATTGTGGATAATCTAGGGTCAAAGGGGGTAGAGATAGCTAGGGCACGAGGATGGTAGACTATCTCTAAAGCAGGATAATTATTTTTAAAACTTAGATAAAACATATATTAAATTTATTATGCTAAGATGCTAAAGATATAAAGTACAACTATACTAGATATTTCAATGATAAATAAAAAAAGATAATTGATTTTGATGCTAATACAGATCTGGATCTAGAACAAGCAGAAAGTGGACTAATCTAGATTCTAGAGTAATCAGTTGATTTCAAAAATTGCACCTATATAGTTGCAAACACTTGTGATGACATGGGATGGTTAAGTCGATGTTACTATCTGACTTGGATGTGGGTATTTAGCATGAAATATCTACTAAAACTAGATGTAACCACTTATATTTTTTTAGGTTTTGTGTCGCTTTTGCTTTGGTACATTTAGATATGGGTCATGGATTGTCACTCCGATTCAAATAGTAAAAGCCTAGTTCTTTATCTTCATAGTGGTGAAGGTAAAAATAGGTTAGTGGGCACATGATGTTGTGTTGCCCCAAAGACTCCTCTATCAATGAGCATTGCCTACATAGTCAATATTTTGAATAGGACCTCAAACTTATGTAGTTCTCCCCTATATATTTCTTTTGTGTGAATCATGCAATGTGTGATAATCAAGTACAATAGTGATATAACTTGTATCTTGTAAAATATAGATCTTGGGATACTCATTCAACATTTCAAAATTGTAGATATGTTGTCCCTATGATTGATATGGAAATAGGAGAAAGTAGGAAATCTTTGGCTCACTTAAGTGCTTGATAGAATGTTTTTGGTAAGATTCCTTGCGAGTTCCTAGGTGTTTCTAGGTGAGGAATTAATGAGGATTGATCTTATATTTAGACCAATCCATTTGGAAAATATGTCACATTAAATTACTTAGGCTGACCATAGGAATGCATTTTTTTTACAAATTAGATGACTTTAAGGCACTAGACACTTTCATTGGAATATGACACTTGCATTGATGTATGCATTTGACTGAGATGCAAGTGTCAGACTAGTTAGAAAATAGGTGTAGGTCTAGAACTTATAGAGATGGAAGATAAGTAGGTTTATAACATATGGCAAAGATATAAGGTCTAATTCATCATAATAACATTTGTTAGACCAAGAAATAATCAATTAGGCACAAAGAGATATCATATGTGAGATTTTCGTTAGTGGGAAAAGGTATAGAAACTAAAAGTACATCCATGATATATATTTCTAAGTGTAAAAGACATATGTGTTATATAACTTATAAATAGTGTCTACATTTTCCACCCCCACCTCTCCCCCTTTAATATAGTAATAAAATTACTAGTTTAAAATAAAAAGAATGTGTACCTAGCTGTGTATAATACACCTTGCCTTTGCTTCAGTACAACATGAGTACTTTATTGGTGACTAACCTAAAACAAAGACAATGTTACAATATATAATTATTTCATATAATCTACAATCAAAAGTATTGAAATGATCAAAATTGAAAGAGATAAAAATTTAGGAGTAAACCTGTGTATCGATGCAACTATCTTGTCTTTTGGAAAAATTGATTTGAAAGATGTATGATTATGAATCACTAAAACTAAGATTAGAATAAAATAAAAAATCTATAAACTACATATATCTAAATATGTGGGGATAAATCATAGGACACATGCCCCCAGGCTTGGATAAAATGTGAGATGCCATGCATCAATTACGATTAGCTCAACCGTGCAACACAATCATACTTATAATGTATTGAGTGTGAGTGAACCAAGTAAACTCACACTATGAAATTGGTGATGCTAGATGATATAATCAAGTCCAACCTATAAACTTGGAAATATTGAGTGATTTAATCACCTCAACCTTACTAAAAATAGAACTAACTGCAACAGTAAATTAGCTCAATAAAGTTCTTAAAAGTCTAACATGGTGGGTAATAACAATCCTTCAAAAGTGTTTGAAATTGATTTGATTTATCAATATTAGGTGCATATTGCATAGCATTTTCACCTTAGATATTTCTCATGTTGAAAATGTGTATAAAAATGGTACAAGTGTATAGAATTCTACCACAACTATGTATCTAAATAATATGACTATGTAATTTAGCCAATTTGAAACTGTGTAAGTGTAGAGAATATGTTTCCAAAACATGCCCCCACTACAATATGAAACTAAAAATTGGTGTAAGTGCCAATGTGGAGGACATGTTTCTAAAATATGCCCTCATTGATTATGAAACTATGACAAATGTGGAGAATGTATTTCTAAAACATACTCTCATTTCAATTTGAATCTCTGAAGCAATGTGGAAGCCATGTTTATATGGCATGCCCCCACTGATATGCCCCCTTTTTGAGGTGATGGAAATTAACAATTGGTATTTAACTTACCTCAAAAGGATAAGATAATGTAAACTGTGCATGTATCATGCAACATATATATATATATATATATATATATATATATATATATATATATATATATATTGACACACAAAGAATGTGATCACACCAAGTCCTCAAATGAATGATGTAGATCATGAAAACATATATAGTAACAATAAAAGCTCAAAAATTAATCAAGAACACACACAAGATCACTCAAAAATAAATTAAAAAATAATGGTGCAAGGAGACCTCAAATTTTAGATGATATTTAATGATTATGTGTTACCTTAGTCTTGTATACTTGGAAAACTAAGACCTTGGTTGTTCCTCTTAGTTATACACATGCCTTGTTTATGAAAGCCTCACATATAATCTATATTATTCCCCTTGTCATATATCTTAGTCTGACCAATATTATATTGATAATGCAAACATCCTAATTTGCCTAGAATGTTTAAAATGTACTTATCTTACACCTTTACAAGTTTTGAGCCTATACCTATTTTTTAACTCCCTAGACACTAACATTTGGGATAGATAATAGCATTGATGTTACTATCCTACCTCAACATAAATGTCCAATGCCCTAAATTCATCTAATTTGAAAATAAAACATATTACAATGGTCGACCTGAGTTTCTTAATGTGAGTTGTCACCTGATAGGATTGGTATAAATATAATATCAACCCTCATTCATTCCTCACCTAACAATAAAACCAAGAGACCAAGGCACTTATCAAAAGCATTATATAAATCATTTAATTGATAAAAAAAATCTCTATTTCCACACTAGTCATAGGTATAACACGTCTACAGGTCTAAATTACTAAAAGAGTAGTCATAAGTTCTTATTTTCCAATTTATAAGCTAGGTCAATATTGTACTTATTTTACACATATTGCATGATTTACACATAAGCCAACACGTAAGGGATAACTACATGAATATGAATCCCTATTCTAGATTATTATCTATGTAAGTAGTGCCCTTTGACTATTGAGTCATTGCGATTCAACTCAATATCATGTGCCCACTAACCCATTTTCCTCCAAGGTCACATTAAAGATGGAAAGCTAGGGTTTTGCTATTTCACCAAGAGTGACAGTCCATGACCTAGATCTAAATACACCAAAGTGAAGTCAAATCCAAACCTAAAAATATCCAGGTGGTCACATCCTATTTTAGCTAATATTTTGTATAGGACACTAACATTGAACCAAAAGAGTAGTGTCGACATAACCATCCCAAATTGACACAACTATCTAGAAGGATAAAGGCACCATATCTAGAATTTGATAGCTATTCTAGAATTGTCTTCCCACTTGATTATATCTTATTCTAGATCTATATCTACCTCTACATTAAATATAAAAAAGTACCTTCTTTATGTCATTTTTAAATCTAAAATAGTTTTAATTTTCATTTATAGCTTATCTTAGTTTAATAAATTCATCATATGGTACTCTTGAGTTTAGCACATTAATTATCCTGTTATATATCTAATATTCACAATTATTCCTTATAATTTCTATATCCTTAACCCTATCTACCCAAGTAGGATCTGCATCTAAATTAGAGTTAAATATTTGGTGAACCTAATCTTTAAACATCAAACTTTAGGACAACTAGGGTTTTTTGATTTCATTTCTTGTTGCTGATACATGATTGATAAATCTTGAAATCATGTTTTCCATAGACATATCTGTAAATTATTTCATGGTCCAATACCTTATAGTTTCTATGGTTTGTTACATTACTTCTATTGTAAAAAATTTTATGCAAATTCATGTGTATAATGAGAGTGTTAAAACAAAGACAACATTTGATATCTCTTCAAAATTCCTCTTGAAATGCTATAGAGTTGGTATCTAGATGCCAACATGAATGCTCTCAACCATTTATTTTACCCAAGTCTTATTCAAGTGATAATTACCATCCAACACCCATTATTCTCCCATGGCTTATATTAGATTTTATGGTCCATGATATTACTACTTGAAGATGTAAGGTTGCTCAACTTACACTGCCATATGTTATTATACAATAAGTTCCTCCTAATATTAAACTTGTGATAAAATCTAAGGGGTATGACCTTGTTGACCAATTAAGCAATACACATGCTAAAATTTCAATACCTGAGATCCTAAAATAATATAATATTTATAAGGACATCCTATACGAGAAATTTCATGAAACTCAAGTTCCAAATGATATTGAGCATGCTTATTTTGCATGTATCATGAAAGATCTGAAGAACAATGCCAAAATTATTACCTTTGATCCAATTTAATTACGATCTAAAGATATTATTAATCAAGATTTACCTTTGTTTATACAAGTGACAATACAAAATAAGGGCATCAAAAGGATTCTCATTGATAATGGATTAGGCCTAAAAATTTGTAGTATCAATTTTTTAAGAATTAGCACAATCTAATTCAAAAATCAATTATGCATATCTAAGGGTTAAATAATTTACATATTCCTCTAGTTAGTCAAATTACATTGGATGTGACATTAGGACCTGTTGTCCCCCAAAACATATCACTCATTTTTGGGACAACATTTGAACTATTTTGGTCTTACAAACCGAAATTGTCTCTTCCCTTTCTAAAATTTGTCCTGGACATTCAAATTCCTCATTTTTCAAGCTTCTCAAGAATCTACGGACTCTGTAGGAAAAGAAAATCTATGGACTCTGTAGGTCAAGGTTCAACGGGCTTCACAAGTTGATTTCTATGGACTCTTTCAAGGTTAGAGAAAACTATGAACTTGGTTTCTACGGACTCTACAGGCAGGTTCATTTCTACAGGTTCAAAGGATTCTCCAGGTGGGTTCAATCAAAAGAATTAGTTTCCAACACTTGGTCATTTTTGGGATTGGTTCAGCCCCTTGGTTCAATAAAAAATGTTCATCAGCAAGCATCAACAGCAGGTTCAATGCATTTGGTTCAACAGGTTCAAAAGCTCTCAACACAACTGCAAAGTTCAATTAGCAAAATTTCAACGCTTTGGTTCAATCAAATGGTTCATCAGTTGGTTCAAAAGCTTCATTTGAACCATTGAACCAAAGCTTGGTTCAATGGTTGGTTCAATGCTTCAGTTCATTCAATTGAACCATTGGCTTGAACCATCAACTTGAACCATTTTGGTTCAAAGCTTGGTTCAATGTTTGGTTCAACCAAGCAGTTCAACACTTTGCTTCATTCACTTGGTTCAAAGACTTGGTTCAATCAAAGGGTTCATCAGCTTGAACCATTTTGGTTCACCCAAGTGGTTCAATGTTTGGTTTAACCAAGCAGTTCAATGCTTTGGTTCAATCAAACAGTTCCATCAAATGGTTCAACAGTTGGTTCATCACCTTGGTTCATCAGCTTGGTTCAAAGGAGTGGTTTAACACAAAAATTCAAAGAAGCCTCTCGAAGTACAAGTGCCCTTGTGGAGGGCACTTGGCTGACAAAAGTACCCTTCAGAAGGGTCATTTTCAAAGAAGGCCGCAAAGGTAAATTCTTTCAAAATTTTGTTTAAGGCAAGCAAGAAGCAATTCCTTCAGACTTTTTGTCTGAAGGAATTCATTCAAACAAAAAGTCTGAAGGAATTTTGGAAAGCAGTTGCGGGCAAAAAGTTCGAAGAAATTTCCAAAGAGGCAAAGACAAGTGATCGAAATAATTCTACGGACTTTTTGTCTATGGGAAATGTCCGCGGAATTTTTGTTCGCGAGAAATGTCCATGGACTTTTTTTCTATAGGAATTTGTTCACAGTCTTTTATTTTTGAGAATTTGTCCATAGATAAAGCCCAAGGAAAATGCCTGCAGACACAGTCTATAGGAAAGCCGCGAGAGACTGCTAAAGATAAAAGGCCACTGAAGTACCCCAAAGGGCAGGTGCCCTTATGGGGGAATCTTGGCTGCTAAATTAAAGGATCACCTTCCCTTCGAGAGGATGCAAAATAGGAAAGCCAAAGAAGGACCAAGGGGTGATGTACCCAAAGACGTCAAATTCAAGACAGCAAACTAGCCGTTGAAAACATAGTGACAGGCGCATGAACGTCAATTTCAAAGCTCAAAAAATAGTCACTGATCCTTATAATCTATAGACCCGAATGCATTCATAGGATTTAAGGCCAATACTAGCAGGAAGTGAGGAAGGAACATGAGATCAAATTGAATCAAGGACCTGATTCACTTAACCAAAAAAGGAGGAATGATGAAGAAGGATCAGATCACCAAGTGGACATTAAAAGATGCAAACTTTTAATAGTGTGACTTGTTTCTCTGTATTGAGAAAAGCAAATGGGTAAATGCCCCTAGTTTCTAGCCTATCTTCCTAACAATTTTCAATGCAACATGATGTTTCCCAAGTCCTTCTTGAAGTGGCTATATAAGGGACTCTCTTTTATTGTAAATTTATCTCTTTTTGACAATCAAAAATGAAACTCTGCCCAAATTGAAAGGCATTACTGAGACTTTGAGATCAAATTATTGATCATATTTTGTTATTGGAATAAGAAAGCAAGTGACTTTTTAGACTTTATGCTATGATATCTTTGTTTTTGGGGAAAATGTTCTTATGTCTTTTTCCTTGATATATTTTTTGTTCCTTTAATTCAATAAGCAGAATTAGTGAGAGTAGTCAGGAAGGTGTCCTGAAGAGTCAACTGTGGAGAGAATTTGTGCCCCAATAATTGCCTTTAGTGTGTTTTCTTTTTATTTTTATGTAAAGGACCTTGGGATGACTTTGTGCCCTCATTTTCCTTCGTATCTTACTCTTGAGCAATTCAGGTGGAGACTTTGTGCTGCATCTCGATTTGCTGGTTACTACATCCTTGGTTACATTTTGCATTTACTACCAGGAGTATTCTTGTGGTTTGCTGAATAGCACTTCTAAAAGAAGAGGAGTGTTGTTTGTCATTTCCCTTGAGTTTTTCCTTTGATTTGCACACATCATCTCTAAAGAAAGAGAGATGGATGGTTTGTCCTACCCTTGAGTATTATTTTCTATATATATATATATATATATATATATATATATATATATATATATATATATATATATATATAGGGAACCTCCCCTTGATGAGAGGAGAAATCAGCCCCCTTTTGATGTGGTAAACCTACACATTTGGATGACTAATCTTCTTACTTTGGTTGATCAGACCTATTTTGTTTATCAGTATGCTGATTGACAAAATATTCAACCAACAATTTTTGGTGACTCTGCTGAGGATATACATAATTTTGTGCAATTTGGAACCTCAAGTTTCAGATTAAAACATCACCTGTGTCTTACCCATTATCATTATAACCCTTATCCATTACAGACTCTGGCGACTTTGTTTCATGTCTTACCCATTATCCATTTATAGCCTTACCATCTTCCTCCACCTCTGTTATTTTATCTGGTCTGTAAAAACTAGAGTTGCTAAGAAAGAGTGTATAGTTTAAAGCCTCAAGCTTCAAACTGAAGCAAAGTCAATTCTTTTCCATTTTTGTTTCACAATCTGGATGATTCAAGGTACACATGAAGCCAAAGGGCTAAAGGTATTGTTGACCCTATATTCAAGTTGGTACAACAAAGTGATTTTGATATATTTCCTTTACCATCTCATCTCCAACGAACTAAGAGCTTTCCTCCTACTAAAGTCAGATCTCCATTACCAGATGAAGTATCTACTTCTGCTATTGATAAAGCTTTGCTAATAATCACCCCTCTGAGATTTGTTATTCCTCCTTTTCATAATCCTATAATGGCAGTTTAAGGCCCCTGGGGTAATGCTTTTGGTCCTCTCAATCTTACTCCACCTCTACATGAGCTTCCACGCAGTTCAAGGAAGAATTTCCCCAAATTCTATGGTGATGGGAAAGTTCATCCTAATGAACACATTGCAGCCTTCAGCATAGCTTGTGGAGTAATTGGAGTAAAATTTGAAGATGTAGTAGTTAGGCTATTTGTAGAAACATTACAAGGTGTTACTGCAAATTGGTTTTATCATCTACAGTCTTGGTCAATAACTAATTGGAATACCCTCAAAGCTAAGTTTGAAGCCAAATTCAAACCTACAGAAGATGCACATGCACTTCTAGCTCAACTTACAAAGATGAAGAAAGAGCCTCATGAACCAATGAGAGACTTCATAGCCAAATTTGACAAACTGAGGAACATAATTCCTATAATTGCTCGACCTACAGCTGAGAATCTCAAATGATTCTTCATTAATTCTCAGTTACTTGAAGTCAATTTTCTTTTGAGACGTGCTAGTCAAATAGATCTTGCAGCAGCTCAACTTTTGGCCACTGAGGTAGAAGATGATCTCATCTTAGCAGGGAAGATAAGAAGAGATCTAAATAGAAATAAACCTTCATCATCTTTTGAATATTCATCTGCAGGCACCACTGATCTAATGGTGAAAAAGATGGGAAATGAAGTGCTAGCCTTGAAAAAATAAATGGCTCAAGGAATGTCTTTTGTTCCTCCATATAGAAGGACATTGCCAAATAAGTCATATCAGGGCAATGCTACCAAGAATCAAGGGTAATAGAATCACCTTCCTCCTCCATAAGAGAAACTTGCCCTGGAAGCTCCTCCAACCAACTCAACAGTTGGATATTTGGAAACAAAACATGCTTTCTCTTTCCAACTAGAGTTTAAGCAAGAAAATGACGTTGATCTCTTCATGGAGGATCAAGAAGAATCAGTTGATGACTCCCACATTGGTTTCATGAACTACTAGGATGAACCTAGAAGCAAAGGAGAAGCTATTGATGGATCATATGCAGTGTTTACTAGGTCCAAGAACCAATCAGTCCAGCAAGCTGGTAAAGGGAAGACAGAGGAGCAACCTCAACCAACAATTACAATTACTAAGCATGGAACCACTCTGCCTTTTTAGTCAAAGGATCCAGTGATCACCCAAAATGTAAGTACATCAATTTCATCCTCACCTTCTATTTCAATTTCACAAACCAGCCCTCCTCCCATCCCTCCTAAAACTTGAAAGGTTGAAATGCTTTCCTCTGTTCCTAGTCTAATTCAATGATTTGACATAATTGATCATGTCAGGAAGACCAAAATTCAAATGTCTAAATTTGAATATTTGTAGCCTAATCCTGATCAATTGGATAGGATAGTCCAATTTGTTAAGAACCAAACCATCCTTGTAAGACAAGAGGTTAAGAAAATAATTCTTGATTCCCCAAATAGCATGCCCATTCCAATTAATCTTATCATTACTCCTCCAGCTACCCCTAGGAAAATAGAACCTTTCTATGTTTCCTTATTGATAAATAGTTATCAGCTCAATAATTGCATCATTAATTTTGAGGCATCTGACAATGTCATGCCTGCTAAAGTAGTTGTCTCTGGGCCTCACACTGACCAAGACATTTGGGAGATGTTTCTCCATGGAGAAGAAGTAAGTACCACTACTAGGGCAAATCAAAGATGCCCAATTTGCATTGGTAGCCTTTCTAGACAAGAGAATCAAGATGACTATCTTGGTGGCTGACGTCCCAGCATCCTATGGCATTTTACTTGGATGAAATTTCTACAAGGACATGGGAGAAGAACTAAGCATGGACTTGTCTGAGGCAAGGATCCCTATCCAAGGCGTAATGAAGAGATTTCTCTCTGAAAAGAAGGCAAAATATGTGGTCACCCAAACATCAGCCCCTACAACACAAATTTTATTTGAGTCTTTAGGCAGGTGTAATTATTTCTTGACCACAGAGGATGTTCATGTTTTTATAGATGAAATTCCTATAGCTAACAATCCAGGAATTGATCCAAACAAGACTTCAAGAGAATTGGTAGGATACAATACAAATAAGGAAGGATCTTCCATCTCTAATGAAGAGAAATTTGATAATGATGCTTGGGTCCTGAAATCCAATAACAGTAATTCTTACACCAATGATAGAGTTGAGACTGTGTTGATATCTCCTCAAGGAGATATTCTTCCGTCATGCAATTTTCAAGTTAGCAACACCAATAACACAGCTAGATGCGAATCTCTGTTACTCAGATAGAAGATTGCTCAAGATGAAGAAATCAAACTCCTTCACATCAAAGGAGATGTTAAGCTGATAGTTTGTTAGGAGTTTGATGTAGACAATCCAATCATATGCTAGACTGAACCAGAAAAACAATCAATTATAGTAATGGACCATGTTACTGTAAATCAAAATCAGGCAAAGGAATCCTTCACCAAGAGAGCAAGGAGTTATGGTTTCCAATTTGAAGACCACATCCTGCCATGGGACAAGAAGAATAAAAAGCCAAGGGGAAGATGCAAAAATTGGTTTCTTGGTGGAGAACTCCATTTGCCATCACTGTTTTTGGGGGAAAAATGTCTTCTTGCTAGTTTATTAGGATAGAGCACTATTTTCACTATCTCTCAAGAAGCAGCATTTGAAATACTTCAATTCTTGAAGTATCAAATCATTCCATTTGTACATATGTATATTTGTATAGTTTTTAATTCTATTTTGCTTTGTTTGTTTCTTTTTTTGATGCCTTTCATTTTTGAGTAGCATGACTCCGTAGCCCAATGGTACACATGAAGACACTAGAGATTCTAGATTCTACTCCCTTTAATTCTTTTTGCAATTGATAGAAGTTCCCCAAATGGAGCCAGCTGTTGTCCCCCAAAAAATATCACTCATTTTTGGGACAACATTTGAACTATTTTGGTCTTACAGACCAAAATTGTCTCTTCCCTTTCCAAAATTTGTCCTGGACATTCAAATTCCTCATTTTTCAAGCTTCTCAGGAATCTATGAACTCTGTAGGAAAAGAAAATCTATGGACTCTGCAGGTCAAGGTTCAACGGGCTTCATAAGTTGATTTCTACAGACTCTTTCAAGGTTAGAGAAAACTATGAACTTGGTTTCTATGGACTCTGCAGGTAGGTTCATTTCTACAGGTTCAAAGGCTTCTGTAGGTGGGTTCAATCAAAAGAATTAGTTTCCAACACTTGGTCATTTTCAGGATTAGTTCAGCGCCTTGGTTCAATAAAAAATGTTCATCGACAAGCATCAGTAGCAGGTTCAACGCATTTGGTTCAACAAGTTCAAAAGCTCTCAACACAACTGTGAATTTTAATCGGCAAAATTTCATCACTTTGGTTCAATCGAATTGTTCATCAGTTGGTTCAAAAGCTTCGTTTGAATTGTTGAACCAAAGCTTGGTTCAACAGTTGGTTCAATGCTTTAGTTCATTTAATTGAACCATCAGCTTGAACCATTTTGGTTCAACATTTGGTTCAACTAAGCGGTTCAATGCTTTGGTTCATTTGCTTGGTTCAAAGACTTGGTTCAATCAAAGGGTTCATCAGCTTGAACCATTTTGGTTCAACCAAGTAGTTCAATGTTTGGTTCAACCAAGTAGTTCAATGCTGTGGTTCAATCAAATGGTTCAATACAATGGTTCAACAGTTGGTTCATCAGCTCAGTTCAAAGTAGTGGTTCAACGCAAAAATTCAAAGAAGCCTCCCGAAGGACAAGTGCCCTTGTAGAGGGCACTTGGTCGACAAAAGTACCCTTTGGAAGGGTCATTTTCAAAGAAGGCCGCAAAGGTAAATTCTTTTAGAATATTGTTTAAGGCAAGCAAGAAGAAATTCCTTCAGACTTTTTATCTGAAGGAGTTCCTTCAGACAAAAAGTCCAAAGGAATTTAGGAAAGCAGCTGTGGGTAGAAAGCCTGAAGAAATTTCCTAAGAGGCAAAGACAAGTGATCAGAACAATTCCATAGACTTTTTGTTTGTGGGAAATGTTTTCAGACTTTTTGTTTGTGGGAATTTGTCTGCAAACTTTTATCCATAGAGAAAGCCTAGGGAAAATGCTTGCGAAGACAGTTTGCAGGAAAGCCATGAGAGACTACCGAAGATAAAAGGTTGCCGAAGGACCCCAAAGGGTAGGTGCCCTTATTGGGGACTCTCAGCTACCAAATTGAAGGGTCACCTTCCCTTCAGGATGATGAAAAATAGGAAAGCTGAAGAAGGACCAAGGGGTGACATGCCCGAAGATCTCAAATTCAAGACAGTGAACTAGCCGTTTAAAACATAGTGATGGGCACGCAAACGTCAATTTCAAAGATCATAAAATAGCCATTGATCCTTGTAATCTACAGACCCAAATGCTTTAAGGCCAAGACCAGTAGGAAGTGAGGAAGGAATAGAACATCATATTGAATCATGGACTTGATTCACTTAACCAAAAAAGGAGGAATGATGAAGAAGGATCAGATCACCAGGTGGACATTGAAAGATGCAAACTTTTAATAGCGTGACTTGTTTCTCTACTTTGAGAAAAGAAAATGGGTAAATGCCCCTAATTTCTAGCCTATCTTCCTAATAGTTTTCAATGCAACATGATGTGTTACTGTTCCCGAGTCCTTCTTGAAGTGGCTATATAAGGGACTCTCTTTTATTGTAAATTTATCTCTTTTTTATGATAAAAAATGAAACTCTGCCCAAATTGAAAGGCATTACTGAGACTTTGAGCTCAGATTGTTGATCATATTTTGTTATTGGAATAAGAAATCAAGTGACTTTTTAGACTTTGTGCTGTGATATCTTTGTTGTTGGGGAAAATGTTGTCTTTTTCCTTGATATATTTTTTGTTCCTTTAATTCAACAAGCAAAATTAGTGAGAGCAGTCAGGAAGGTGTCCTAAAGAGTCAACTATGGAGAGACTTTGTGCCCCCATAATTGCCTTTAGTGTGTTTTGTTTTCATTTCTATGTAAAAGACCTTGGGATGACTTTGTGCCCTCATTATCCTTCATATCTTACTCTTGAGAAATTCAGGTGGAGACTTTGTGCTGCATCTCGATTTGCTGGTTACTATGTCCTTGGTTACATTTTGCATTTACTACTAGGAGTATTCTTATGGTTTGCCAAATAGTACTTTTGAAAGAAGAGGAGTGTTGTTTGTCATTTCCCTTGAGTTTTTCGTTTGATTTGCATGCATCATCTTTGAAGAAAGAGAGATGGATGGTTTTTCCTACCCTTGAGTATTATTTTCTATATATATATATATATATATATATATATATATATATATATATATATATATATATATATATATATATATATATATATATATATATATATATATATATATATATATATATATATATATATATATATAGGGAACCTCCCCTTGATGAGAGGAGAGATTAGTCCCCTTTTGATGTGGTAAACATACACATTTGGATGACTAATCTTCTTACTTTGGCTGATCAGACCTATTTTGTATATCAGTATGTTGATCGACAAAATATTCAACCAATAGGACCAAAAACTATTTTAGATAACTTTCAGGTAATGTCTCAATCATTGCATTATAATGTACTTTTGGGTAAACCTTGGATACATTAAATGGAATCTGTCCCATCTACACTTCACATATGTGTAAAATTCATACATGATGGGACTTTGTTAACAATTCCCATTGATGATGAACCTTTCAATTTTTTTAGAATGATACAATCTGAAATGGAAGGCATTCCTACAGTGGTACCACCTAAACAATGCATTCCTATTGAGCATTTACACACTTATGAAATAGGTGAGTCAAGTACAATCACTCTTCCACCTCAAAATGCAAATAATGTACCACATATTGAGGTACACATAGATGAACATCAAGAGTAAGAACCATTACCACATGAGCCATTAAAACCAAAAGAACCTCTTTCATTTGAGATTCTTTTATTGGTCAATACTGAGCAGAATAATGGGTATGTTTCCAATTACTATGATAGTGATGATGATACCACTCATGATATGACTGATGAGAAAATGCATGCATTAAAATTTGATCACTTGATCACCTTTCACATAACTTGTTTGAACCCACAAATCCTAGTATATATATGATCAATCTACTTGCAGAAGAAATGACACCAAATCTAGATAAGGGGAACACAACCATAATAGATGAGAATGTATATTATTGTTACTCAATTCATCCCTCTTGGTTAAAAACATTAATCCAACATAACAAATTTAAAATGCAAATATACCATTTAAACAATGTGGAGTCTTCTCTAAAAGCTTCACAACCTACTAAAAGGCAAAATCCTTTCTATCTTTCGAATGAAAGCTATCATTCAAAGTGACCAAAGCATGAATATTTGATTATTACTACTAATATTAATGGGGTATATTACCACCATATTTAGTTTGATAATAAAAAATGGGATATAACTTATGGAACTACATTCTTTGAATAATGGGGACATACTACAAATCAACTCATATACTCTCCATTGATTCTACAATCCCATGGATACATTCAGTTACCTATCATCTGTGGTATACTTGTGGTGACCATAACCATATGGATACTAGACCATGACCCCCATTTGAAATTAAAGCTTAGAAAAGATTGGTTATTAAAATGGAAATCCAAGTTGGATACTACAAATATTTGTGTTACCTTTCTTGATATGGACATATAGATTTGTATACCACATGATGTATATGATTATTTCACCACACCATTAGCTTCAAGGAAGCCACTAGACAAGTATATTGAAGAATAAGAAATCCATTTTTATAAACAACACTTGAAATTTTTAACAAATGGTTCTACATCTTTTGATGATGATGACTTCCTTGATTGAAACTCTTGAAAATTTCAAAAATAGCAAAAAAATATAAAACATTAAACAATCCAAAAATATTTTTGGCACCTACATGTTCTATTGGATCCTTGGCATCTATGTGTTAGTTTTATGTTGATAGATAGCATATCATTAACTCTTACATACACATATAAATACATAAACATATACATGATATAGTCTTCCTTCAGATGTTGGCCTTTCCTTATACTCATGTCATATGGACGTTGGGGGAAATTGCTTCTTTGATCTTGATACACATATGTTATATGATTATATGATCACTCTACACTATCATGTTTAAGCTTAAATATGTACTTAAACATGCATTTTATTCATGATTATATACAACACATGGTACTTGATATGTTATGCACTTAACATTTTTTGCTAAAAAAATTGATACATGGGCCACTATGACATTTTATGTTGGTTGCCTATGCTTTTATTTATATACTTTCTTGAGTGTTTTGCCATGCTATCATCTTAATTAATTGAGCATTTGAATATGATCCATTGTATGTGGCCCATGTGCTTATGTTTTCCTTCTTGAAAAATTTAATATGCCATTACTTGTATGAATATTTGAATATGTCATTCTTTTTTTTGTAAACATTTGACTAAGTTATGTCCATTTGAATTTTTATCATTTGAACATGCCCTTTGTTTGCAATCTCCTTAAACCATTTCTTTTTGAACTAATTTTAAGTGCTCTTATGTGTGTGCTTATTTGTTTATTGAGTTTTTACTATTACTATCTAGATGTTTCCATGATATTTATCATGCATCTTAGACATGCATGTGATCACATTAGTTATATGTGATTCAATGATACATTTACCTAAACATATTTACTTATATATGCTACAGGGTTACATTCACATATTTTATAGTTGTCTTACCCTTTTGAGGTGATGTAACTTCTAGGTACTACTTTTCTCTCACCTCAAAGGGGGGAATATTAGTTGGGGCATGCTTGAGAAGCATGCTCTCCACACTTTGCATAGTTTTCAAATTCAACGGGGGCATGTCATATGGACATGGCTTTCACACATTCACACTTTACATATTATAGTGGGGGCATGATTTAGAAACATGTTTTCCTTTTTCATTCAGTGTGGTACTTATATCAATTCAAAGATTCAATAGGGGCATGCTTTGAAAGCATGTTCTCCACACCTATTTAGTATTCAACATCTCTAGTTTACAGTGGGGGCATGTTTTTCAAACATGTCCTCTACATTGGTATTTATATTAGTTTAATATTTCTCCATATATAGTGGGGGCATTATTTAGAATCATGTCTTTCACACATCTATAGTTATATGAATTAGCCAGAGCACACAATTATATGATTCAAATACACATTTGTGGCATAATTTTATACATGGTACCATTATTATACATAGTTTCATCATGTGACATATCTAGGGTACATATGTTATGTAACATGTGCCTAATATTAAAAAATTTAAATCAATTTCAAATTCCAAAAGCATTGCACGTATTGATACCCTATAAAATTTTATGAATTTTATCAAACTAATCTAATACAATAGTTGGTTCAACTTTTGATATGGTTGAGGTGATTAAATAACTCAATCTTGTCAAGTTTTAATTTTGGACTTGATTATCCAACCTCTACAAGTTATAAGTATCATTGGGTTACACGATTGAGCTAATCTCAACTTCTAGATGGCAACTCACTTTTGCTCTAAGGTTGGATTCATGATCTATCTATCTCTCTCTCTCTCTCTCTCTCTCTCTCTCTCTCTCTCTCTCTCTCTCTCTCTCTCTCTCTCTCTCTCTCTCTTCTTAGATATATACACTTAAAAAATTTATCTATATTTATCTTAACCTTAGTTTTAGATCCTTACAATGATACATATTTTTGCATAAAAAAATTGTAAATAGGTAAAGCAATTACATCAACACACTGGGGTATTCTTAAACTTTGCTCTTTCAATTTCAATATATTTCAAGTAATTTTAACCCAAATTATATGAATTGATTTTACACTGTAATATGATCTTGGTTGTAAGTCAGTCACCAACAAAGAACTCAAATTTAACTCCATCAAAGCAATCAAATTAAACTCAAGCAAAGATAAGGTGTACATACACATCTAGGTACTTATTACTTTAATTTAACCTATTAATTTCATTACTCAATTAAAGGGGGGAATGTAGATGATATTTTGTGATTATGTAGCACCTCAATCTTGTACACTTGGCAAATTCAAACCTTGGTTGTTCCTCTTAGTTCTACACATGCTTTGTTTATGCAAGCCTCATATCTACTCTATCTTATAACCCTTGGAATATATCTTAGTCCAATCAACCTTATATTGATAACACAAGCATACTATCTTATCTAGAATTCATAAAATATACTTATCTTATACCTCTACAAGTTATGAGCCTGTGATTGTTTTGCTACTCCTTGAACACTAACATTAGGGACAGACAATAGCATTAATATTATTATCCTACCTCGCCATAAGTGTCCAATGCCATGAAGTCATCTAATTTTCAAATGAAACTTATTATAATGATTGGCATAAGTGATCTAATACAAGCTATCTCCTCATAGGATTAGTATAAATATAACATCAACCCTCATTCATTTCTCATCTAACAATTAAAAAAGAGACCAAAACACTTTTCAAAACCACTCTATCAAACATTATATTGATCAAAATATTTTTTATTTAAAAAAATTCATAGGTACAACACATCAATAGATGTGAAGTACTAAAAAAGTAGTCATAAGGTCTTATTTTTTAAGTTACAAGATAGGTTATAGTTGTACTTTCTTTACATACATTTTATGATTCATACAAAATATAATACATAGGAAAGAACTATATGAGTCTAAATCCCTCTTCTAGAGTATTGGATATGTAGGAAATTCCCTTTGATAGTAGGGTCATTACAGATCAACTCAACACCATGTACCCACTAACCTATTTTTTCCAAAGGCTAAATTAGAGATAGAAAATTAGGGTTTTTTAATTTCACTAGGAACAATAGTTCATGAGTTAAATCTGAATGCACCATAGTGAAAATAAAGCTAAACTTAGAAGCATCAAGGTAGTTGTATCCTATTTTAACCGATATTTCATACAAAACACTAGCATCAAACCTAGATAATAGCATTGATGCAATAGTACCAGGCTAACACAACTGTTTAGAGAGCTAGAGGCACAAGATCTATAATCTAATAATTATTCTAAAACTATCTTCCCACCTACTTTCATCTTATTCTTGTTCTAGATCTACATTAGCATCAGAGTCTACTAAATACCTTATTTTATGTCATTTTATATATCTAACATAGTTGCTATTTCCATGTATATCTTATCTTAGTTTAATAAATTTAGTATATGGGGCATAAGGGTTTAGCACATTAATTAACTTGCTATAGATATGATATTCACCTTTGTGCCCTATCATTTTTATATCTTTAAACCTATTTACCCAAGTATGATCCACATATAAATTAGGATTAAACACAAATAAGGGGCAAGTTCAAATACCACATAATCGAAGGGACATGACTTAGTAAATATCCACAAAGTAAGAATGACATATTCAAAATGTCAACATACAATAAATAATGGCATATTCAAATTTCAAAAAGGCAAATAAAGGCACATGGACTACAAACAATGAATCTTATTTAAATACTCAAACACATAAGACAATAACAATGCAAGACACTCAAAGAAGTGCATAAATGAAAGTATAAGTAACCAACATAAATGTATCATACTAGTCCATGTATATATGTTTAAAAAAATATATTAAGTACATAGCATATCAGGTACACTATGAAATATATAATCATGGATAAAAGCATGTGTAAGTACATATGTGATTCCAAACATGATAATGTAAAGTTACCATATAATGATATAATTTGGATGTATCGTAATCATGTATGGGTAAAATTGATACTACAACCCAAAGATATTGTCAACAGGATGCCTATGTGGACACCTCTATCATGTATGTCGTATGCATATACTTTGTAACTAGTATCATTAGGATCATACCAACTTTCTATGTTAGTAGTATAATAAAGATGGAACTTCGTAGGTTGTTTTTGAACTTGTGATATATCATTTTGAACATCCATGTATGAAAAATGAATTATGCCATACTATGGTTGTGACCTTTTTGGTATGCCATTATTTATATCTGTGTGCACCTCATATGTTAATACCTTATGAACATATTGAGCTACATGGTTGGCCTTGATGTTATTTGTATTTGGTTCTATATTAGAAATAATATCACCACTATCATAATCATTTGGAATTATGTCCTCTTCTTGTTTGATATTGACAAACAAAGGGAGATCACATGGTTTATTTTATGGTGCTTTTGGTAGCATTGGTTCCTTTGGCAATTGTATATCATTTAGATTTTTTGAAACCTTTGGTAATGGTATTTACTCTATTTATTTTTTATTTTGACCATTATCTTGCTCTAATTTTGATATTTCTAACTATTTTTGTTTTGAAATTTTCTTTGGTACCCACATTTGTTGTTTTAGTACATGTGTTTTAGGAGAGGTACTTATAATGTGAGTGGGTTCTTGGTTGATGTATTAATGATATGATCACCACTATTGTTATGATTTTGTATTTTATTCTTAAATTCAAAACAACAATATGTGTGATGTCTATGCATTTTATGATATGCAAAATAACATTTGGATCTCCTTATAGGATGTGGAAGAGGTAATTTGATCACTTTTTTTTGAATCATTTCTCTTAGGATTTCACTAAGACTCTTAGTAGTCTTTTGGGCACTTTTTGAATCACTAGTTTTAGATATATTCTATAGTAGCTTTACATTTATTTATGAAACTTTGTTAGGTACAATGTTGCTAGATGAAGATGCAAACACATGATTAATACCACTATGATTTAGATTTTGAGCATAGGAATCTGATTTTTCAATAATGTGATCTTTGAAATGAAGTATTGATTTTGATTTTATAACTTTTCTATTAACTTTCTCATAAGGAGGTTTTACTCTTTTAAAGTTTACAAGCACAAACCCTACTTACCTCAGATTGAACACACACACACACACACACACACACACACACACACACACACACACACACACACACACACACACACACACCATCTACCTTATCCTTTGAAGGAGTGATAGCATGGACCTAGTTAGAGGGATGATAGCTATCACCTCTTTAGGATTAGAATAAGGAAGATGCTCCTTTATATCCATTTTAAATATTTTAAAAATTGATATGAGAATATAATAAGAAAAACATACAAATGCTAAGGAATAATCAACCACAATACAATAATCGCAATAATTTTAGACTATTGGCTATTTTTTTTGAAACTATGAGATAGGTTTTTGTAAAAATAGGAAATGAGACGAACCCTAAAAAATAGGGAAATAAAAGTACAATGTACGCCTTGTAGATCTAAATTTACTAAAAATAGTAAAATGCTAAATTTGAAAAATTCATATAATATTTTGGAAAAAAGAGATTTTTGCCTATATGAGCATATTTATTAAAAAACTCTGAGTAATTTAAATTTTTTTCTATTATTAATCATAAATATGCCAAACAATATGGATTGCTTCATAGGTAAAACTCTAAAATACTCTCAATAAATAATCATAAAAATTGATAAAACAATAATTTATTTCAAAGATTTGAGAGAGGTTTTTGAATAAAATATGATTTTTGATAAAAGTTATAAATTAATAGGAAAATAAATAAACCATTCACCTTGTATGCCAATATTTACTAAAACTATTAAATTGTAAAAAAAAAAAAAATCATACCAAATTTTGGTGAACAAAAAGAGGGGTTTTGGTATACCAACCTAAGTAAAAAATAATTCTAATAAATTTTGAAATTGAGGTGTTTGAATTTTAAAATGAGCCAATCAAGGAAGAATTAACTTGTAAGCTTATGCACATGAATCCCTTATAACTAGAATAGGGTAAAATGCTAAGGTAAAGCTTTAAATATGAAAATATATCACAAGTTAAAACTTTAAGAGGTTGGAAATCTTATATCATATTTTTTATACATTCACCATAAGTTGAGTTCACCAAATGTTTAACCTTAAAATTTAGATTGTGGAAAATCTAAAGTTAAAGGGGTAGAGATAATCTAAGGCATAAGGATGGTAGACTATCTCTAAAGTAAGCAAATAATTTGTAAAATTTAGATAAAACATATATTAAATTTATTATGCTGAGATGATAAAGATAGAAAATATAGTTATACTAGATATTGTGATGATTAAAAAATAAGATACTTCATTGAATTTGATCTTAACACAAATATGGATATGAAACATACAAAAAGTAAATTAGATATAAATTCTATAATAGTTGTATGATTATGTGAATTATACATTTGTATCTGTGAACACTTATGTCGACCTCAGATAGAAACATTGATGTTATTGTTTGATTTAGATACAGGAGTACAATATGGAATATCTGTTAAAATTGGATGTAATCACTTAAATATTTATGGGTTTTGTGTCACCTTCATTCTAGTGTATTCAGATCTAGATCATATATTGTCACTTCTTGTCAAATAAGAAAATCGTAATTTTTCATCCTTATAATGTGTTGGAGAATTAACATTAATTTGAGTCATTCTTATAGATTTCTAAGTTTTTTCTAATTCTCATGTGTGTGCATTTATTGTAATCATAAATGCACTTTACTCTAGCATTTTGACGTGTCATTCACCTCTTTATTCCACTTGTTAATTTTTAAATTATTTGCGTGTAACTCCTTTTTCCCGCATGGCACACACATCTTCCCCTTTTGGAAGAGGATTAGAGACACATTTCACACATGATGAAACCTGCACATGTGACTCCTTTTCTTTGTTAGCTCTTTTTAAAGAGCTCTTTTCTCCCTTTTTTCTGCACTTACTATTTCACTCTCACAACTATCTTTTTGTTTTAGTCTTGCTCTTGCATCCTTGTGATGCTCTTTGGTCCAAAGCCATTCTCTCTTTCTTCTCTTAGTTTTTACATGTTATGTACTTGAAGTTTATTTTTTGCAATCTTTTAATAAATTGTGAAGATTTTCTTTATATAATGGTTTCTCTACTTGTCACATTCACCTCAACTTGTGGGTTGTGTCTTCTTCAATGTAATATTGTTCTTTAAGTTTTATTATTTTTTAATATTTAAATCGATTATGTCATGGTATCAGAGTAGTTTACCTTTTAATGTTAAATTGTGAATGTAGATTTTTGAATGGAACACAATTTTTTTTTTAAGGATTCTACCCTTGCAATATTTATTTTTGTCCATCTCCTTTCTTCACTTTATTTGCTTTTTTTTTTTTAAAACCTCTAACTCAAGTTGTTGCAGGTGCTCCCAAGGAACCTCTCCTCTTTCTCCACCAGTTTTGAGAGATTATCCATGTAGGTATTTTTTCATTTGCCTATTTCTCTCTTCTTCATATTCAAAGCAAAAAAAAATTCCTCTCTTTTTTTACTGATTCTGTGCTCTCGATCCTTTCATTGAGTATGTACTATCACTATTGATGTATTTTCTGATTCTCATTTTTTTGGGACACCTAACGTCCCTTGAGACATTTTCTATGCATTTTTGTGTGTATCATCCTTTTGTGTTGCACCCAAAGCATTATTTGTCTTTTCCATCTACTACTTGGACGTTGTGTGATTTCTTCTCAATGCTTCTGTTCTTAGCATTTCTATCTTTTTTTTTACCTCAGCTGAAACATTTATATCTGCATTTAAAGCTACTCATGTTTAACCTATTTTCTATTTGCCTAATTTACTTCCTGCTTGTGCCATTTATTTCATTCATTTCTCTAAGTGGCAATGATTTTCTTCTTGCGTGGCTACATTCTCAACCTTTTATTTTATTACTATTGAAACACTGTAGCATAATTTTTTTATCAGTTTGGTGTTTCCTTTGATCAGTAACACCTTATTTTAATAGCAATTTCTCTTTCATTCACTAGTGACATTTCCTTTTATTCAACTGCTTCCTTTTTTGTAGTTTCGTCTTTTTTAATGCTTTTCTTATCTCATATTTTTTTTTATATAACATTTTTCTGTGCTTTGGTTTCTGGTATAACATTTTTATGTTGGTTCATCGCTGCATTTTGAGATGAAATGCATTCATTGTTAGGCATTTTAGTAAGAGACTTTCATTGAAAACTATAACGCTTTGATGTCATTCCTGAGATATGCATGCAGATGTTTAATAACCCTTTTTTCCTTCAAAAGAATAAGATGTATTTGATTTTTCTTTTACTCATCACTTTAGCACTCTTTTTATGTTTGGTTTCCTTATTTCTCATTGCCATCCAGCATGATCATCATCATTTAATTCAAGAAAAAGCAAAAAGCAACTTACACCATCCTCCACGTGGTAAAATTGCTCTTCTTTTCTTCATTAAAAGTTTCAAATTATGTCTTTTTACTTTAAAATGAGACGCAAGAAGTAAGTTTTTTATATGCTTTTACATAAAAAGGTTTTGTTTTTGAAAAACAAGACTAGACCTTAACATTCCCACGTGGAATGACTTTTTTAAAAAGTGTTTTTGTCTTTTATATGACATAAATTCAGAACTCTTAAATTTTGTGGAAAAATTTTCTTTAAAAGCTTTAATTTGCTTTAAATTCATCTCATTATAGTCTTTTATGATGGTTGAATAAGTAATTTTAATTCTCCTCCACAATAAATTAAGTTGTTTTTATAATGTTAGAGTTTATCTCAAATGTATTTTTTGAGGGTTGATTTACATTTACAAATTTAGTTATTTTAAATTATTGTATTAAGATGAATATATTTAAATGTTCAATGGATAAATTAATTTTTCTATTAATTGATTTTTTCAATCATAATAAAATTTATATGCTATGTTTTCATGACCTTTAAATCGATAAGTTTTTTCATTTTTTAGAAAATTATGTAACTCATTTTTAAAAAAATAAAGAAGTTATTGTATTAAAAAATGAAATTCATTGTCAAAATATTACAATTCTTATTTTACAAAACTCTTTTCATGTATTAAGAAAACACAATAATCTATTCACACATTAAATGTAAATTTTATGTCTTTTACTCATGATAATAGATCTCCTTATATTTCTAAATGAACTCAAACATATGTGCACATTTCTTCTACTAACCTTGGCTTAAAATTCATGCACAATATGGGTTATTTAGATGGTGCGTTTAGTAAATGTGAAGATGGTATTTTTGAACTTATTTTGTCTATTTTTTATGTAAACTATAAAGGTCTTAATTTTAATGATTCACCTACTTCTGATACAAATTCAAAATTTAATTATCCTCCTCATCAAATGACTTACAATACAACTTATATTGATTATACTACTTCTAATACTTATGTTTTGATTAAAACTACTAACATTTATTCATATTATGGAAAACACAGGGATCATATATTTAAATATCAAAATTTACACTTATATAAATATTATGATAAATTTACACATGACATTTTGTATTATTGAAAAATAACTAAATCTCTTATCTCTAAGCGTAAAACTGTTTAGATTTTTAAAGAAAATCAATTTTTTACAGACTTTGATATGTCTTCTTACGATAATTCTTCTAATACTTCACATATAATATCTTTTAGAAATGACACATCGTCTTTATCTCCATTTTGATCATTTCGATCTCTTTTTGCATTTCTTATTTTTATTACAAATGATATATGCTTTTATTATTTTGACTAACTTTTTTTCATGCATTTTTATGTACTTTATGAAGGAAGTTATCTTTACTCTATTTATCTTTTTTATACATCTATTTTTATTATATTATATATGTAGATCATATTTTTGGTATATTGGTTACTTAACTTAAAATATTAATGTTAGCTTGCTTGTTTTGTAGGTTTGTAGATCATAACTCTTTATTATCCTTTGTTTTATTTTGGATCGACCATATTATCTGAAGATGATTATTGAAGATTCTTGGTGATCATACTTTATCTCTTGTGACTTTGGTGGCATTTTCTCTTCTTTTATTCCTCTAAACTTTTGTAATTCCTCTTGAAAGAAATATCTATTAAGGGAGAGTACTATGTAATTTCAACTCTCTTCCTTGTTTGTAAAAGGTTTTTTCCACTTTTGTAATCCTAAATTAAATTTAAGAGAGTGTTTGAGAATCAACCTTAATTTAAGTTTTTCCTATAAGTTTCTAAGTTTATCTTAAATTTTATGTATGTATGCATTTATTGTATTTATAAATACACTTTATTCTAAAATTTTGAGATATCGCTAATCTCTATTCCACTTATTGGTTTTGGAGTTACTTTCATATAACTTCTCTCCCTCACATGACACATATATCTTTCCCACTTGTAAGATGATTAAAAACATATGACACACATGGTATAGCTTGTACTTGTAACTCTTTTTCTCTCTTAGCTCTTTATAAAGAACTCTCATCTCTTTTTTTTTGACACTTACTACTTGACTCTCACAACTCTCTTATTTTAGTCTTACTCTTGCATCTGTTTGATGTTTGTTGGTCTAAATCTATTCTCTTTATTACCTTAGCTTTTATATGTTATGTATGTTACATATTAATTGTTAGTAACATTATTATTAGGATGAGTTTTGATATTTACCAAGAGATAAATATATTTAAGTAATAGTTAGTCTGGTAGTCGTAATATTGTTACAACAATATTATGAGCATAGTTTATTTATTAGTATATATTATTCATAGAGATTTGATGTGAGATATTTCAAGAGAGAAAATAAGGGAGTGGTTATAGGAAATATTCCTTTATATTTGTAATCTCATAGAATGTATGATTATTAGAGAAAAATTGTAGCATTATATTATTTGTATTAAAATAATTTGTTTGTGTATCTTCATCTCCTTTTATGCTGATATAAATAGCTAAATTATCTATTAAAGCTCTTCCAATATCTAACAACGATATCAAAGCAAGTCAATGGCCTATCAAATCTATTAAGGGGTAGATCTTCTACTAAGCCCTGCATTACCCCTGAGAATGATAGGTTCTTTGTGCAATTGATTATTTAATTTTCATCAATGTAGTAGTTATCTATAGTAAGTTTAAATTTTAATCAAGACATCACAGTGCCTAGATCATGTGTCATTATTCATGCATGCAATTTCCATCCTCATTCATGCATTTACATGTTTGAGATCTATGTCTTTATTGACCTAAGTTATCTTCAAAAGTATGCACAGGTATGACAGTTTGATCTTAGAGTCTGAACACAAATATATTTGTATCGAATCACGTACCCCCAGATCTGTGTCAAATTTGCTTCACATTGGTAGCTCTCTATTTTAATTTTGATTGTCCTCTCAAGCACATGAAGACCTATCCATATTTTGAAGGTAAGATCGGTTCTATGTGGTGAGCTCCCATTTAGAAGACCTCAAAACACTATTAATTTGGTGAGAAAGCTTCGATATATCTCTATAAATCTCTCCTCATCATAGGAATTGAGGAATATTGTTAGTTGTATGCCATTCTTTCAGTCATATGCCATTCTTAGTATAATTTGATTTGGTAAGTTCTA
This sequence comes from Torreya grandis, assembly GCA_037957365.1. NCBI lineage: Eukaryota > Viridiplantae > Streptophyta > Pinopsida > Cupressales > Taxaceae > Torreya > Torreya grandis. The sequence goes on along the minus strand of JARHVA010000873.1, from coordinate 2,584,530 downwards.
CATTAATTCGTACCTCAAGTAAATGTGGACATGAATATTATGAAGAATATTCTGATGTTGAGAAGCCATGGTTCTACGTGTATTCTCATAGAGAAAAAAATTGGTATGAAGTTGCTAATGTGGTGATTATTTTGTTGTTTATTAGAATTATATTCTTTATGTTAAAGTGATTCATTTTTTTTATGAGTGTCATTAGTTATAGGGTCATAATTGCCTTATTAGAGTCTTATGTGAGTCATATTAAAAATTCAAATTCGATTAGTCTTAAGTTTTTTATAATCATTACATTTGGTTTATAAAAAGTTTAGTTGAGTCTTTTTTTTTTAGATAAGTTTATAATTATGTTACTTGGTCAATGTGTAAATATAGTCTTTTGCTATATTTAAGTCAAATGTCAATGTTAATAAAAGTTATTGAATAATTTTGTGTTATAATATTTTTATGTCAAGAGTATGTCCATTCATAATTCAAAAGTGTTAGTCATTAATAATGTTTATTTTTTTGAAAGTTAAGTTGATGTGAAAATATTCATTCTTTAAATGTGTCGAGTGTGTCATCATTTGTATCAGTCTTTTATGCCATCTTGAGTCAAAAGTCTAAATTGTAAAAAACAAAAATTGCCTTACGGACATATTTTTGCTTGTACATGATGTCCACATTATGGGAGGGATTTCTCTTAAAAAAATCATGTATCTGAGCTACATCGATATATCACCTGAGTGAACAATGACATACTAAAGGATGAAAGATATATGGAGGATGGAGGCTATTCAAGCCTTTCACATGTCATCAATGATGGGGCCCTAGATGTTTTGATGGCGTATATAATATGATGCACTTATCTGCTATTTATATTTTTCCACTGTGTGTACTTGAATAAGAATAGAAGTACAATTTTTGGTTAAGTAATCTCTTTTGATATTTTCTTTTTGTAATCCCTCTTAGTTAAAAAATGATGGAAATTAAATATGTACTTGCATACATTACATGGTTTATGGTAAACCAACAAAAATAATTGGTTGATGGTAAGTCATGGGATAAACCATCATTGGTTGTAGGTTAAACATGGGATAAACCTTCATTGGTTTTTGGTCAGCAATGTAAAAATCATTTTTTAGGTTTATGATCCTTGAAAAAATAACATAGTCATATTCAAATGTAGTACATGATGATAATCTCTCCAAGTTCAGATTAAGAGAGTGTGCAACTAGGAATAATAATGTTAAGGGGGTGAATGTTACAAATTAATTGTTAGTAACATTATTATTAGGGTAAGTTTTGATATTTATCAAGAAGTAAATATATTTAAGTAATAGTTAGTTTGGTAGTCATAATATTATTACAACAATATTACGAAGATAGTTTATTTGTTAGTATATATTATTCATAAGGACTTGGTGTGAGATATTTTTAGAGAGAAAATAGATTGAGGGGTTATAAGAAATATTCTTATATATTTTTAATCACACGAAATGTATGATTATTAAAGAGAACTCATAGCATTATATTATTTGTATTGAAATAATTTATGTGTGTACTTTGTCTCCTTTACTGCATGATCTGAATAGCTAAATTCTTTGTTAAAGCTCTTCCAATATGTAACAATGTACTTGAAATTCTTTGTTTATAAGCTTCTAATATATTGTGGGGGTTTTATCTATAGGATGGTTTCTCCACTTTTTGCATTCACCTTAACTTATGGTTTTTCCTCTCTTCAATATAATATGTTTCCTTAAGTTTTATTATTTTTAAATATTTAAATTGATTTTTGGTAACATTTTTATCATAATGGCTATGAAAATAATAGGTTAGTGTGCATATGGTGTCAAACTATCTCAAATACCCTTATGTTAATGAATATTTCCCATATATTCAATACTATGAAGAGGGCCTTAGATTTATATAGTTCTCCCTTATATGTTATCTTGTGTGTGAATCATGAAATGTGTGATAAGTAAGTACAATAGTGACCTATCTTGTAACTTAAAAAATATAGCTCTTGAACTATTATTTCAATAATTTAGACCTATATATACATTGTCCTTGTGACTAATATAAATATATGAGAAAATAGGAAATCTTTTGATCACTTGAGTGCTTGATAGAATGATTCTAGTAAGTTGCCTTATGAGTTACTAGGTGTTTTTAGGTGAGAAATGAATGAATGTTGATCTTGTATTTATACCAATATTTTTGGATAATATCTCACATTAAAGCACTTAGATTGATCATAGAAATAAGTTTCATTTATAAATTAGATAACTTTCAGATATTATACACTTGCATTAGAATATGACACTTGCATCAACATATGTACCTGATTAGGATGCAAGTGTGTGAGTAGTTAAAAATTAGGTGTATGTCCAAAACTTATGAAGATGGAAGATAAGCAGGAATATAACATTCTTGAAAAGATAGAAGGTTTGAGTTATAATAGAATTGATCAAAAAAAGAAATAAGCAATTGCACATAAAGAGATAGTAGATGTGATCCTTTATGCAATAGAAAAATCTATAGAAATTGAAGGTATATCCATGATATATGTTTTCCAAATGTAAAATACTAAGGTGATATATAATTTAGAAGTAGTGTCTATAAAAAATAACTTAACTTTAGATTCTAGGATTCTACTAGATTGAAATTAGGTATACTTGTCTAAAAATCACCAACACAATTATGTGATCACTTAAGCATGGGAATAGAGTATGTTTTACTATCTAAACAAGGTTGGTGAAGGTGGACAAAGTAGCATTGTAAACTTGTATGGCTATCAATATCATATCCGAATGTAAAAGTGATACATAAAGATTATTTTATTGCTTATACCTATGTTTGCTCAGAGGGATGATATCTTATGATACTATTAATAACACATAAATATTTATTTTATTTATCCTTGACTCAAACCCCACAACTACGCACTTAAAAATAATGTAAATTATGATAACATACAAATTAGTTGGGTTGAGCTAATCATAGACACCATAATGTAACTAAGTGTTGCCTACATATCCAATACTTTAAGGAGGAAAATAAAACCACATGTAGTTATCCCATATATTATGATTGTGTAATTGTGCCCCTTCACTATATGTATGTAACTAGTAATTTGGATTTGATACTTGAAAATATTTTCTCTTAACTTGACGAGATGCTTTTGACTTGGATTATGACTTTTCCTAGTGAATTATCTTGAATTTGGGAAGAATAAAGTATATTTTATCAATGTGAAGTAGTTTATAAGTGTTAAATATATAGTTCCAAGCAAGGGAATAATGAATGAACTTTATTTATATTTATATGAATTAAAATGGGTAAATTATCAAGCTATACTATCCTTAAAATGCATGTCAGTCCTTATCTATTTTTCAAATTTTAAAAACTTGGCATGAGACTAGGTACCGATAGTTGACCAAGTTTGCATTGCTATGTTTTTTGTCTTCAACAGACCTTTCCACATAAGCATGAACAATTAGTTTGAGGCCTAAAATAATATGATAGAGGATATAAATTAGTCTAAGTAATAACATGATAACTGTTGTGTAGTAGCAATGAAAAATAGATGGGTCAAGACAACATATATATAAATGGCTAGAGGAATGTTGAATAAGAGTCATATATTTGAACATATATCAAGTGGTTCAATACATATCAATAATTAACATCTTCAAGTACTTGTGACCAAATAATTTTGTTATCTATATTTGTCATTCTTCTCCCTCTACCCCCTCCCCCCTCATTTATTATAGTGATGAAATTTATGAAGTAAAAAATTAAAAAATATGTGAATGCGTACAATAAACTTTTTATTTTTATAGGAAACTCCAATTGTGAAGGATGCTTAATTTAAGAAACCCTAAAATGACACATGAATTATTTAATGCCCACATTTAAAATTTAAAATATAAAATTCTCATATTTGACATTGAAAGGAGAGCAAGGAAGGAGTATACATATAGGGAGATGAAACCATGTTGATTTGTAACATGAAAATATGGTGTCCCTATCAAAACATTGTATAAATGTGTCCCCATTATCAAATCACTTGGAGATATGGTTCTTCATATTGAAAAATTAGTGAATTGAGGGTCATCAAGTTTCAATTTTGAATAACTTATCAAGCCCTTGAGTTGAAAAGATGCATACTCCAACTCTAATGAATTAGAATAAGTACTCAATGAACTAAATCAAAATAATATAAAATGACAACGTGTTTGTTAGAATTTATGTCAAGCTCATTAAGTGCCATTAGCCTCTAACACACATGACCTATAATAGAAGTTGGAACTACACAATGGGTTTTCTATAAGTAATATCAAGGGTGTTGAGTGTCACTAGACTCAAATGTACATTACCCATGATAAAATGAATCACAATGATGTATACATATCTAAATTATAATTTCATGATCAAAAGGGAATAAATATTATTCATGCCCTCATTATGACCACAATGCCACTAGATTTAAAGTGATATATATGTGCATGAACCAACTTCATACCTTTTGAATTTTAAAAATATATATGCATGAACCAACATCATGTCTTTTTATATTGTACCAAATGATATATAAATCCATGCATCTATATGCTCAACTATAATTATATGTGAAAAATATATAATTCATGTTCATGTAGCTATTTTGCATACTCACATGCATACACATCTAAGTATATAGGAATATGTACTTAAGTCTCTATAAAGTGAGTATATATGTATGTCATATTCTCTCATAATTTGTATCAATGTGTCAATATTTGTAATGTCTATTTTATGAATTACTTTGAATCTTTAAAGCATGTATTCTATCATAAAATCTTTTTTTAAATTATTTTAAATATTTAAAACTTATATTCTGTCATAAAATTTATTTTTTCCTCATTAATTCTTAAATTTCTGAGACAAGTCCACTATAATTCCTCCTTTTTGAGATGAAGAGTGTAACATGGATGCCACTCATCTCAAAATAAGAGTCAATTATATCATGTGATAAATATAGAGTCATGTATAATCATGTGACCATGTGGAGATAATGTTATCATAGTATAGTGTATGTCATAAAGAAATGTATTAAACACATGTAATGTGAGGCATGCAAGTGTCATGTTTAGATAGATAAAGAAATGAGATGTAATAAAATAATAATCTATGAATAAGACTATGAGTAAAAGTGAATGGTATGAATTATGACACCACTGTAATATCCCAAATGGGATATTTACTAAAATCACCCAAAACTATAAAATCCAAACTAAAAAATATACTTAAAGACTCTAATATGAAATCATTTTCCCAATTTCCACATTTATATTAACACACACTTTTATTATCATTGAAAAGATTACACAATGCAACTTTCACACCACATTGTTGTAAGAGATAGAATACTATCAACATATATTATCTTTGAAACAACTCATAATATAAAGAATACTACTAATTGGTAATACACCTATTACATTAAATCTGAAAATACACACTTACCTTATTATAACCGCACACTAATCTCTCCACACATATTCAAGTGAGATGCTGCACACAACACAAACTACTAAGAATAATAAATAAACTCACTAGAAGTATAAACCTGAAATATTCATATAAATAGATGAACTTCACACTTCACTGAAAGACCTACAAACAAACACACTCTACACACTTGGTCTTCTGAATCTTCTTGAAGCACTTTCACAATCCTTGAGTGGAATTGTCTTACTAAACAAAAGGGGTTTCATCCTCTAATCCTATCTTCAATGTGTTTTCATCCATAGAAAGGATGAAATTGAACACAAATTCAAACTTAAAATAAAAGGGGGGGTTTAATGATATATCAAAGATGAATATCAAAGGGGGAAGAGCTCATACTTATGATTGTTTCACTAAAATTTTGTTTTTATTTTCTGTTTAGAAAGAGTAAAACTTGAAAGAAGGGTGAGGTTAGTAGAACCTAGATTTAGTTTGCACTTTGAGATCCAGATAGTTGTAGATACTCCTTTTTATCTTGGGAAGATGACCTATTGATAAGAAAGATATTATAAAATGGTTGATTAGTTAGGTAGGTGGGTGGATTCCCCAACAAACTAGATCCAAGAAGTATAAGATTTTCTTAGAGGTTGTCAATCCACCTTTTAGATAAGTTAATGTTAAGAAAGTTGCTAATAAGAAAGATTGCATAACATAAATGAAAGTACTTAATCTAAAAAATTCTAAAAATAATGTGTTTTAGTAAAATAACATTAAAAAAATGCTAAACTCTCAAGGTATGGCTAAGGTGTAGTCAGGTTGTTATTATTGATTCTATGTAGTGACATAAGTCAATAAAATATGGGTTTCGGTTTGAGTTGATGGTTGATAAATGATTGTTATTTTGGTTAAAATGATTTACATAGTGACCCTCAAGAGTCACTAATAAATGTTGGCAGCTAAGGTATGACCATCATCGATTGACAAATGACCACTGGTGATCAAAGGTGATCATCGACAATCACTGTGGGTTTAATAGTCTCAGATTTGGGTGATAAAAGGACTATGGGTAAGTTACAAAGGGGGGTCATTTTGGGATTGGTTAAGGGTTGTGAGAATAGAGGTGAGGTTTTAGAGGTCTCAAGGTTAAGGATTTGATATTACAAATGGTTGAGATTAGTTAGAGGGTGCTTGATGGGAAGAATGGTGTTTGGAGTTGCAGAACTCCAACACCAAAGAAGTTATGGGAAGATATTGAAAGTAAGTTCAAGATCTAAGCTATTGAAACCAAATAATTTAACTAAAAATTAGTGTAAAATACTTAGATTTAGTGCTTGATGGCATGGAGGAATCTTGAAGTTGAAAGGGAGCCACTCGAGAATCTAGAGCTACATGGGTAGAGTAACAATCCTAGAATCCTCAGTGTTGGGGTGTTAGAATTGCCTCCTTTATCTCTATCCTAGTTCTTGGATCATTGGGCAGCTTCTGGATTCACTTGGGAGTCAGAGTCTCTCCATTAGAATGAATTCAACCTCCTCTTTACCTCTTAATATAGAGAAAAGGAGAATTTAAATGAAAGAGTTTAACAAACAGTCTAACATGCATTGATCATGTGAATAACAAACTAAAATTAAACAACTAGTAATCAATGAGTGAGTTTTAGTTGAGTTGTAGTTGACTCCTTTAATCATGCAAAGTTTAAGTAACCACCGACGGTCTAAGTCAACCATTGCCGATCAAGGATCAACCATCGATGGTCGAGGGGACATAGTCAAAATTGGCTAAATTTGACCAATTCTACTTATGACTGGTAGTTAATGCATTGAAAATAGTTTGAGGGTATTTAAAGAGGTATGGGGATGCGTGGGGAACAATTCTAGGAGATTAGGGTTATTAATTGCTAGGGTAGAAATGGTCTTTAGGTTAGGTGTCAACCAACTAGCCATGGGTTTGGGTAGGTAAGTTAAAAATAAGATTTAACTAATTTAATTAAATAATTAAATTAGCTAAAGGGGTAAATGGGTGAAATGGGTCCAAGGGGTGTTTTGATGACTAGAAATTAATTGCACAATTTTCGAGTGTCTACAATAATATTTATAATGAAGAGAGAATGGGAGAGGAAATGTGAAGAAAGAGAAATTATGGTGAAATATTCCTCATGGAGGATAAATTAAAATATTTGATAATCTTGCCCATGTGAAAGAGTCAAAGGCAAGCCTCTACTTTTAAGCATGATCATCAATTTCTCTCATGTTTCCATAGTTTCACTTATCTCACCCATGTGAATAGAAACATTGATGGAAATTTGCGATCATTCACCCACATGTGTTCACATGCCTCTAAGAGTGTCCTCAACAACCTTTTTGACATATCCACACACCCACATTATGAATTCCACAAAAAAATGTTCCATAATCCACCATTATGTATTTTACACCAAAAGCAAACCCATGTGATCAACAAAGTGATTATTATTGTCTCCTAAGTGAAGTGGTATGCCCCACTCCAAGCACATGAACCTTGACCCCATGTGAGAACCCCCATGGGCCATGATACCTCATCTCCAAGCCACCTCACTATTTTATCATCACCTACATCACTTTCAATGTCACCATGAATAGTGATTTATGAATAGTAACTCATAAATAGTATTTTTGAATAGTGTTAGAAAAATATTGAAATTGACCAATTTTCTCATAACATCAAATTAATTAAAAATGGGACATGACAACCAATTATCAAGAATAATAAGTGCAATAAGATTAACAAGCTCAATAATCAATGTCACACATAAGACCAAGGGCCACATACATAAGATATGCTCAAATGTCACACATGCAAGAGAACTTTGCACACATAGGGCTAAGGGACACAAATAATAAACATATTCAAATACCACAAATACCAAGAAATTATATCATAAACATGATCAATAAAATATCACTCACAAGGGCCAAAGACCACACACAATAGCAAAGCAATGACTATCCTATTATGCAATAAAGTTACAACATCAAAAGAAGCATAAAATAGGTGAAAACTAATCTAAAACATTCATATGTATTAATGTCACATCATTAAAAGTAGCATATCTACATAGCATAATATAAGATATTATTAAATAATAAAACCATTTTAATATATGTATCTTAACATGGTAGAGAAGTCATATATAGATATAATTGTGATAATGTAAATTGTGGAAGAAGATGCCCCCAATATAATTAGGGTCACTGGGTAGAAATGAGTTCAATATCTAGGAATCTGTGTATAATATGTATGTCTTACATCACACTCATAGACCTTGTGAAATGCATTTATGTATAAAAAAGAATATGTTGTCTACAAAAATATGTTCTAAATAACATATGTGAAAAACTAATCTAACAACTCATGTCATGCTCAAGACCTAATTTTTTTTAATTGTATATTTTTATATTTTTGTATTTTCTAATTTTTTTTGAAAAAATTGATTTTTTTATATTTTTAAAAATATTTAAAGGTAAAGTAGAATGGATTTGAAAATATAAGGATGGGAGTGATCCAAACAATCCACAACATGTGTCAAGGCATAGTGTGCATTGGATGTGATAGCATGGCAGTGTGGAGAAAGTGAGAGCAAACAATATGCCCCCATTGTATGTATGAATTGGGATAGTGTAGATCAATGATATATGTGGGGATAATAATTTTCATGCCCTAGATGGGAATGAATAAATGTGCACTCATTTAGTATGTATAATTAATGGTATGAAATCATGTACGATCAAATGGAAGTCAAAATATGTGTAGATAGTAAATATGCAAGCATGAACAAGTAGCATGCCAAAAAATTTGTATACTATAGTCACTGTAGGATGATTCTCATGGATGTTTAGATCAAGATAGATAATCAAGACTCAAAAGATAAGTAAAACAAAAGTAGGGGCTATAATAATGGTTTTTGAAAGCACCTATGAAAACATGTGTGCCAAGATATTGAAAAAAAGTGGATAACTAATCAATTAGACATGAGGAATTTATGTACAATATAAAATTTTAAATCTAACAAATGATTTGAGAAACATGATGTTCCCACAAAGTTTTTGCATAACTTATGTAATCACCTACTAAATGTTATATTAAGCCACCAATTTATATAGAATGTTGATATGTAGGTTCTATGTCATATAGTGTATCATAAAAATATTTTTCATAATCATAATCATCCTTTTGGTATTTAAATTGTGATATTCCACTTATATCATCTTTTTCATCTATATATGTAAAATTAACTACATATAGTGGTATTGAAATTTTTGATTTCTTTTGTTTTGCCATATGTGATGTATCAGGTGCCTTTGTTGTGATTATATTAGTTATCTTTGCTAAAACATTAGTTAGAGAGATGTTTTCATGTTTTTGATCTTGATCTAAATATGTTACATATTTTGAAATTAAAATGACTTTGCCTTCATTATCAATGTGATATAGTCATATTCTTTACCCAATGTTGCCCCCATTGCTCTGAACCATAATTTTACTAATTTTTCATTGTATTGATCCATAGTTTTACTAATTTTACTAACAAAACATGTTTTGAGTCCAAGTGTTGTTGAAAACTCAATGGATCCAATGCAAGTCTCTATTAATATTACCCAAGTACTCATTTTTATTCACAAGATGTTGGATAAGTGTCATGCTACATATATTAGATTCACAAAAAGATGCAATCTTTGCATTAGTATATTTCTTGCCATCAATGCAAGGACTAAGAACCAAAGGCTCTATATATGAGGAATGCTTTGTAGTTATCTCATTTAGAACCATTTTTTCTACATTAACCTTCTTAAGTATATCTTGATTTTGAATGTCCTTTGTGAGGAATCTTTTTTTAAGGATGGCTTTTTATTATTTTGAGTTTGTTTTTATAACTTATCTTTTTCAAAATTTTCCCATTGCTTATCTAAGTGTTCCCTTTGTAAATATTCATGTTACATTTCTTTCTCTAGTTTTGCCTTTTGTAACCTTTCTTGTTTTTATTTTATTTTTTGAAACCTTTCATTTTTGATTTGTTATTTTGATAACTTGTCATTTTTTTATTGTTCACTTTGTAAAATTCACTTTTATAATTGGTCCATTTGTTATGCTTGCACTTGTTTCTTAGAAAGTGAAACAATAATTATATGAGGTGGTGCTTGGATACATGCTTCTAGTTTAGGATCACCACTATAAATTATAATTGGTATTTGGTCTTCAAAGCTTAAGAATTATCTATATGATGAACATGCATTCTATGATAAGCAAAATAATATTTTAGTTTTCTTACAAGGTGCATAGGGGGTAAAGCAATCAACTTGTTTAGAAGAATCTCTCTTAAAGTTTCACTTGGATTCTTATGCAAGATATTTGAACCATTAGTTGTGCATGTATGTTTCTTTCAAACCCATACTTGAGATGATATATTTTGAGGCATAATATTATGGAATTTATGGGTAGAAATAAAATTGATGCTAGCATGATCAATATTTATGGTATATGAAATCTTTTCCACAAAGAAATGTAATGTTTGGATTCATTTAATTTTTTAATGCCTCTACGGAATCCCTTATAATAACCATTTTTTATAAAATTAATTCACAAACACAAACCTTTTGAACTTATAATTGAATATAAAAGTAAGAACTCACAAGAGGATATGTGGGAGGTGGAGGGGTTTGAGGAAGGACATGTTGGTTACTATTATTTTGCACTATAGGGTGGGTCATTTGAGATTCCATAAACATAGAAGATGTATTATACTTGATTACTGTTAGGAATTAAAAGAATTTAAATCAGATTTAAATCACCATAAAATCACATAACCAAATTTTAAATGTGAAATCAGATTTAATTATGCACTAACATGCATCATGGAAATAATTCCACAAATCACAGTTAAATGAAAGTATAAATGAAGATAACAAACTAACAATAAAACCATAACACATATCTACTATGGTTCATCCAATGTGGGCTACATCCACCAAGAAATTCCTCAATAAAAATTGTAATAAAAATAAGATTACAAAGACCTCTTATAGAGATAGAATATCACCTATAGAAAATGTTACACATATGAAATGCTACACTTTCATCTGCACCTGCATAATATTGTATCTTATAAGTTGTTATACCACACCCTATAACAAAAACTTGCACTTTACAAAAAAATATCTACATCTTGACTCTTATCTCTCAAAATACACACTCTACAAAAATTAACATGTCAACCTATAAAGGTCACATCATAGCTGTATATATAGCAACTAAAGGAAAATCCACCAAAAAAGAAGAATTATGCAATTTTTATCCAAGATAATCATTATCCACCATGTGATAACTCTCCTCCACCTAAGCAAGCTCATCCATAAACCACCTAAGGAGGAACTCACCATATTTATCTCTCTTCTTCCAAAAACCACATTTTCCAAAGATATGCAATCACAACCAACTCCTTGAAACAAGGAAGTCATTCTTTTTTCCAATAAACAACTAACTCCCAAAGATCAAGAAAGTCAACATGGAAAATAGACATCTAACAACTAACTCTATAAAACATGGAATACATAGAAATTAGAAATACAAAGAATATTCCACTCACATGTGGAGCAAGGTTCCATAAAAGGTGGAGTGGAAAAAAATGTGCTCCTCACATTTGTGGAGCTCTCTAAGACCCATAAATATAATCCCATGGTCATGTGATAGCCCCAAAGGGATCCACACTCAAAAATCTTCCACTTGAAGACCATTTCTCCTCAATAGAATCTATCACTACTCCATGACCACTAAGGCCAACCAAATATGAACATAGTTTAACTTGTCCAATGTGACCACCTTGGTCATCATATCCATAGGATTTTAGCTAGTATGAATCTTTTCCAACTTCACTAAGTTCTCCTCCAAAGCTATCCTGATGAAGTGATAACATAACTGAATGTGTTTCATCCTCGAGTGGAAAGTAGAGTTATTTACCAAATGAATAGCACTTTGACTATCACTATTTAGTCTCCCAACTTCTTGATCATTCTTCAACTCTTTAAACAACTCTTGTAACCAAATCATCTCCTTGCTAGCCTCTATGGTAGCAACATACTCTACCTCTATGGTTGATAAAGCCACAACCTTATGTATCCTAAAAATATGACTAACCAATGTATCTCTAACATTAAACATATACCCTATCATACTCTTCCTACTATCAATATTCCTTTCCATATCCAATCCCACATAACCATGTAAAGTGGTATTTGATCCACCATAACATAATGCAAAATCCATGGTTATTCTCAAATATCAAAGAATCCATTTCAATATTTTCCAATGATCATAACTTGGATCACTCATATACCTACTCACAACTCCCATAGCTTGGGCAATATCTGGCCTAATACAAACCATGGCATACATCAAGATGATAACTGTCGATGAGTAAGCTACCTTAGACATCTTAAGATGTTTATATTTCATCTTGGGACATCGCTCCTTTGATAATCTAAAGTGGCATGCCAAAGGAGTACCAACAGATTTAGCATCCAACATACTAAACCTTTCTAAGACTTTCTTCACATACTATGATTGGAATAAGATCAACTTCCTCTCCTTCCTATCATGAGTAATCTTTATATCAAGGATTTTCTTTGCATCACCCAAATATTTCATATAAAAGGAGTCACTAAGTTGTTTCTTGAGCATATGAATATGTTGTATGTTCTTTCCTAGAACTAACATGTCATCCACATACAAGTATAAAATAATAAAAAATGTACACACAATGGTCAAAATTACACCTTTGATATTCTTGTTCCAACAAAAAATAATAAAATTTCGTATACCATTGATGTGGAGCTTGTTTTAGGCCATACAAGCTATTCTTTAGTCTACACACATAGTTATCCTTCCTTTGACCTCATATCCCTAAGGTTGCTTCATATACAACTCTTCATCCAAATCACCATGAAGAAAAATAGTTTTTACATCTAATTTTTCTAAGTGAAAAGCCTCAACTACAACTAAACCAAGAATAGTCCTAATAGAAGTCATTTTTATAATAGGAGAAAAAATCTCATCAAAATTAATACCTAATTTTTGTGTAAACCCCTTGACCACCATCTTAGCCTTATAATTTTTTCTTCCTTCATCCACTTCTTTTATTTTGAAGATGCACTTGTTTTAAGTTACACTCTTGCCCTTGGGTAGCCTTACCAAATCCCACATTTGGTTCTCCATGAGAGATCTATGCTCCTCATCCATGGCTTGTTACCACTTCATCTTGATATCTACCTACATTGCTTCCTCATAACACTCTAGTTCTCCATTGTCAATGAGTAATAAATAATTCAAAGAAGGAAAAAAATATTCAAGTGCTCTTCTTACCTTAAAATACCTTCTTACCATAGGAGTTTGGGGTCCTTGTGTAGAAATTTCTTAAACTGATTCATTAGATACTTTGCCATCCACAATGCCATCCAATACTATGTACTTTTTTTGTTCCTATTCCTGTTCTTGCAACTGATTCTTATACACAATTTCTTCATTGAAGACTACATCTCTAGACTGAAATATTTTCTTATCTTTAATGCTCTATAAATGGAAACCAAAGTCTAATTTTGCCTCTAGCTTGGTTCTATCCTCTTTCTTAATAAGATAAGAATCCTCACATCCAAAGACTCTAACAAAATAATAATCAACATTCTTACCAGACCAAGCTTGTTCAAGAATGCCTCCATCCAAAGGCATAGATGGTCCTATATTAATCAAATATACTACCATGCTAACTACTTCTATCCAAAATTGTAAAGGCAATTCTGGATGTAACCTCATACTCCTAACACATTCCATTATTATTCTATTCATCATTTTAGTACCCTATTATACTATGGAATTCTTGGAACCGTACTTTGCCTATGGATTCCATTTTTAGAATAATAATCAAAGAAAGCATTACTACAATACTCACCTCCATTATCTAATCAAAGGCATTTCAACTTGAGACATGTTTCATTCTCAACCAAGGCTTTCCACTTCTTAAAAGTGTCAAATACATCAGATTTATTTTTAATGTAATAAACCCAAAATTTCCTAGTTACATCATCAATTAAAGTGACATAATAATTGGAACCACTAATAAAAGATACCTGAGTTAGTCCCCATACATCTGAATGTACCAAATCTAACTTGTACTCTTTCTTTATGGGTCCAACTTAGAACTTAACCTGCTTTTATTTCCCATACACACAATTCTCATAGAAGTCTTGATCTATGTATTTTAATCAAAGCAACTTATCTTTTAAGATATCCATGTCCTTATGGCTCATATGACCAATCTTGTTGTGCCACATAGTTTTATTTTCATCTACAAAAACTAAATCACAAGAATCAACACTACTAGTAATATAAAGTACCAATTTTATTACCTCACAAAATCATAAGATCACCTTTGGTAACTTTTCAAGAAGCTATAGTAAACATTACCAAACAACCCTCACTACCCAATTGCCCCACTAAAACTAAATTTCATCTCAGCATAGGCACGTGTTTGACATCCTTAAGTATCCATGTGTTCTCATTCTATATTTTAACCTGAACATAACATTTCCCTACTATCTCACATGGTTCATCATCACCAAGATAAACATGTCCTAAATTTCTTGAACATAATCAGTAAAATAATACCTATGTGGGGTGACATGAAAAGAAATCCTTGAATCTAATACCCAAGACTCAAAAATACTATCCATAAAAAGAATTAAGACATCCTAACATGATTTACTTGATGTCACATTTACCTCATTCATTTCATCCTTGTTGACATTATTATCCTAAAGTTACCAACAATCCTTCTTTGAGTGTTCACTCTTCCCACAATGCCATCATATCATTTTGGATCTAGATCTGGATTTAGATCTACCCTTTGACTTTCTATAGTTGTCTTTGATCTTGTCATTTTGCCTCCCTCTAGTATCAAAAAACAAATTATTACCTAGAGATGATTCACTGGTGCTTTTCCTTCACATTTCCTTACTAAGAATCACACCTACAACATTCTCAAAATTTAAGCTTCCCTTGACAAGGACTACATTACTCATAACCATAACCAAACTATTTCAATTATTAGGGAAAGAACACAAAATCAACAAAGCTCTAACTTCATCATCAAACTTAATTCTAATAGAAGTGAGCATACTTACAACCGTATTAAAATCATTTAGATGATTAGTAATTGAACCATTCTTGGACATTTTTATATTAAACAATCTTTTCATAATTTTTTTTTATTTGAGGCTGAGGGTTTCTTGTACAACTTCCCAAGTTTATCCATGAGATCCTTTGTAGTTTTCTCATCAAAAATGTTAAATGCAATAGAAGATGAAAATCATAACCATTTGGCTCCCGATGCCTTCCTGTCAAGCAATGACCAATTTGCATCACTCATACGTATAGGTTGTTCTGCTTTCCCCTCCATGGGGAGATGAAGCTCCTTATAATACAGGTAATCTTCCTTCTACATTTTATTTAAACTATAATTCTTACCATCAAACTTGTCAACCCTAAATTTGATCTCTTCTCCCATAGCTCCCGTTCAAGCTAATAACCCTTCTTGTGATTTACCACTTCAAAAAAAGTACAAGCAAAGCTCTGATACCAGTTGTTAGGAATTAAAAAAATTAAACCAAATTTAAATCACCATAAAATCACATAATTAGATTTTAAATGTGAAATCATATTTAATTATGCACTAACATGCATCACAGAAATAATTTTTCAAATCATAGTTAAATGAAAGCATAAATGGAGAGAATAAAATAGCAATAAAACCATAACATAGATCTACCGTGGTTTACCTAATATGGGCTACATCCACCAAGAAAGTCTTCAAGAAAAATTGTAATGAAAACAAGATTATAAAAACCTCTCAGAAAGATAAAATACCACCTATAAAAAATGTTGCACATATGTAATGTTGCACTTTCACTTGCACCTGCACAATATTGTATCTCACAAACTACTATACCACACCTTGTAATAAACACCTACACTTTGTAAAAAAATATTTGTGCTTTAACTTTGTCTCTCAAAAGCCATACTCTTCAAAAATAAATACATCAACCTCTAAAGGTCACATCACACTTGTATATATAAAAAATGAAGGAAAATCCACCAAACAAAGGGAATTGTACAATGCTTATCCAAGATAAGCATTATCCACCATGTGCCAACTCTCCTCCACCTAAATAAGCTCATCTATAAGCCCACCTAAGGAGGAACTCTCCATTTTTATCTCTTCTCTTTCAAAAATCAAAATTTCTAAAGACGTGATCACAACCAACTCCTTGAAACAAGGAAGTCATTCCCTTTTCCAATAAACAACTAAATCTCTAAGCTCAAGGAAGTTAACATGAAAATAGGAATTTTAACAGCTAACTCCATTAAACATGGAATGCATATAAATTATAAATATAAGGAATATTCCACTCACATGTGGAGTAAGGTTCTACAAAAGGTGGAGTGGGGAAAAATGCACTTCCCACATTTGTGGAGCTTTATAGACCCCAAAAATATATCCCCATGGTCATGTGATAGCCACAAAGGGCTCCACACTCAAAAATTACAACCTTAATTTTATTATACATTAGTGTTCCCAAATTTATTACATTATTATGAAAGATATTCAATATTGTTGGCCAACACCATGAAATTAGAGTAATCATTACTTGAATTTGAAAACATGTATCATGAATATCTAATATAGCCATGATTTGATTTTAAAACTTTGAATTTTTAAATAACATTAGAGGTGTAACTAGTCATGGTGTGTTTGATTTGTAGGCTCTCAGATATACTAATCTTAGTCAATGCCATACTATCTTATTTTTGAGGTATGTAAATATTAACATCCCAAAGGTAAATCTTTATCAGTACACTACATAACAAAATGACCAAAATACTTGCGATGGTTGAAAAATAAAAAAAATACCTATGTGCTTCTGATATACTTACTAGGTATGTGAAAAATA
The DNA here is from genome assembly GCA_037957365.1 of Torreya grandis. NCBI lineage: Eukaryota > Viridiplantae > Streptophyta > Pinopsida > Cupressales > Taxaceae > Torreya > Torreya grandis. Next base: position 2,567,032 of record JARHVA010000873.1, on the reverse strand, counting down.
AAGCTTGCATATAATGTTTCCTAATGGCTTGAGTATTGGAGCAGTATCCCTCACACCATGACTCAGGGAAAATTGATGACTATTTTTCTCAAAACAATAATTCCTATGAGTTTTAAAACTAATGAAATATGATTCTAGAAAATAAAAAAAAAGAAATATTTAAATTGAAAACTAACATAAGAAAATATTTTATGCATGGGAATTATGAATTCAATCTGAAATACCTATGTCAAAAATAAATATTAGACCAACGCTCAATAAAATCCTAGAAAATAAAATCAACTTTCCCTTTAGTGTATGGGAACCATGAATTGAGCTAAAATCTTATGAAAGAAATTTGAAAATCAAAGCTCAAGTAACAAATGGCTCCACAAATATATTTTATGTATTTTTGGATTAATAAGACCCAAAAAGCATAAAATTTGTGAATAAATTAGAATGCTAAAAATATATAATTTACCAATAATTTTGATTGCAACTTGCTAAATATAGTGATATGATATATTTAGAAAATACTAGAAAGAAGATGTTAGGAATGGTAAAGGCATTTCAACCTAAAAATCTAAAGTGTTAGAAACAAAAAATCACACAAAAAAGCTATAGATATGATATGTAAAAACAAAGAAAATCATATTTTATTTTAGAATAAAGCATAATGAAGGATGATAGTATAAAGGAAAGCATGTGCATATATAGGCAAGATGAAATACTGAACTAACTAAACTAACCAATGTGGGATAAATCTTCACATAAGATAAACTCACTACAAGACAAAATACCTAGCTAATACACTAATAAACATGAAAAAATGCATGAAATACATACTTTAACACCCCCCTCAAGTGAAGTTAGGGGCTAACAAAAGCCAAAAAATAAATAGCAGCATATCCATAGTATGAATCTCGATAACTAGGCTTGATAAGGTACTCATGTACAATATATATCCATGAAAAGAAGATGAAAGATGTACTCATGTACAACCCCCAAGGACAACTTCTGAAACCCCAAGCATGAAACACAACTCAAGGAAATGAGGTGATGTAAAATGCTTCATAAAAATGTTTATAATCAGATGCTAAGTCAGAATGTACTCCAAGATAAGAACGTCATCTTGAATGTGCTAAAGAATAAAGTACATATGTACCTCCATGTGCTTGGTCCATTGATGCTCAACTCGGTAGTGAGATATATGAATTTTACTCTGGTTGTCACACCATAGTATAATGGGTGAACCTTACATGAACCTAAACTCTATCAATGACTAATAAATCCAAAGAATATGCTGACTCGGTTTAACTACTGCCCTATACTCAACCTCTATAGTTGAAATTGCAATAGCCTACTGCTTCTTGCATAACCAAGCAATAGGTGAAAAAATAAGACAAAATATGTATCCATAAGTGGAATTCTTGTCATTAAGAGAACCTACCCAATTTAGATCACTATATCCAACCAACTAAGTAGAACCTATGGTGTATTGTAATCCAAAATGAGTAGATCCTTGTAGATATCGTAGAATCTTCTTGGTAGCCTACCAATGATTATCATGAGGGTCATACACAAACCTAGATAAAAACCCAACTATAAATGAAATTTTAGAGAGGTTATGGGTCAAATACATAAGATTCCCAACCATCTACCCATACAATGTAGGATCACAAACTGAAGTAGTAAAAAAATTAGTGAGAGTCAATTTAGACTGAAAAAGAAGACTTCGCTTGCAATTATCCGTGCCAAAATGCTAAAGAAGATCAAGTGTGTAATTTTTTTGACTCAAATAGATCCTTGTATTTGATCATGAAATATGTAAATCAAGGAAGAAATTCAAAATACCAAGATCTATCATGTCGAATTGTGCTAAAAGTGCCTACTAAATTAAGCCCTGGGAATCTAATTCTTACTCCAAAGGATGTTAATTGAGGCTCAATAAATTGGTTTAGGGTTCAAGATTTAGGGTTTAATGTTTAGGGCATAGGGTTTAAGGTTTAGGTTTAAAGGTTTAGGGTTTAGGGTATAGGTTTCACTCACAATGTCAAAGATATTTTAACTGGATATTAATTGATAGGGGTGGTTGATTAACCAAAAATAATTGATAAAGTTAAAAAACCCTTAAATTTATCAAAATCTAGCTGAAATATCCATGATCCATGGAATGAAAGAAGTGAGGTGTGTGTTTTATCCATGGGACTGCTATTTGAAATGTATCCCATAACTTGAAATCATTTGTGTATGATTTTTATATTGGATGGTTCTTAAATACATTAGGGACTTGTTGATGCATTTCTCCTAGAGTGTATTCCTTAAGGGGTGCACAGGGAATGGGGTGGGATCAACTTGTGGTACTTTGTGAGAGATGTTATCATACTATTATATCATACCTTCATCCCAATGCAACCTTCATACCTCATATGATGTCTCCTTGAAATCATGAAACCCTAAAATATGGCTAAGTCTGAAATCTTGAAACCCTGGAATCTGACTAAGTCTGAAATATGATAGGATCCTTCAAAACCTACAATTTGCATTATAACTCTTAGAGGTCTGAAATCACTCTCAAACATCCTAAAAGTATATAAATAAAATATATCTCAAGTATAATAAATTATATCTCAATATATAAATGTAAACTTATACTTAAATGTTTATTCTTTTTATATACTATGCATGAAAACGTAATAGTAAACTATTTAGTGTATGCACTTTTATAAAAATAAATGTACATGGTTCTAAGGACTAAATCCACATACATTATCCTGGATCGGTAATTATTGAGCCTATGTGCCAAGACCATGTATATAGTTTTTGAAAACCATGCATGAAAAAATGTTGAAATCCATTTGAATGTAAAATGTGTCCACTTTTTAGCCCCTAACTCCATGCATTTACCCTATACATTACCCCACATCTTCATTCTATCCTCACTGTGATGACTATAGACTTTAAAAACATAGAAACCTCACTGAATACCCCAAGGAACCCCTTGATGTGAATATATGAGGAGTCCCTCTCCCATGTCCCCTACCAGATATTCCTAAATTCAAAAGGGAAAGGGACCTCAATGCACATGTAAAAGCTTATGTTAGTTCCATCAGAGAACTCCTACTTTGGGATGGGGTTGTATCAAAGATCTTCCCAAAGACTCTTGAGGGGGTAACACTTGATTGGTACTACCATCTCCTCGAGGGATATATACACTCTTTTTGTCAACTTATGGCTAAATTTATCAAGGCATTCAACATGAAAAAAATCTTAAAATTGGCATATGAGAGTTATTGCATATCAAACAAGAATATAATGAGTTAGCTACTCATTTCATCACAAGATGGTGCCATGTCCTGTATTCCTCTACTAGTGCACCTAACATGGACCAACATGATATATGTGATCTTTTCCTCCACTCCCTCAATAAGGAAACATGGGAGAATGTCTAGAAGTTCTTGTACCTTTCATATGAAGATGCCCTTGAAAGTGCATTATGCATTGACCAAGCAGCCATTCATAGTGGCTGATGAATTTATGAGGCCAATGGATGCATCATCACTACCAGCCAAAATAATGATGGATATCAAAATACAAAATTGAAACCAAATAATGTAAATAACCAAGGTCCTAAGATATTAAACTACAATAGGAATGCTACCACTGATGGCATCATAGATTAAGCCAACAAACAAAACCTAGTAAATAATGATCAATATTTACCAATAAATAATACTAACAATGCCAACAATAATGGGGTCATAAACTAAATCCCCCTCCTTTCATTCATGAATTTGATTTCAATCGAACACCACCTCATAACATGCAATATCAAAACCACAACCAAAATGAATACCAATAACAATAAAGTGGATGATACCCATAGTTTTAGAATCAAGGTTACGATCAAAAAAATAATCAATGAGGATTTAGATAACAAGGCAAAACATGCAACCTAGGGTTTATGACCCCAACATTTATTGCCTCTTCCAAAGAGTCATAGGCCATGACACTTAGGGCTATCGAGAATAGAACAAGTTCATACAAAGACTCTTAGAGGATCAAAGGTAAATGTTTGTAGATATGTTCCTAAGAGGCACACAAAACACCCAAACCATTTCAAATAGTATTATTGCTCCCCAAAATAGAATCTAAAAATTTACAATAATCCTTTCCCCAACCACCAAACTCACTCCCCATAAGGTCACCCTATTCCACACAACCAATCCATGATGAGAGTCAATCATGATGTCAAAGCTTCCACTTTTGGGGCACCAAACACTGATGTGGCTCCTCATTTGGGAATTCAAGGCAAGACTCATATGATAGGAGTCATATAATTAAAAGTCAAAAAATAGGCAAACACCATCACTTGTACTGGAGAGTACTAGCCCATGAGCCTCTATCCTTCAAATATACTAGAAACAAAGTCCATTCCCAAACTCACAAGGAACTATGACTTGATCTATGAATTAACTAAAATGTTCTCATACATTTCCTTCTTAGATCTACTTAGAAACTCACTTGCTCATCAGTCAGCCTTACTCAATGCC